>BCNH02000001.1:18390477-18400488 GCA_001662345.2 Metrosideros polymorpha var. glaberrima
ATTCGATCCATTATCGCTAACGATCGCCTCAAGAACCCTGTAGCGCGCTTTAATCTCACGTCGAATAAACCTAGCCACATTCTTGGCAGTGACATTCGTGTAGGAGTTGGCCTCGATCCATTTTGTGAAATAATCACTGGCCACAAGAATGAATTGATGCCCATTTGATGCCTTAGGATTGATAGGACCGATAATGTCTATTCCCCACATGGAGAATGGCCATGCCTTTGACATTTGATGCAATTCGTTTGGAGGAGCGTTAATCCGGTCTCCATACACTTAACATGATGACAGTATCTTGCATGTTGAACGCAATCTAATTCTATAGTCATCCAATAGTATCCTAATCTCATGATCTTGTGGGCTAGGAGATGACCGTTCATGTGAGGACCACATTCTCCTTCATGAATTTGTTCCATGAGTAAGTTGGCCTCATTAGCATCTATACATCTTAGTAGGACTGAGTCAAATGACATCTTAAACAGAGTTTGGCCATCGAGGAAGAATTTTAAAGCTGTCTTCATTATATATTTTTTGTCAGAAGTTTGACTTCCTTCGGGGAATTCACCTTTCTAGAAGTAATTTTTTATATCACAATACCATGATTCATCATCAAATGGTTCTTCAATTGTCATGCAATAAGCTGGTTGCTCAAGATTATCAATTCTCAATGGCTTACTATCCAAACCATTCACTACTTATAGCATGGAAGATAAGGTGGCCAATGTATCAGCGAAGTGATTCCGGATTCTCGACAAGTAATCGAATGAGATTTCCTTGAATTCTTCAGTCATCCTTTCTAAAAACTTGTGATAAGGGACCAACTTAGAATCTCAAGTTTGCCATTCACATTTAGTTTGGAGAATGATAAGCATTGAATCAACATATACTTGCAGTCTCTTAACTTTCATGGAAATGGCCAATTACAAGCCTAGTATGCAAGTTTCATATTCTGAGATATTATTTGTGCATGGGAACGCTAACTTTGCAGCAACCAGATAATGTTGGCCATTCGAAGAGATTAACACTGCCCTAGTTCCAGATCCGGTTAGGTTGATAGCACCATTGAAATACATAGTCCACTTTTCGTCTGACAATGCTGAAATCCAGTTATCGATCTCATCTTCATCAGGAATCGCAGATCCTTAAGAGCTCTCTGCTAGCATGTCAGATATAGCACGCCCTTTGACAAATTTTTGTGGAGAGTTTTGCACATCGAATTTAGATAAAAGGACTTGCCACTTAGCTAGCTTTCCCATAAAAGTGGGCTTTTCCAACAAATACCTGATCGGGTCATTTTCTATAACCAACAAGATTTGATGGTGGAGAGTGTATTGTCACAACCTATGCAACACCCAAATCAAAGTAACACAAATCTTTTTAACCACTGGATAATTCATTTCGAAAAAAGTAAATTTTTTGCTCAGGTAATAAATGGCTTGTTTTTTTTCTGTCGCTAGGTCTCCTTTGAACAAGCACGGCTTCTAGTAATTCTCAATGGATTGTCAAATACAAGATCAAAGGGATTCCTGGAATCGGTGGTATTAGTATCGGAGGATGAACCAAGTAGGCCTTAATTTCGTCAAAGGCTTCTTGACACTCAGCATCCCATTTTACCTTTGCATTTTTCTTCAAAAGTTTAAAGAACGGTTTTATTTTTTCTGACAGCTGATGAATAAACCGCGTGATATAGTTCAACCTTCCTAACAAACTTCTCACTTCTTTCACAGTTGAAGGTGTCTTGAGATCATAAATGGCTTGCACCTTTGAAGGTTCTATCTCAACGCCGCAGTTACTAACCATGAATCCTAAAAGCTTCCTAGATTTTGCCTCAAATACGCATTTAGCAGGGTTTAGCCTCAGCTTTACTTTAGAAGCCGGTCAAACAACTTCTTTAGAATTGAAATGTAGTCTTCACAATGCCTTGATTTAGCAATCATATCATTGATGTATACTTCTATCTCTTTGTGCATCATATCATGAAATAAAGCAACTATAGCCCTTTGATAAGTTGCGCCAGCATTTTTCAACCCAAACAGCATCACCATATAACATAAGGTCCCCCATGGGGTGATGAAAGAAGTCTTAGCATTGTCTTTTTCTTTCATACGGATTTGATTATACCCGGAGAATCCATTCATAAACGAGAACATTTCAAACCCAGCAACGCTATCCACCAATACGTCGATGTGTGGTAGAGGAAAATCATCTTTGGGACTAACCCGATTCAAATCTCTGTAATCCACACATACTCTTACTCGCTCATTTTTTTCATTACATGGACAATGTTAGCAATCCAATCCGAATGGTCAATTGCTTTAATAAATCCCATTTTAAGGAGTTTCATGACCTCTTCCTCTATCTTTTTTGGATAATTCGGGTTTCATTCGTCTAAACTTCTACTTCTTTGGCGGAATACTTGGATTGATCGATAGAGCGTGCTCTACAATCTTGGGATCAAGCCCTGGCATATCGGCGTATGACCAAGCGAAGATGTCTTGATATTCCTTGAGGAGCTCTATCATCCTCTTGGCTTCGGTAGTAGATAAACTCTCTCCAATTTTAACCTCTCTGACATTGTCGCTGTCGCCTAGATTGACTATAATTGTTTTCTCTACGGTAAGGGGTTTGAATTTCGTGTGACAATTCTAATCTCATCTGATTTCCTCTTGATCATCGTCCTCAATATCATATGAACAATCATCCTCCTGCGAGTCGAAGTCACTTATGAACCTGTTATGAATGCGTGCAATGTCATGCCTAAAATTGTAATGGAAATGGTTAGTTGTTATGCATTAAGTAATATCAATGCATGACGTTTTATGAAAAGCTCTTTAAAATAGAGTAAAATAAGGGAAGCTAGTCCTCATATCATTGGACGTCCTTGCTTCTGCTAAATTCTTTTTGATATCAAGAAGTGTATGGAAATCTAGGTCTCAAGCTTCATGAATGAAAGCAAGTGTCATCATTGACCTGGTTGGTATTTCCAATACATCCAAGTCGGTGATAATGACATGGACACGATCACCATCTTCCTCAAAGAGGTTGGATAAGCTTGCGTCTTCATTAGAATGAACTTCCTCATCCTCAAGCCACTCAGTCGGGCTCGAGAATATCTGTTGCAACGGGATCATCCAGTTTTTGAATTCCATGAGCTTTCCATTCCATACGACTTGATTAATGGGTTGACCACCTCGGCCTCCGCGACCTCTGCGATATCCACGGCTTTTGCCTCTACCTTGGCCTTGGCCTCCCAAGTGGTTATTTTGCCCTTCTTGAGCCTTAAACCATTCTTGGTACCCTTCACCATTTTTCTTAGCTTGGGTGTACGCAAGAATTGGTTCTTTGATTCCTTGGGCATATTTTCCTAGACCAGCTCCAAGGATGAAACCATTTTGGCACAGCACCTTCCCTATCATAATCGTAGCTCTAGATAGCTTCGGGGTTTTCATCTTGGTTCCAACAAGTGTGTGGACTGTAGAGACCAACTCAAAAGAATAGTAGCTCGGTTCTTCACTAGTCCTTGGTCCCACAGAAGGCACCGCACTTTCTTGGTAAGTTTTGTAATCCATTTCACCATGAACGGTTATCATTTTTCCCCCGTCGACAAACCTTACCTTCTAATGCAAGCTTGAGGGAACTGCCCCAGCAGTGTGGATCCAAGGCCTCCCTAATAGGAAGTTGAATGCATTCGGGATATCCAACACCTGGAAAGCAATAAGGAAAGTAATGGGACCAATCATCACTTCTAGATCGATTTCCCCGATGACTTCCTTTTTCATGCCATCGAATGCTCGAACTGTGGACTTGGAAGTCTTTATGAGTGCCTTGTTAATCTCCAAACGACGAAGTGTAGCCAAGGGGCATAAATTTAAGGAGGAGCCGTTGTCAATCAAGACACGAGACACTTCTTTACCATGACATTTAACGGCGATATACAATGCTTTGTTATGGCAACGACCATTTTTTGGAAAATCCTCATCAAAGAAAGAAATTTGGTCCTTCAATAACACGGTTCCTACAAAATCTTCCAATTGGGTCTCGTTGATAGATTCGGGCACTTGCACTTCGTTAAGTACTTTCAGCAATGCATTTATGTGTTTTTCTAAAGTTTTGAATAACTCCAATAAAGAAATTTGAGCTGGTACCTTCCTTAACTGCTCTATTACTTCGTATTTGCTCATCTTGACAATAGAGAGGAATTGCCGTGCATCCTCCTCTATCACTCCTTTCTTTTCAGTTTCACCCCCTTTAGGTGCGTAGCATCTCCCAGAATGAGTGATGCCACTAACTTCCTTGGAGGAATACTCACATGGGACCGTTTTGCTGTCGAACACTTCTTTCGGTGGTAGCTTGATTACATACGGCTTTCCCCTGTTTCCGTTAATCATGATAGAACTCACCGAATCTTCATCTAGTCGAAGATTCATAAGCTTGTGGGAGAGTTCCCCACTCTTACTTTTGCTATCATCGCTCAACTTGATTACAAAAGGGGAAACCATGGCTCCCATGTCATCCTCGGGAGGATCATCCATGCCTCTCCAACTATCGGGAGTAATTTTTTTATAGTACACGAATGCCCAAGGCGGGGAAGTGCTTGACACGTGGTAGTCGTATCTCCCATTATTCTCCTTTCGTTCGGTTTCAAAAATCATGTTAATCCCTTGGTGTTCAAGCAATGGGTTCTGGCGGACGTTTGGTTCCGGCTCTTCAAAGCATATCAAGCCTTTGTCGATGAGGTTTTGCACTTTAGACTTTAATACGACACAATTGTCGGTATGGTGCCCTTTTTCTCCCATGCGATAATCACATGTTTGAGTCTCGTCATAACTTGGATATTTTCGAGCATCATCCCTAGGCACCTCTCTAGCAACCATCCGACCTTCAATAAGCATAGGTAAAAGTTTTGATAGAGGACGAGGAAGTGGAGTGAACTGCCTTAGTGACGCCTCCTTCTCGGCTCAAAAGTCTTTAGTGCTCCCCATGAAGTGTTACCCGAGCTATGATTCGATCTGAAGTAGTTACCCGGATTGTGCGGATTTTGTACAAATGCAACTTCTGTGATAGGCTCCTTTTTCCTCCTAATTGGGTATTGTCGCCTTTGCGGTGTTTCTGCTGGACGCTTCTCCTTCATCCTCCATTCAACCCTTTCACCGACTTTCACAAGGTGTGCGAAGGTTTGACAACTCGAAGTTTGCATCTTATCGTAAAATTCATATGGGAGTGCCTTAAAAAATAATTCTATCACCTCTTCTTCGGGAATAGCCGGTCTTACTTGGGAAGCCAAGGCTCTCCATCTCTGAGCATATGCATGAACACTCTCGTTTCTCCTCTTTTCGGTCCTAACGAGATTTTCTCTAGTCGGGGGTACTTCAGTGTTGAATTTATACTGGCATAAGAACTCCGCCGATAGATCTTCCCATTCGTTAAATTTCTCGATGTCGAGATCCAGATACCAAGTCAACGCCGGTTTAATCAGACTTTCTTGAAAGGTGTGAATCAATAACGGGGCATTATCTGAATACTGTACTATCTTTCTGAGATAATATTTGAGATGCGCCTTGGGACAACCAGTACCATTATACTTCTGTGCAAATTCGGGCTCTTTATAATCCTTTGGCACCACTATCTTCGGATAAGGCGAAACCTTGTTGAATTGATGAAGTTCGTACCCCTAGCTAACTAAACACTCTTCGATTTTTGCCAGTCTCTTCGCTCCTTCTTCGTCTTTCAAGGGGGTGCAACCCGACTTTTTTTTCCTCTCCTCGTCTAGATTAATCAACATAGGCGTGGTTTTAGGAGGGATTCCTTCACCCGTGCCCTTATTAGAAACATGTGTCTCCTCCGCTCCTAGAGAGCTTCCAGCTTGATTCACATTATTAGATGAAGGTGCCGTCGGGTATGCCTCTTTTGCGGCTAGAATGAAAGATTTCATCTCAGCAATCATCTTGACCATCTACCCTATTTGATTCTCCATGTTGGCCAAATGTATATCGGTATCTTCTCGCTCCATCTTGGCTTGTAAGCGAGTTCTTATGCGATGCCTTTTTTGTTCTGTGTTTTTAAAAATTCTGGTTATACAACACAACAAAATTAGAATCATAAAACGAGAATGTAAAGCATAAGTTCCTTCAATATCATGATTTCTTACAAGTAATGAGGGTAAGAAAATCTTCATGGGTCTTAGTCCATGTAAGAAATTCTTATCAATATTATTTACAGAAAATTGTGTTATAGAAAAGAATGTAACCCATAGTAATCACTTTTGATCAATTTTTCAAAAGATATCTCCACTTTGATAAATGCGAATAAAAAAGTTCATACAATCCAAAGAAATGATTAATTGTTCAAAAGACAATAAAGTGTTTCAACATATTCCAAACTCAATGGGAAACTAATCATCCAAGTCAGGGCCTCTTGCTTTGTAAATCACCCCGTCCCGACTCTTGAGACTTCCAATCTCCTTGGAAAGGGAATGATCCCACGTCTTCTGGAATGTACGGCTTGATTCCGAGTTCGTACGGCATAATGTATTTGGGTATATATGCCTTCACCTCCGGCTCAACACTCAGTTTAATGATTGGCTCCATGTCTTACTCATCCTCGTTGTGTCGATGATCTTCAAGTAAGCGGATGTATTCTTGTGATACCCAATACAATTCCATTTCACCTTCAAAGTCTTCGGGCCACACTATAACTTGCCTCGGGGATTCTTTCAATAGGTGGGCGAAATGATCAACTCTCCCTTGGAGCTGTTTCTTATCTTTTTTGCTTAAGACTTGGTGCGAGATGTCGAAATCAAATACCCCGAGATTAGAGTTTGGGGGAATATCCTGAATCATTCCAAGCTGCCTAATGACCCTAAGTGGACAATATGTGGTACCTCCAGTGAAACCAAGCAAAGGAACCAGCTCGCCTTCGAAACATGTGAGTAAGGCTTCCGAGAATTTTGGCCACGCTATTCGCCATCAGATTTGATCGGGAGTGAGGTTCCTAAGGAAATTGGCCCATTCATTGAACGACTGTTTATGGATTTTTGTGTATACGAAGGAATTTTTCTATCGGGTGTGTGTATTGATTTATTTCTCGAATTCGCATGCTACTCCCTAATTTTTGGATGTGAGAGATAAGCCACATAGAAAGGAGACCGGCAGAAGCATTTAAGGTTCCTTTTTTTTTATTGATTTGATACCTATTAAGAGCTGAGAATGTCTCAACTAAGATCATGTTGGAAAAATTCCACTTAAGACAAGCTTGCTTAGTGATGGATGCAATGATAGGGTTCAAAGCCGTTCTTGAGGTTGGAAAGAGGACAAATCCAAAGAAAGCTAAAAGAAATGCCTTAGCGAATTGGTTTGGAAGGTTTGAAAACTTATCGACTAAGCATGAAAGAGGGAAACGGCATGTGTTTGATTGGAGGATTTTTTCTATCTCCACCACATTGATATTTAAAAACTCAGCTAAGACACTAGAGGATTTATGTCCTATGGGGGGTTCGACTAGCCTAGGTTTGAAGTCAACTCCGATAGCGACATTATATTCTTCAAGCATGGGCACCAACTCATGTTCTCCAAGAACGAAACTAGTAGTAGACATCTCCTAATAATGTGCCATGGCTTGGATGAGGCTAACTTGAAATCCACTTTGATAAGGTCTACAAGGTAGCCTATTCTTTCCTTGATTGTTCTTGTCCATCTTCTCCCACCAGGCTAGGAGCTCGAGTCGAGGAACCGGGACCACTTGGATGTCTGTTTTTCCCATTGAATCTAAAATATATGAGAACACTTTTTGTCAATTGCCATGGGTTACTTGTTAAGTAAAACAGACAAAGCACCCTTCCAATTTTTATATTTTCTTTTGATGAAATCAAGACAAAACATCACCGAGTAATAGAAAAAAAGGCTCGAACGATGTCTTGAGTCGAGATTTCATCACAAGAGGATATACTTTAGTAAGGGAAACAACATTAGTGATCAACGTAAATGCCCCTCGTCACATTCTATCACTACTTCTCGGAAAAACAAAACACAAATGACATTATTCGGATATCACATCGATGGAACATATCCCGATACAACATCTATGATAAGAAACATGGGAGGCGTCTGATTACATGGAAATTGAAAGGAAATTCCATACATGTCCATTCTACTACAAAGAGTAAAAATGACGAAACATGACAAATTTAATCCTAGTGATGACACCTTGAACCTGCCTATACATGATGACTATAGGACCGTTCCTTCGGTAGTCGAGATGTTGTTTCTATGGGCCAAGGTTGGGACGTCGAAATACGTCGACGTATTGATAACTATTGGCGTATCGTCGGTGGTCGAGACATTGACTTCGGGAATCAAAACCGAGGTGCTTGATGATGACAGCACCTTGGTAGTCTTCCGTTTGCGCTTGGACGACTTCTTCTTCAAGGTGATTGGCGCTAGATTCTTGTTTTTCTTGGCACAAGTGAAACGGCGGCGCCGTGCTACCATCAAGATTCCATATAAAGAGAAAGTAGCCTCTTCAAACTGGGTCAATCGTCGGCCCAAAATCTCATGCCAACGTATGAACTCAGTGACATGAACTAAATCATGGTTCGGGGGTGCCATCTAATCTTTCCTATAGGGGCATTTGGGTTAATCACCAACTTGTTTATTTTTGAAAATAAATTGCTAAAACGAAAGACATAAAGGAAAGAAAGTAAGAATACAACCATACTCACAATGGTATCGAGAGAGATTTTTTTTTTTTGTTTTGTTTGATTGATTTCTTTTTTGCGGCACATAGACATGCACATGAACCAGTGAGGTGTCGACATCTAAGGATATGGAGCGTGCTAAAGGCTCAAGGTCCTCGATCCACAAAGTAAGGGATCCCACTCCAATGGGCAATCGGCCCAAAGGAAGATGTAGGATATCACTTTGCTTCAACGAGCAGGATCAAAGAGGATTGTCCCATTGGCAATAGGCCAATAGTCCTCTCCATATCTAACACCTCATAGTAGGGTTCCTAAAGCGCAACCGGGGTTTTAGCCGCAAGATGTGTGTAATAACTGTCGTGCTAAAACTCTTAAAATCATGCATGACAATTTATATCAATCAGCACTTCAATATCACCCACATAAACATGCATTCCCAACACCACCTGCAAAACAAAGGATTTTCACTCACTACTCCCTTTATGTCTCCCAACCTGCATCAACATTTAACACGTTTATTAGCGGACATACCTAGAGGTTCGTGTATGCACTTGCCACAAAAATTGGGTTAGGTAACAAGCGAGATTATTGGGACATTTAGTTAATAATGGGTCGAGCATAATAGGCCTAAGTCCTCTAAGTGTACCCAGCAGAGTCACCAGTCTGTCGCGACTACCTCTAAAATTTTCAAAATTTCTTTTCGTTGTTTCAGAGTCGCCACTAGCCTATTTGGGGTCGGCTAGAAACCGATCGAGAGGAGAGTGTCGCCTCGAGTTTTACGCAACTAGAGAATTTCTAGGTTCGAGGACTTTGTTACACTAGTTATCCAACTAATGCCCTTTCAGTACCTAAACTTGACCAATTATCAACTAAAGTGTCCAAACAATCTTTTCCTTAACATTTTATCTTAACCGGGCTAGGAAAACAAATGACATTCAATGTATTAATGCGCAATCAAGTGAAATCGAATTGAAAACGCAAAATCAACATCATATGCATCGTCTCTAAAAAATAAAATGCATCCAAAATCTGATTGTAAAGCCCTAATGGCTTATTTGGTTTGAATTTGATTTTTCAAAGTTTTTTTTTTCGGATTGGGACCGTGTCAAGGAATCCGATCCAAAAGGGGTCAAATTTGAACCCTGAAAGTCTAGATTAGTCCTTTTCTATTTATTTGAATTTTCTGAATTTTTCTGAATTTTTTTATTTTTGATTTTTTTTATTACTATCATTTTCTTTTCTTTTTTTTAAGGAAATTGGACCAGGTCAAGGGATCCGGTCCGAGCGGGTCTGACCCGGACTTTCAAGGTCCCGAG
>BCNH02000001.1:18400576-18436150 GCA_001662345.2 Metrosideros polymorpha var. glaberrima
TTCTTTTACTTTTTTATTATATTTTTTATTTTATTATTATTTTTGGTTTCTGGTTCTCCTTCTTCACCGAGGCAACCTTCACCGAGGCACGCCCCATCTTCCTCTGATCAAAAACTCACCGGACTTCATTGCCAACCACCAAATGTCGACTTACCATTTCATCACCGGTCGACCAGTTACTACTGGATTACCGCCGGCCCTTCGCCGATGATCGCGAAAATCCTCATCGGCGACCAAAGTTCCAACGCCAAAATCAGTTTTTCTTAGTTTTGCCAACAACTCTTCATCCACGTCTAAAACTTCTAAATCTAAACATACATTTGCAGGAAGAATAAGGATAGAGGGCTGACTCGAATGGACATAGTCACGGTCGCCGACGAAGGAAAACATGTCTTCGGCGAACTCATCCATGGCCACCGTCGAAGATCAGGGTATTTGTCGTGAAAATGACAGAAACGGCAAAGTCAGACGCGAGTTCAACTAACAACAGAATAACAAAACGAATCGGTCCTAGCTTTAACACTAATTTCCCTAAACAGATTTTCGCATTTCATTCAAGCATTTCATCGAATGATCGATGCACAGCTAAGGAAACTAGTTCAGAACTTTGAATTTAAAGTAGTTCACAGCTTAATCCTAACGCGTAACACTTCTAAATCAACATTGATTGTGGCAAATCTCTTAGGTTTCGTATGGTCGAGCCAAATGCACTCAATACTCGAACATCAGTGAAGGAAGGGAAGCAAAGGAGAGCAAAAATGATGGAAAAACTCGCCTGGTTATTCTCCGGCGAGGATGGCCCGGAATCTGAACAAACAGCGAACTCGACTTCACCTTTTGGAAGCGAGTTTCTCTCCCACGAACTTTTGTTTCTACCCAGGTTTTCCCTGCTCTCCCTAGATCTCGGTCGCTCTTTGTGCGATTTTCACCAACCGAATCCCTTCAGCCTCCAGAATTTCCAGAACCGAATCCTTCAGTGATGAGACATCGCCGATGTTCAGGCATCACCGTCGGCCAGAGATGGGAACATCATAATCCTCCCACGAACTTTTTTCTAGCGTTTTCTAGCTTTTCCTCTCTTCCCTATAACTGAAATTTTTTCTGATAAAAACCTCAACCCCCCTCGCGAACGGAAGATCCGATCCATTATACCTCCCCTCCAACCTAACGGATTTGATTCCGTTCTAGAACCCTCTCCAGCTGGCCTTTTTTTTCTTTTTTTTTTTCTTTTTCCCGCGCAGCTGAGTTGGGGAAGAAGATAAAGAGTAATCGGGTTTTTCGGGTCGGGTCGACTTGACCAGGCAGACCCGATTTGGTTCAAATCTGAAATTCGAGCTCAAATTCATTACTATTTATTTTTTTTAATGAAATTGATGATTCCCCATAACTCTAAAGCATTTTTAGGATCTAATCCTAAAGAAATTTGGATTTAATATTGTGTCTAAATGTAAAATTTCCAAATTTCTCGAACCGGGTCGAATTCATTTTTTGCAAAATTCAAAGATTTGCAGACCTATTCTCATGAAATTAACCTCACCATTGCGTTTCTTAGGGCTGATTACACTTAGTGTAAGGTTCAATCCCGGTCTATTTCGCCTCTTTGATCAAAATCCCCAAATTGTGCTTAAAATGGCGTAAAATGTACTCGAATTTTGGGGAAAATCGAATTTCATACGAAATTGTGAAATTGGCTTGTCCAATGTGCAATTGATAGTCTCTAGGTAAAATGTCATGAAGAACTCCAAGTGAAAAAATGACTGGGAATACTTCAATTGAATTTTTGGTCCGATTAGGGTATATATTTACCCTCAAAATTGGGGAAAAGTATACTCTCAAAGGAATTTTATAAAATTGACAATGCAAAAGTACAATTAGGAGAAAAAAAATGAATGACTATTTTTTCATGTTTTTCCGATTTTGTTTGGTATTTTTTTAAATTTCAACTCTATTTAAAGCAAAAGAAAATTCGAAAAATTAAAGAAAATGTATTTTTGTGTCAAAATAAGTTCCTAGGTCATGGCTAAGGTCCCTAATTTTGATTTTCATGATTTTCACAGAAAATTAAAAATGGACCAAAAATCAGGTGTCAACAACAGGTTTCCTTAAAGTAGATTTAGTATGCAGTACCATAGATCAATCAGTCACATGTATATCTTTCTCTTAATCTCTTTAAATATGATATATTGTATTCGTAACTATGATTGACAAACAATCATAATTAGTCGACCGGTGAACACAAAACCAAAATTTGACACTGACAGTAAATCAATCTTCATCTTCTTCAAACTTTTCGATTTCAGTCCAGTTCGTTTTTCTAGAAATGCCCCATTAGATCGAATCATTCATGACTATTGGCAACACCCTAAGATAGCAAACAATGAATAGAAACTTTGAGAATGAGTGAGAGTCGTGAGGGCACTAAATGAGGAATTCTTTTCCTCAAGAGTCTCACACAGCTTAAAAGTTGAGATAAAAACTTTTGCCAACTCTTATTAGTCATCTCATGCATACGTAGTATAAAATACGTATTACGGTATTCTCTCATCCCTCATGGAGCGTATGTCTTTACACTTAATACCGTACAGATAATAGGTCAAACACTCTCAATATCTAACTTGAGTTCACAAATCTACTCTCTTCAAAGAATTCATCAGAACTCAAATCTAGCATTATAGACATGTACTGTGAAATATGTTGGTTATTTCACTTTCGGACATAATAAATGTTATGTCCTTATCTTAACCGTCTATTAAGGCGACAACAATATTTTAAGCTTGAGCTCTCAATTATCACCTAGATAATAAACTTAAAATTGTCTCATTTCTATTCATCACACAGTAAATAGAGGCGATTATCTGTGTGAGTGGATTAATCTCTCGTCTGTTCAACATACCTTTCAATTTAATGCACTAAGCATTAAGATGCATAAATATCAATTAATCTCATAGGTATTAATGATAACATTAAACTTCATTAACGGTGAACATTAGGGGAAAAACAATATTCAGTACATCATACTTTACGCAGTCCCGGAGATTTTACATGACTACAAAAAACATCTCTAGGAATTGGCTTCGTCATAGGATCTGCTATCATTTTTTGCGTAGATATGTACTGTACGTTCACTTCCTTTCGTGCCACCATATCTTTAACATAGTTGTATCTGATGTTTATATGTTTAGTCTTACAATGGAACTTGGGATCCTTGGTGTAAACTATTGCTACTTGGCTATCACAATGTACCAATAACAACGTTGCAACATTTCCGGTAACATCTAAATGATCCAAAAATCTCCTAAGCCAAACACCCTCTTGTACTGCCGCTGAAAGTGCCACAAATTCGACTTCCATTGTTGATAATGCTATACATTGTTGCTTCTTACTGCTCCAAGATATGACGCCATTATTCAATAAGAACACATACCTAGAAATGGATTTCCTTTCATCCAAAGCTCCTCCCCTATCAGCATCAGTATGCCTTCAAGGTGCAGATTACTTTCTTGATAATTTAGCGAATAATTAGCAGTAGCCTTCAAATACCTCATGATCCTTTTAGCGGCACACCAATGTGCTTGACCTAGATTGGATTGGTATCTACTAACTATTCCAACTGCAAAACATATATTAGGTCTTGTACACATCATATCGTACATTAAGCTTCCAACGACATTAGCATAAGAAACACGTTTCATTTATTCCTATTCTTGTGGAGTTTTATGACACATTCTAAGGCTTAATCTTTTACCTTTCGCAATAAGAGTATCTATGGATTTATAATCTTGCATGCGAAATCGTTCAAGAACTTTGTTTATATACGTCTCTTGCGAAAGAGACCGTAACTTCTTTGAACGATCTCTTGTAATCTTAACTCTAATGATATATGCAGCTTCACCCATATCTTTCATCTCAAAATTGGAAGATAATCAATTCTTAACCGTATTTATTAATTCCATATTGCTCCCGGCAATTAGTATATCATCTACTTATAAAGATAAGATCATAAACTTATCTTTGGATCTTTTGATATATACACAGTGATTCTTATCGATCATTACAAAATCATATGCCACTATGATATTATGAAAACATATATATCACTGTTTCGAAGATTGCTTAAGGCCATATATTGATCTCAAAAGTCGACAAACCTTTTGTTCTTGGTCTTTTGTAATGAAACCAACAAGTTGTTCCATATAAATCTTTTCATCTAATTCTCCATTGAAAAATGTAATCTTTACATCCATTTGATGTAATTCAAGATTCATACTAGCTACTATTGCTAGAATAAGGCGAATCGAGGTAAATCTTACTATAGGAGAAAAAGTTTCTTGAAAGTCAATCCCTTCCTACTAATTATACTATTTTGCCACTAGACGAGCCTTATATTTTTCAATCGAGCCATCAATTTTGCGCTTTATCTTGAGAACCCATTTGTTTCCAATGGCTCTGCATTCTTTTGGAAGATCAACAAATTTCCAAACTTGGTTTGATTCCATCGACTCATTTTCCTCTTTCATTGCACTTATCCACTTTTCTTTATCTGAGCATGATAGAGCATCATTTACATTCCTTAGCTCATCCTTTTCATGTGGAGCGACTATGAAAGTTTCTCCTTCATCATCAAAACGTCGACGAGGAATGCCTTTGCAACTTGTTCGTCGAATAAGAGATTGTACACTTGGTACATCATTCTTTATTATGCACTCACTCGAATTATATAATGATTTTATCGTCTGATCAAGTGGTTGTAATTAAGACTAGTTCGGGACTAATCCCTCATTTCTCACATTGCTCCCACTAGGGTCATTATCACGATCCAAGTTTTCGAATAGGGAGTAGTCCTCTCCTATTTTGCCCTTCTTGGGAAATTCATTCTCTAAGAATGTGACATCTCGTTATTCAAATTCAGTTACACTTTCAGTTTCTTATTCACCTATGAACACATACCCCTTCGAATTCTCTGAGTATCTTATAAAAATACTATTTTTGCCTCTTGGACCCAATTTTTCATATTTGTGGGAGGCCTCGTGGGTATAGGCAGTACAACTCAAGGTTTAAGAAAACTCAAGTTAGGTTTTTTACCTATCCATAACTGATATGGAGTAGAAGTAACTGATTTAGAAGGCACGCGGTTAAGTACATAGACAGCAGTCAACAAAGCATCACCCCAAAAGGTAATAGGTAGTTTCGCTTGTGCCATCATAGACCTAACCATTTCCATGAGGGTTTTATTTCTTGTCTCTGCAACACTATTTTGTTGAAGAGTATATGGAACGGATAATTATCTTTCTATACCCTTTCCATCACTTAAATTTCTGAACTCATCAGATAAGTATTCTCGACCTCGATTGGATCTTAATGCTTGTATCTTCTTGTTTAACTGATTTTCCACTAAGATCATAAATTTTTTAAAGCAATTCAATGCTTCAGACTTATGAGAAATCATATTGACATGTCCAAATCGAATATAATCATCTATGAAAGTGATGAAGTAAATAGCCTCATGCCTTACTCTCACATTCATTTGACCACAGATGTCTATTTGGATTAGTTGCAAAGGAAATTCAGCTCTTATTCCTTTTCCAAATGGTTTCCTTGTTGTCTTTCCCATCAGGCAATGCTCACAAACAGACAAATCGACTTTTTCAATATTGCCTAATAAGCTTTCTTTGGCTAATCTATTCATTCTCTATTGGTCAATGTGACCGAGTCTAACATACCATACATTCACATCATTATAATAAGATTCAGAAGATACAAATAAAGAATAACAAATATTCACATTACTGTATTCAACATCCAATACAATAAAACCGTCTAGAAAAAGTCATGAACCATAATAACTTGTACTTAAAAATAAGTCAACACCACTGTTATGGAAATTCAAACTAAAACCAAGTTTAACTAACACCAACACAGAAACAAGATTCCGACGAATTTCTGGAGCATATAACACGTCATACATGAACAAGGTGCGACTACCACGCATCTTCAATTGGCAGGTGCCAATCCCTTTGACTTCTGTCCCAGAGTTATTCCCCATATATATCCATCTCGCTCCATGTAGAATTCATCGGAATTCCACGAAGGAATCTCTATCCTTCACTATTTGGTCTGTAGCTCCCGAATCTACAGTCCACAAATGATTAGATTCTGTCAGAAAAACTGAACTAAACACATAATTAGTACTCATACTAGAAATGGTATCTACCTTTTTCGGCTCACCACAGTCGCGAGCAAAGTGACCCTTCTTGCCACAGTTAAAACATTTCACCCTTGAAATGTTCAACTTCTTGAAAAGACGCTTTCCTTTCTCTTGTTGGTGACTCTTGGTTTCTTTTCTGAAGAATTTGCTCCCTTGCCCTTCCACCTCTTGAACCCATCCAAGTGCTTGCGCTTGGAGTTCGAAGCCTCATGTGAGCTAGAACTAGCAAAACATATGTCAGCTTCCAGGTTAGCCGCAAGGAGGCAGTCCTCTTCCAACTTAAGATGACATAAAGCATCCTCAAAAGTTTTTATGTTCTTGTTGTGGGTTGGGTGGACTTTCATATGCTCCCAGCTTTGAGGCAGGGATCAGATAACTGCTTGCACTTACTGCTCATCGGTTAGAACATGGCCAGCATCTTTCAGCTCACTAATCATGTTTGACATACGCCTCAAATGTTGTTTCATGGTCTGACCAAGAGGCTTCTTATAAGAGTCAAACCTAATTGTGAGTTATCTCAGTTTAGTCACAGAAGTCTGACCAAACCTACCTACCAGTGCTATCCACATATCTTTTGCATTTTCAAAACGCCTAAACTCTCGCATGACTTCATTATCCATGCTACTCAACAACGTAATGCGAGCAATAGAGTTCTTCTTTTTCCAGGCAGCAAATACTTCTTTGTCATTTCTATGTTGTGCAATATTCCCATCTTCATGGTCTTCCATAATAAGGTTAAGAGTTTCCAATGCCTCTTGCTCTTCCAGCACATATTGGATTTTCATGTTCCAGATTTCATAGTTATCGCTGTTTAACTTTTCTCCTTTGTTCAGTTCAACAACTATATTCTTTGAAACTAAAGTCATGGTATCTAAACATTTCATACATTTACGCACGAATTATTAATGCCTTTCGTTTATGCATTAGTTTTACACAAATTGATTACATTAATGAATAATTTCACGTAAGGTTTCAGAATTGAAAGTTCACTTTGTTCCCAATCATCATCTAAAATCCTAATTTGAAATTATCGTTAACGTAATCATTAAGGTAAAATTATGTTCTTTAAAGTTACTAAAACTTTTAGAACTCCCACTTAACCACATAATGCTAACAATGCAGTTCTCATATAGAATAGTACCATAAATAATTCACAATAAAGTATC
This sequence comes from Metrosideros polymorpha var. glaberrima, assembly GCA_001662345.2. NCBI lineage: Eukaryota > Viridiplantae > Streptophyta > Magnoliopsida > Myrtales > Myrtaceae > Metrosideros > Metrosideros polymorpha. Next base: position 18,407,948 of record BCNH02000001.1, read on the forward strand.
CCATCAACATCATATGAATCTAACTCAAATATTCATAACCAAATATGTCATAATATACAAACACAACGGACATGAATGGGAAATTGTAAACTTGAAATAACAAATATTTATAAACAAACAACTTGGAAAAATAGATATTTACAAGCGACATGTCAAGTCCTAAAAACGCAACCAACGAACGGGAATGGACTTTTGCAACTCATCAGGAAAAGACATGGTCTTAATTGGTGCCCATATATTGGCTCTCGAAAAACCCTTGGATTTTCGCCAACGCGCATTTTGTTTGCGCCAAGACCCATTTAAAGCAAGCATCGCTATTTTCGATGCCTCGACCCGTATGTACTCTTTTAGAAAGGGTTTCACAAAATCTTTATAAACTTGACTTCCAGCTGCCCATTGGTCATCTACGATTTTATGCCAACTGTTAGGGAGAGTGGTCCTGAGCGCCACAACATTCATACAATCTGGCATAGCATGACTATTCCAGATGATTTCTTAAATCATCTTGTTGACTACAATGACATGTGCTATCATGTCAACTGTACCATTCCATTGGTAGAGGGCAAGCTCATTCCTTAAATTCAACAATCTTACATTCTATGCTTCCATCCTTAGTACCATGGGGGTACGATACCTTCGTGGCATTGTTCCTGCAAAAAATGCAGAACAAAATAGGATTACACATAATCCATACCACAACATCGTAAGCAAAAATAGATTCCGCCCCTTTTTTTTAGGGTCAACGGTCAAAGTTAATAGTCGGGTCAGCCGGGTCAACAGTTTGATAGGATTGACCGATCTGATCGGATCGGCCGGTCTGTGGGTCGAGTCAAATGATGTTAATGCGACTTGGGGTTGTTGACATCATCGTGCGATTACTGCACGATCTGGGAATCGTGGGTGCGTGTGCGAGTGAGGCCCGCGCGCAGAGGGCCTCACCGATAGTCCATCGCCACCCTTCCCAGCGTCGTCTCGTCACGGGCCACCAGTCAAAATTCTCGTCTCGACGAGTAGTTTTCATATATGCAATAAAATTTCACTTTCACTGAGAAAAAATTCGAAAAAGCGGTCATGAACAATATGAAGAACTTGTATACATACATGGTCACGAACCCTATTCATCTCGGCAAATTTCAACACAATCATTGTATGATCAAGAAACAAGTAATCAGGCTCTGATACCAATGTAAGGAAACACATTCCTATAATGATTCATAAAATTATGGAAAAACGTGCCCATTCAATGCTTGAATTACCGATCGTGCAAGGTATATCACGTAAACGAACATACCTCTTTGCCACAGATTAAGAGTTGAAGCAGCCTTGAGAGATTGCACATCCAAAGAATTCACATTCGTTCTCTTTCACTATTTTTTTTCTCTCTTTGAGAAAACGATGTATTCTTCAGTTACCCCTTTTGAAGAATGAAAGAGCACGATATATGTAACTGTCCTATCAGTTACTTGGACTATGGACTTGGGCTGGGTTTGGCCCAACATGGGCGGCCCAATCATAAAGTCCATCACCCTCAATTCCAGCTCCTTCAAACCCAAATCCTGCCATTCTTGCTTCAGTTCCTCTAAGATCTTGGGGTCCATCGACGCCATTCCTATTTTTAGGAGCTCTTCATCGAGTCCTATTTCATTAAGCCTCATTAAACAAGATGCACTGCTCCAGACGCTCTCTGGCAACCTCAATAGAGCAGCACGACAGACTCGTCGTTCCACCCTGGCTTCGCCACCGGCCTTCCTCGCCCTCAAGGGTTGAGATGTGGCCGGATTCTTCTCCGACGGCGCCGGCGTTGAGTGCGGTTCCATGAGAGATGACAGAGTGTGAGGGAGAGATATGAGAGGATTAGGGCTGGAGAGAGAGGGGAAAACAAATGCCCTTGAAGCGTTAACCGTAATTAAAAAAAAAAACAATTACGGTCGAGAAAAATAATTCGTTCATGGGATTATCTAGAATTCCTAAAAAAACAAAACGAGTTGAGGAATAATAATTGTAATAATCTGTAATAATCATAATTTATAACATTGTTCACCACAAATAATAATATCAATCCCGAATTATCATTAAACGTAATAAAAAAAAACTTTTGTTGCTAAAAAATAAGTCGACTTCACAAAATTTAATACTTTTGTCATGTGAGCTCGGTAAATAATAAATGACTTTGGAAGATCAACGTTAGTTGCTGAATAAAGTTAATGAGAAAGTTGCTTCCAATTTTCATTATTTTTAATTACATGAGTACCATTGAAATTTTTTTTTCCACTGACCTAGTTTTTATATACATGCATACAACCAATTTTTTGCTGCTTTGCCCTAAACGCTAAAAAGAAACGAGGGTAAGGACAAAATAGAGTAAAACTTATAATTTAAAAAGACAAGGAATATTTTTTAACACCTAACGTCAGTGGCGTACCTGACCTCCGCGCTGCCAACAGAAACATTTTTTGAAAAGAGAAATTCGGGCCTAAGTCCATCCTGAATTTTAATTATCTCTAGCGAAGTTTGCTGTGACATCCGAAAATTTCGGTTTCCGATAATAAAATTTTGAATTATTTATCATGTGCGATTGCCCCACGTTTGAGGCACTAAAATTTGGATTGATTGATATCGTCGTGTGTTTATATTATGTGTGACGATATTTAAATTTGCCGTCAAGTTAATTTTTAAAATGGTCGATAAGTTCCGAAGCATTATATTTGATGTCGCGGAACTTCGGAATTTTGATTTTAAATATTTCTAGCATTCGGATGGGTTATCAATGATTTTTAGTGAATTTAAAATATTTTCCGGAATTTTTATACTCAGAAAGAAAATTGGTTTTCGCTATTTTCATGTTGATTTAGTGTTATTTTAGTAACTTAAAAGCAAAACTATTTGGTTCAAACATTTTAACTTTTCCTTTTTACTTGGTTCGGCTACAACCGATTTCCTTTTTGCTCCCCAATTTTTACCCACGTGAAACATTGAACTTGAGCTCTTGACATCATGCCTTGCATCACCCATTTGTCCTAAGCTCATAAATGCCTTGGTGACTCCTCTTATTTACTTAGCCAAGAAACCCTTCATTTATTACTAGCCTACAATTATCTCTTTGTGACTCATTCTTATTAATCCAAGTGTTCTAGCTAATCTAGGGTCATCATTTCCTCAAAGCATAATTGAGTTGATCTTTCATCTTGGCTTGAACGAACTTCCCCAAATCAAAGACCCAAAAGCTAAAACAAACTTACTTCCATAACTCTCCTCACCAACTTCTTCTTCATCTATCAAAGCCACACGTGAAACAGAGGACCCACGAGCGTGATTTTCAGATTTCCTCTTTCAGACTTTGATTCGATAAAGCATTGATTTCAACTACTCTTCTTCAACGGTTTTCTTGTCATTTGTAAATGAAGAATCGTTGATTTCAGTTTTTGTTTATTTGAAGGTGACTCACATATTTAAGATCTCGGTTCCCAATCCAAGGTAAGTGAAAGTTCTAGGCGTTAAATTAGCCTAATCTACTTAGTACTTGCGCTTGGTTGTTTGGTGTGTGACTTGGTTGTAGATTAAGTTTAAATCTAAAAATGGTTGAATGCATTAATGATGTTATGATGTTTGCCTTAATAAGTGCTCATATATCCTAAAAGTGTTTGATGGATTCTATTAAGGTGTGGTATTCGTACGACTTGTGAAAGTGATGTATTTGGACTTAGAAGTGTACTGCATCTGAGGATGTTCATCATCATCTGAGCGAAATCTGTACATGAGTTTGAATCTATTTCTGCATCTGAGCATGTTCTGCATCATCTGAACGAAATATGCACATGAGTCTAAGTCTATTTACTGCACCTGAGCATGTTCTGCATCATCTGAGCGAAATCTGCACATGAGTCTGAATCTATTTATGCATCTGAGCACGTTCTGCATCATCTGAGCGAAATCTGCACTTGAGTCTGAATCTATTTACTGCATCTGAGCACGTTCTGCATCATCTGAGCGAAATCTGCACATGAGTCTGAATCTATTTTCAGCATCTGAGGTATCTTTTGAAACGTAACTTCTGAGCCTGAATGTTTTCAAAGTCTGAGTGACTGTATGTAAAGTCTGAGTGATTGTATGCAAAGTCTGAATGACTGTATGTAAAGTCCGAGTGACTACATATGATGTAAAGTCTGAGTGACTGTATGCAAAGTCTGAGTGACTGTATGTAAAGTCTGAGTGACTGCATATGATGTAAAGTCTGAGTAACTGTATGCAAAGTCTGAGTGACTGTATATAAAATCTGAGTGACTGTATATGATGTAAAGTCTGAGTGACTGCATATGATGTAAAGTCTGAATGACTGCATGTAAAGTCTGAATGACTGCATGATATATTTATGCGCGTGTTGAAAAGTATGAGAATGATCATTGCATAAGAATAAGATATTTCCGTCGCCCCTAAATTAAAGGGTGACGATGCCTCGGAATGGAAATGCCCCATAGTGTTGGGATGCCCCGGGGAGGTTCGAGATGCCTTGGGAGTCGAGATGCCCATGCTGTGTGATCTTAGATGCCCCGTGGGCAAACGTTGCGGGATGCCTCGAAGTGGAGATGCCCCATAGTGTTGGGATGCCTCGATAGTATTCGGGAGGGAATGTAAAATGATTATGCATGCGCATGTGGATACTTGTATTTGCGTTAATAAAACACTAGGTGATACTGGTGCATTTCTAAGGTGTTATGGCCTCCGCATGCATTGAATAAAACATGTATGTGATGTCACTATTAATCTGCCATCGACTTTAGAGGTAAGCATTTGTTTTGCATACATGATGTATTGGTAATGCATTGAAATCTCATTGCTTGTGTTGCCAGGTTAAGTGTTGAAATGATTTACTAATTTAAACCTAGAAAGTTCACTTATTGGGCTTAGGCTCACTCCAATATTTTTCAGACGTGTAGGTATGGACTTATCGCCCTCGCAAGTCGGTGCGTCTGTGTATTTTAAGCTACGTATGATAGTATCTTTATACCCGAGTCTGATGCAATTTATACTAGATGTTTTTCAACTATGTGGGTAGATGTGGGCTTGATGGAGTGGGTACCTTATCATTTTGTTGCATGGTACTTTAACCTCGACGGGGAGGTGATCGGTCCGTTGAGAGGTTTTGACGATGGTCCATTTGATGGTGAAGTAATCAACCCTTGATGTCGATCTCAGCTTAGGTGCAGGCCCGCTTTTGCAGTACGTGAATAGTATGGGAGTTAAGCTACCATTTCCTTTTTGGAGCCTTTGTATGTATCCCAAATCTTTTGTTAATGTTGTGTAATATGTGAAAATGATGCATAAGTATTTTCTAAATCTTGTGCAATGTTTTATGTGATGCCTTGTTTTGCTTCCGCATGCTTGTAAGGCAGTAAATAAATTAATCAAATGGGACACGTGTCGCGCGTGATGTATCTGGTGCGTCACAGCTCTTTTTGGTATCAGAGTGGGTTTACCCTTGGAGTGATAAGGTGCGCTTAGGAATTGAAGCAGTTGGGTAGACCGCAAGAATATAAAACACAAAATGCATGTGTTTGCTTTGATTGCTTTTGTGTGATACTAGTAACTTTTGTTACTTATTAGCCAGTCACTAAGTTGAGTTACATTCTTAGGCCTCGTAAAGCAAGATGAGCACTAGTGAGAATACGGAACGAGATCCTCAAATTAAAGGGATTCTTCAAGCACTTATGAATGTCAAAAATCTGATGGAGAAACAAGCACAACAACGAGCTGCCTCTAGCTTAGGAAATGGCGAACGTCATCTTCAAGGTCTAATCGAGCAATTTTTGAAGTTGAAGCCACCAAGATTTGTTGGATCTGGAAATCCAGAGGATGCAAAATCGTGGATCAATAGTATGGAGAAGATATTTACGCTATTAGGTTGCAATGACGTCGATAGAGTAGTTTTAGCTGCCTATCAACTCTAGGGAAATGCCAGTTATTGGTGGAAAGCATCTAAAGAGACTGTGTTTCCCGAGGAAGCTACCGTGACTTGAGAAGGCTTCATTAAAGCATTTTTCGAGAAATATTTCTCGGATTACGCTCGAGACAAGAAATTAATGGAATTCATGCAACTGAAACAAAATGATATGACGGTGGATCAATATGAAGTTAAATTTGCGGAACTATCAAGGTTCGTTCCTAGGCTGGTTGAAGATAATGAAGACAAAGCCAAGAAGTTTCGAGATGACCTGAGGCCGGATATTAAAAATCGGCTAGTACCCTTGAATTTGAAGGACTACAATGATTTATATGAGCATGCTCAACTCGTAAAAAGGAATTTGGCGGAGACTTCATCGGCAACGACTTTTCGGTTCGGGCCAAATAATCAAGTCCTTCGAGCTAATTTTCGTCGTGACAAGAGGCCGTTACAATTTGGAAGACGACCATTTGTTCCAAACAAAAGGAACAATGTTGGAGGGCCTAAGTTCGCGCGAAACAATCGACCAATGATGCAGGGACAATATCCAAATAATGTATGCCGTACATGTGGAAAGCAACATGGGAATGCGCCATGTCTGGCCAAGATTACTTGTTTTGGATGCGGACAGCAAGGACACATGATAAGGGAATGTCCTTTGGAGATGCAACACCAACGTGTCATACAACCCCGACAACCGCAACAATTTCCACAGAATAGAGCTCCGCAACATACAAATTTACAAAGGCCACCAGCTCAAGGCCAAGTTTATGCAGTTACTCAAGAGGAAGCTGAGGCTTCTAAGACGGTCATATCATGTATCATTTCTGTGTATGACCATAAGGCTTAGATATTGTTTGATACTGGCGCTACGCATTCGTTCATGTCTGCTCGATTCGTACAATTGATTGGAATAACTCATGGACCACTTGAGGTTCCTCTTAGTGTCTCTACTCCGCTAAAAGACGCAATTTTGTCCACGTTAATATGTAAAGGTTGTAAGGTCACCATATGTGGGCAAGATCAAATGGCTGATCAAATTGTGTTGACCATGTATGACTTTGATGTCATCTTGGGAATGGATTGGCTTCAGAACCAACGAGCCAATGTGGATTGTTATCAGAAGGTAATCTAATTCAATCCACTTGACCATCCTAATTTTGAATTCTTCAAAAATGAAGCAAACCCTACCATGCCACTCATTTTGCGCTCAAGGCACATCATCTTCTGAATGATGGTTGTCAAGGATACCTAGTGTTTGTAGTGGATCAGTCGAAAGAAAAAGCAAAGCTTGAAGACATTTTAGTAGTTTGAGAATTTCCTGATGTATTCCCAGAAGAATTACCGGGATTACCATCGGAGCGTGAAGTTGAATTTGTGATTGAACTAGCTCCTGGAACGGAACCTATTTCCAAAGCTCCCTATCGGATGGCGTTAACAGAACTGAAAGAATTAAAGGTGCAATTGCAAGAATTACTTGACAAAGGTTTCATTCGACCTAGTGCGTCACCTTGGGGTGCACCGGTGTTATTTGTGAAGAAAAAAGATGGGTCAATGCGCCTTTGTATTGATTATCGACAACTAAATCAAGTCGCAGTCAAGAACAAGTATCCGTTGCCTAGGATCGATGACTTATTCGATCAGCTTCAAGGAGCATCAATGTTCTCTAAGATCGGGGTATCATCAACTGCGGATCAAGAAGGAGGATATTCCTAAAACGGCATTTCAAACTCGTTATGGCCACTATGAGTTCTTAGTTATGCCTTTTGGCTTAACCAATGTACCTGGAGCTTTTATGGACTTGATGAATCGGGTGTTTAAGCAATTTTTGGACCACTTTGTAATAGTATTCATTGATGATATCCTAGTCTACTCAAAGGACTCGAATGAACATGAGTAACATTTGAGGCTCGTCCTACAGACACTTTGTGAGCACAAATTATATGCCAAGTTTAGCAAATGCGAATTCTGGTTAGATCGAGTGGTATTTTTAGGCCATGTGGTGTCAGGCGAAGGAATATCCGTAAACCCAACAAAGATGGAGTCTGTAACAGATTGGCCATGACCAACAATGGTGACAGAAATTCGAAGTTTCTTGGATCTAGCAGGGTATTATCGAAGGTTTGTAGAAGGATTTTCACGGATCGCCGCCCCACTAACTCAATTGACGAGGAAAGATGTGAGGTTTGAATGGTCTAACAAGTGCGAACTAAGCTTTCAAGAACTTAAAAGGAGATTGACTACGGCTCCTATATTGACAATACCATCAAGGTCTGGAGGTTTCGTAATCTATAGCGATGCATCTCATAAAGGGCTTGGTTGTGTTTTGATGCAGCATGGGAAAGTGGTTGCTTATGCATCAAGACAGTTAAAGCTCTATGAGTTGAACTATCCGATTCATGATCTGGAGCTCGCTACAATTGTGTTTGCGTTAAAGATATGGAGACATTATTTGTATGGGGAACGGTTTGAAATTTATACGGATCATAAGAGTTTGAAATACTTGTTCTCCCAAAAGGAATTAAACATGAGACAAAGATGATGGATGGAATTACTGAAGGACTATGACTGTGAAATTTTGTACCATCCAAGAAAGGCGAACAAAGTCGCGGATGCGCTCAGTCGAAAGTCTACACAGTTGGTTGCACACATGATGGTCAAGGAATGGACCTTACTTGAAAAGGCATGAGATTCAGAGTTCAGATTTGATGTGAGTAGTCTTTCCAGCGTGATAGCTACTCTTAGAATTAAGCCAGAAATAAAACAAAGAATCAAGACCTTGCAGCAAGGAGACCTTGAAGTATTGAAAATTCGAGAAGAAGTCTTAGAAGGAAAAAGACCCGACTTCCAGGTGTCGGAGGATGGAATTGTGAGATTCCATGGACACATTTGTGTGCCTAATGATGATGATGTAAGAAGTGAAATTTTGTCAGAAGCCCATCAAAGCAATTATAGTGTTCATCCTGGAAGCACGAAAATGTATCAGAATCTTCGACAGCATTATTGGTGGAACGGGATGAAAACTGATATTGCCAAACATGTTGCGAGATGTTTGACGTGCCAACAAATCAAAGCAGAACATTGTAAACCTGGTGGGATGTTAAAACCATTAGAGATACCGAAATGGAAGTGGGAACACATAACGATGGATTTTGTTCAAGGACTACCAAGGACACCAAAGAGTCACGATTCCATTTGGGTAATAGTGGATCGTTTGACTAAATCAGCTCACTTTCTAGCAGTGCGAGTGGACTATACATTGGAAAGGTATGCTGAGTTATATGTTCGACAAATAATTCGACTACATGGAGTGCCTGTAACTATTACGTCTAATCGAGATCCAAGATTCACTGCGAACTTTTGGAGAAGTCTTCAAGTTGCATTGGGAACCAAACTTCAGTACAGTACCGCTTTCCATCCTCAAACTGATGGTCAATCAGAAAGGACCATTCAGTTGGGATGATCATCTGCATTTGGTAGAATTTGCTTACAACAACAGCTTTCAGCAAAGCATTGGAATGGCTCCTTTTGAAGCGTTATATGGAAGAGCTTGTAGGACTCCAATTTGTTAGAATGAAGTAGGAGAAGGGAGACTGATAGGACCGAAACTGGTACAAATCACTTCTGATGTAGTAAAAGTGATTCAGGATCGACTTAAGACTGCACAAAGTCGTCAGAAAAGTTATGCTGATAAACGTCGAAGACCTTTGGAATTTAGTGTCGACAATCACGTATTTCTCAAAGTGTCACCAATGAAAGGTGTTTCACGATTCGAAAAGAATGGCAAGTTGAGTCCGAGGTTTATAGGACCCTTTGAAATCCTCGAAAAGGTTGGTGACTTAGCTTATCGATTGGCGTTGCCACCAAGACTTTCTAACGTTCATGATGTTTTTCATGTATCCATGTTGAGGAAGTATGAACCTGATCCAACGCATGTATTAGATTTTGAGACAATCGACGTAGGCGAAAGAGTAACTTATGTTGAGAAGCCAATACAAATCTTAGATCAAAGGGAACAAGTCCTCAGAAACAAAACCATTCCCTTAGTCAAAGTTCTGTGGGAACATCATGACTTGGAAGAAGCAACGTGGGAAGGTAAAGACGATATGAGACGCAAGTACCCTCAATTATTCATATGAGCAGGTAAATCTAAATTTCGAGGACGAAATTCTTTAAGAGGGGAAGAGTTGTGACATCCGAAAATTTCGGTTTCCTATAATAAAATTTTGGATTATTTATCACGTGCGATTGCCCCACGTTTGAGGCACTAAAATTTAGATTGATTGATATCGTCGTGTGTTTATATTATGTGTGACGATATTTAAATTTGTCATCAAGTTAATTTTTAAAATGGTCGATAAGTTCCGAAGCATTATATTTGATGTCGCGGAACCTCAGAATTTTGATTTTAAATATTTCTAGCATTCGAATGGGTTATCAATGATTTTTAGTGAATTTAAAATATTTTCCGGAATTTTTATACTCAGAACGAAAATTGGTTTTCGCTGTTTTCATGTTGATTTAGTGTTATTTTAGTAACTTAAAAGCAAAACTATTTGGTTCACGCATTTTAACTTTTCCTTTTTACTTGATTCAGCTACAACCGATTTCCTTCTTACTCCCCAATTTTTACCCACGTGAAACATTGAACTTGAGCTCTTGACATCATGCCTTGCATCACCCATTTGTCCTAAACTCATAAATGCCTTGGTGACTCCACTTATTTACTTAGCCAAGAAGCCCTTCATTTATTACTAGCCTACAATTATCTCTTTGTGACTCATTCTTATTAATCCAAGTGTCCTAGCTAATCTAGGGTCATCATTTTCTCAAAGCATAATTGAGTTGATCTTTCATCTTGGCTTGAACGAACTCCCCCAAATCAAAGACCCAAAAGCTAAAACAAACTTACCTCTATAACTCTCCTCACCAACTTCTTCTTCATCTTTCAAAGCCACACGTGAAACAGAGGACCCACGAGCGTGATTTTCAGATTTCCTCTTTCAAACTTTTATTCGGTAAAGTATTGATTTCAACTACTCTTCTTCAACGGTTTTCTTGTTGTTTGTAAATGAAGAATCGTTGATTTCGATTTTTATTTATTTGAAGGTGACTCACATATTTAAGACCTCGATTCCCAATTCGAGGTAAGTGAAAGTTCTATGCGTTAAATTAGCCTAATCTACTTAGCACTTGCGCTTGGTTGTTTGGTGTGTGACTTGGTTGTAGATGAAGTTTAAATTTTAAAATGGTTGTGTGAAATGATGATGTTATGATGTTTGCCTTGATAAGTGCTCATATATCCTAAAAGTGTTTGATGGATTCTATTAAGGTGTGGTATTCGTACGACTTGTGAAAGTGATGTATTTGGACTTAGAAGTGTACTGCATCTGAGGATGTTCAGCATCATCTGAACGAAATCTGCACATGAGTTTGAATCTATTTCTGCATCTGAGCATATTCTGAATCATCTGAACGAAATATGTACATGAGTCTAAGTCTATTTACTACATCTGAGCAGGTTTTGCATCATCTGAGCGAAATCTGCACATGAGTCTGAATCTATTTTCTGCATCTAAGCACGTTCTGCATCATCTGAGCGAAATCTGCACATGAGTCTAAATCTATTTACTGCATCTAAGCACATTCTGCATCATTTGAGCGAAATCTGCACGAGTCTGAATCTATTTACTGCATCTGAGCACATTCTACATCATTTGAACGAAATCTGCACATGAGTCTAAGTCTATTTACTGCATCTGAGCATGTTCTGTATCATCTGAGCGAAATTTGCACATGAGTCTGAGTCTATTTTCAGCATCTGAGGTATCTTTTGAAACGTAACTTCTGAGCCTGAATGTATGCAAAGTCTGAGTGACTGTATGCAAAGTCTGAGTGACTATATGTAAAGTCTAAGTGACTGTATGTAAAGTCCGAGTGACTGCATATGATGTAAAGTCTGAGTGACTGTATGCAAAGTCTGAGTGACTATATGTAAAGTCCGAGTGACTGCATATGATGTAAAGTCTGAGTGACTGTATGCAAAGTCTGAGTGACTATATGTAAAGTCTGAGTAACTGCATGTAATGTAAAGTCTGAATGACTACATGTAAAGTCTGAGTGACTGCATGATATATTTATGCGCGTGTTGAAAAGTATGAGAATGATCATTGCATGAGAATAAGATATTTCTATCGCCCCTAAATTAAATGGTGACGATGCCTCGGAATGGAAATGCCCCATAGTGTTGGGATGCCCTGGGGAGGTTCGGGATGCCTCGAGAGTCGAGATGCCTATGTTATGTGATCTTGAATGCCCTGTGGGCGGACGTTGCGGGATGCCTCGAAGTGAAGATGCCCCATAGTGTTGGGATGCCCCGATAATGTTCGGAAGGGAATGTAAAATGATTATGCATACGCATATGGATACTTGTATTTGTGTTAATAAAACACTAGGTGATACTGGTGCATTTCGAAGGTGTTATGGCTTCCGCATGCATTGAATAAAACATGTATGTGATGTCACTATTGATCTGCCATCGACTTCAGAGGTAAGCATTTGTTTTGCATACATGATGTATTGGTAATGCATTGAAATCTCATTGCTTGTGTTACCAGGTTAAGTGTTGAAATGATTTACTAATTTAAACCTAGAAAGTTCACTTGTTGGGCTTAGGCTCACTCCAATATTTTTCAGACGTGTAGGTATGGACTTATCGCCCTCGCAAGTCGGTGCGCCTGTGTATTTTGAAGCTATGTATGATAGTATTTTTGTACCTGAGTCTGATGCAGTTTATACTAAATGTTTTTCAACTATATGGGTAGATGTGGGCTTGATGGAGTGGGTACCTTATCATTTTATTGCATGGTACTTTAACCTCGACGGGGAGCTGATCAGTCCGTTGAGAGGTTTTAACAATGGTCCGTTTGATGGGGAAGTAATCGACCCTTGATGTCAATCTCAGCTTAGGTGCAGGCCCGCTTTTGAAGTACGTGAATAGTATGGGAGTTAAGCTACCCTTTCTTTTTTGGAGCCTTTGTATGTATCTCAGATATTTTGTTATGTTGTATAATATGTGAAAATGATGCATAAGTATTTTCTGAATCTTGTGCAATGTTTATGTGATGTATTGTTTTGCTTCCGCATGCTTGTAAGACAGTAAATAAATTAATCAAATGGGACACGTGTCGCGCGTGATGTATCTAGGGCGTCACATTTGCAACTGCTTCTTGGAGGTGAACCACTAGGAGAAGGCTAATGGGTTACCAAGCACAATGCTTAGCATGGACTCTCCCAAGTCCTACTAATCGCAACTTGGTGTTCCATCCAATATATAATTAATCTTACATTTTGGACCCGCCACTAATCAATTATGGATTGATTAGGCACCAAGTAAAATGTGGGAATACATTTTACTTCTATAAACTAGAGATTCAATGGATTCAGCGATTTGGTTACGCTAGATTAATCTAATGTCATTTCTCTGATTTTTTTTATTTCGACAATATTTTGCATGCAGTCTTTATCATTTTTGCCTATGCCACCAACATGTTAAGTATGATCGTGCAAGTGTGCTGTCAATAATGAAACATTCAATAATCAAGATAGTAAATAAATTAATGAAGAGATTAAAGAACCTGAAAATGCAGGAGCAAGCAAAAATGGATCTCTATTCGTCAGCCATCACGACAAAGAATTTTGCAAGCTTGGACTTAGGAAACAAACATGCAATGGTGAACACGCATTTTTATTGACGAAAATTTTGATGAACCTGACTAATGCATGACCTAAGCTATGTGAGATAACTAACATGCAATGTCAATTGATTATTTTTGCATTTTCTTGTTTATGAAATGAATTTCCTTAATGCAACATGGACATGAATCAATTAATGCACCTAATCTAATATGCATCAATGAGTTGAAGTAAGGTCCTAAATGACATGCATGCTAAATTATAATGAATTTAACTATATGCAATGCTATGGAATTAATTCCTAAAGCTAATGACGTGATATGTCGGGAACGTTATGACACAATATAGAATTAATGGACTAATCCTATGATGCTATATGAAATGCTATTTTTGTATTTTTTATGTCTAGGGAAATTTTCACATTGCAAATTAATGGTCTTGAAAATTTTCACATTGTCTTCAATAGAGTCACTACGTATAGCCTTCATTAGAACCCTACCTTATATCGGTCGAGATAGATTTTAATGATTGATTTCCGAAATTTGTATTAAAACAGCCTTTTTTTTTTTGTCCTTTTTTTCTATTTTTTTTTATTCCTAATTCGATTTTTTTTAGTTGCATCAAGAATCATGTGGATCGAATTAAAAACTTGCATGGCTATTCATTTGACCCATTTATCAAAATTCGATATCAATAATTTTTTCTCGGTTGGACTGCATTTTCAGAAAAAAAAAATTTGTTATAGCTTTTTGATGGCGCAAAACGAAAAAACTACATGCAAAGTTTTGCCATTTAAAAAAAAAAAAAAGAGTTGAAGTGCCACGTGGCGCTTCTGCGTTCATCTTACGTTAGCGGATTTCGGTGCCCACCTTAGTCGGATATGTGCGACCTAATGTGCCCCCTAGGTTGCACAGTGCCGGCCTACATTGGTCAACCTAATCCAGATCTGCTTCAATGCCAAAAATTAATATTCATAAGATTTACCCTTTTGCATAATTTTTTTTTTTTGCATGTTATAAAGTATTTAGATATATTTTGAAGCATTTGCCCAAGTTTATCAACATATACTATTATTTATTCTAAATTTGGCTGATAAATAAGGGTCTCTCAATCCATTTTTCTTCAAGTTAAGTCTACAAAACACAAACCTCTCATTTTTATCTCTTTAGAATTTACTCAGTTGGTAGTTTTTCCTGTCGGTCTTCGGACTTAAATTCCCTCTACTGATGTAGAATATATAAGACCCCAATTATTTTTAAGAAATTTCTTCAGGTAATTGAGATGTCATAACTATATGGACATTCAATTACAGTTCTAAATAAAATTATCAGTACTCTCACGAGACAAAATGAGAATGTTTGATATATACAATTGCTATTATTTAGTAGATCTAGAAAATGAAATTAGTCATTACTCCGCAGAAATAATCTATAAAAACTATATTAAGTGGATCTGCAGGACATTGAGTGAAATACATGTGCTTGAATAAGTTAGCTAATAACAATGGTTCTGTCATTTTTAAAATACACACGCAGAAAATGACACGAATAAATTGTTTGTCCACGCGAAGGTGTTCACTGTTTGCAGCCTTCATTAGTCGCTCCGAAATGCTCTCGAACATGTTCCGAGAGGAGTTTGATGCTTTCTCTTCTTCAGCAAGGAAGCATCCACGAGGACCGCCTCGTCTAGTGGGTGTTTTTTTTTCAGTGCTTCTCTTTTAGGATTTTTTTTTTTTTTACTAGGTGTTTAGTGTGACCCTATACAAGTCATGCCTCGACCAAAGTGGAAGCTGAGAAAATATAAGTGCTTACACACTCACATTTTTTTTTTTTGCATTTATCTGCATTTAGGCATTAGAGAAACATCTAGGTTTAGGCATAAAGCCTCCAAACAAAGCATATTTGCATCGAGTGCAACGGAGGGCTCGATTACAATTTATTTTTTTTTAAATCGGCCCAATAAACGGCCCAATATGCGAGATGGGCTAGAATTCACAACTCCAAAATTGTGGGACTTAGCTTAACTCCGAGATAGTACGATTGGATATAAAGTCCAGGATGGCGAGATTTAGTCTGGAATCCGAGATAGCAGGAGGTGATTTTAACTCCAAGATAGTGGGAGTTGGTCTTAATTCCAATATTCCAGGGCTTGGTTCTAACTCTAAGGATGTTGGAGTTGGATATAATTTGGACAAAGTGGATCATGTTTCAAGTATTATGGAAGGTTTAGCTGAAATTTCGATATGCTGTGCATGTGTCGTGTAATTGAGTGCATGCGCCGTGCACTTTCTAAAAGGGTTGTTGTATAAAGTTTAAGGAGAGTTCTCATCTAAATTTTCACTTTGGACTTCGATTAGGATTGGGATTTTTTCAAGACTTACTTTTTATGAGAAATTTAATGGCCTAGACAAGATATTTAAGACGATGATTCGGCCAAGGACTCATGTACACTCACGAACACTCATAGTTGTTGGAGTTGGTGAATACTTCGAAGACCCTTGTTTCTCATACTGGGCATGCCCACGTGAGTTTAGGGAAACCGAAGTATGAACCAACGATATATAATCCCTACGCACAGAATGTCGGGGTCCCGCTGCCCAGACAGCTGGCGGGGGTTCTGCTCCCCGGTGAGTGGACGGTGGCCCCGCTCGCCGGTGAGTGGGCAGGGGCTCGGGGGCAGCGCTCTCGAAACAACATCGATTTTTTCTTTTTTTCGTTTGTTGTGAGACTAAAGGGATTTGGGTAGGCTTGGGCTTTGAGTCCATTTTAAGTCATATATATTTTGTACTCATATGTAAGCAGACGTGGTTGTAAACCTAAATCATAATTGAATCCCTTTACAGGAAGTAGCCCTATTCTAGGGTGAACCTGGGTAAACTCGTGTGTCAAATTTTCATTCTCTGTGTGATTGTTCTGATTCGGTTAGGATATAACCCATCAATAGTCGGCCAGAGTAGGATTTCAAAGCACAGCTTTGTGAAATCAACAAGCGCACATTATTCATTGTTGGATCTAGCTAAAATTTTGTGGAGAGTATAGTACGATGTAACTCTTCATTTGTCCAATGGATATGGTGAGAAAGTATTTGAAAGAAAGTACTTGAAAGCAAAAATCAAACCGATCGGACTGCTCCATCTGAAGGGGGGCTCAACGCACAGTCACACAAAAGCGGTGAGTTCACATTTATTTTTGGTTGGAATGTGTTGAAATTTTGAAGAAATCTCTACAACACCTAGGTTTTTTATGCCTTGTCCCCATGGTTAGACACAATTCCATGCCAGCCATATTGAAGATCATTGATCAGACTAGCTAATATTTTTCATTTTGCAATTATTTTCTTGATTAGTAACTAGAAGCAATGCACACGCCATACACATTAGAGATTGTTATATACGAAAATATCTATAATTACTAAAGGAAGTGGATAAAGTATGTGGTTACGTAGGGCGCAAATGATAATCATTTTGTTTCTCTATTTCTATTCTAGCAATAGTTGTGGAACATATTTGGAACAGAAATCCGTTATTATTATTTTTTATTTCTGGAACAAATTTTTACTCTAGAAATAGATTTAGAATAGAAAGGAGAAGTAAAATTTTTTTACTTCTCTATTTCTGGAACATAAATATAAATAAAACTCTTATCTCTCTCCTCCTTCTATATCTTCACGACTCACTCTCCTCTCTCTCCCGACTTCTTGCCTCCTCCCTCCCATTCGCCGTCCATCGCCATTCTTGGGGAAATAGAAATTGTATACTGTTATCAAATGCGTTTCTCTACTAAAAAACTTGTTCATAAATCATAAATAGAAAATTGTATTTCTGGAACAAAATACTTATCATTCGCTCCCTTAATATAAAATCAAATCAAATCATTTTTTTTTCTCATCTAATTGTTTCGAGGAGCTAGAAAGGACATTTTTTAGCTATACAAGGGTCATATAAATCAAGGTCAATGATTGCAATCACGAGTCTTATTAATATTAAACATATTTAACAAACAAATGTTTTGATTTTCAAAATACTTACAATACAGAATATGGGAATAACAATTTGTAAGCTTTCTTTATTTAATTGTTTTTTTTGTCCTTTTTTTTTTATTTAATTGTCAAACAAGTGCTTATGGGTACTATTTAACAAAACTCTTCCAATTTTTTGGTTTCATATTAGTAGCTTTTCTTTTGCAATGAGCCATAATGCTCCCAAATTGGCCGAGTTAATCCCATCTTAAAGAACACCTTCCAGCAGCAACATACTACTAATCCTTTAGGAATGCCTTTTGTTTTTGTTTTTTCAAATTTTACACCACTGTTTTCGTTCCTCCATTTTCTCCCACTTCTCAAACATAGCCTTTAGGAATGACTTTTGATTTCCATTTGAAAGCTTTCTATTGTTACTTTATTGAATTTTACATCACTTACAAGATTGAGATATAAAAAGTATACAAATTGTAATATGAATTATGCCAATCAACCTGTGAAGAGAACATGGGCTCCAATTCTAGCACAGACATCCAACAAGAAAAATCCCATTCCCAAAAGCAATTAAGCCTTCACCTTAACCAAAGTGACTGCTCAGCATGGTAATTCAGTCACCATCATCATCCGTTCCATGGTTCCAGCAAACACAGAGAGAGAGAGAGAGAGAGAGAGAGAGAGAGAGAGAGAGAGAGAGAATGCAGCAAGAAAAGAAAATCAGCAATCTGTTTAATTAGGCCGAAGTTGAGTCACCATTCCTATTTGCTACCACAATACAAAGTGATACTCACATGCCTTCTATCAACTACAGCCATGGCTTCCCTCATGGTCGATATCATCACTACTTTGTTTTTGAGTGCCGGACCCTCTCGGGCTATGCGATCTCTTGAGCTAGTGCACATCCACTCTTTGCTCTTCCAACCGAAGGGCATCATGGTTCCCCTCAGTTAGGAACCACCACAATGCAATACAAGTTCTATAAGCTCTACTGTTCTAGAGTCCATTGAACCAGCACGTATTCTTGTACTTTTGATTCAAGACAGAAACAGTCTAGAATAACAGGAACACCACAAATAGGACACCCTATACTTACTTGGCCCGAGCTTTGCAGGCAAGGCATCTAATCGTTGCATGCGTGCCTAATGCTCGAGCAATTCTCGTCTAGTTGAGGCATGTGCTCATCCACGGCTGATAAAGATAATTTCCAATAGTGCTAGACACAATCACAAAGCAAAAGTGTGGAAGCTCTAAAATATCCAGCATATCACCAATCACCAAGAAAAGACTTTTCTTGTTTGTTTATGACATCTAAAACTGGAGGTTGAATATCGAAAGGAATAGATGCAAAAATTTTCTCAAAAAAAAATACGCGCCATGGCACTGTCCAAACAAAGCTAACCAAGCATGATACTGCCCAAATAAAGCTACTCTAGCAACAAAACACAACACAAACAAAGAATCTGTCAATTAGTCAACCCCATAGACTGTTGTCTTCCAAAGCCAGCCTTGGCACAATAAGTGCATGCACCCTGCCAATCAGAAACAAGAACTGGTTCTATACCATCATCAAACATCAATGTTGTCCTCCATGGTTCTTATAAGACAAAAAACTTCTCTGATCCATCTGGACAATTATGTTATCTGGCAAGAGTGGCCTTGCCACTTCATCAGGCCACATCAGCAAATATCCCAGACAAAAACATACACCACAGCAAGATTAACCAAAATTAAAGCCCAAATAATCCATGTTATAAACACTTCAAGATCTCATAAACATCATTTTTTATTTACCAAACTAGGTATAAAACATCTCTCGTGATCGTGAATCATGACTGTCAACTTCTTCAACGTCGACCAAAAAGGTGTTAACCTGGCCATCTGCAAAACTCAGAATTTGCAAAATTTTCACAAGGAACAAATACCAATTAAGAGGGAGGCACACTTTCCATGCCATGAAGGTCACTTTGTACCTCATAATTTCCGACCCATTATTGCACATAAACAAGCTAGACTTTCCGGTACACGTATTTCCAGCATGAAAGGAGCGAATATCTTAAAACAAGAATCTTTCCATTCTTTTAACCTATTTCCACCAAAGTCAATTCAAGCCATCATACTCAAGCTTGTGGAAACATAGTCGCAAGCTAGGAACAATCTTCTCAACACAAGAAGACCAAACATACGTATCAACAATCTTGCATATCCCACTACAATATGGATTTTTCCCAGATCACGTCATATCAACACCAGCTAGAAATGAATTTATCGTATACTCGAACTGGAAAGAATCGAACTTCAATTGCTGTCTAATTGGATTTGCGACATATAAATTCAGTTGCTGTCTACTATGTACACTATTAACACAGGAATGGTGAAGAAAACACCAGACACACAGCTACCCTGAAAAGTGGATTTTAAGACAATCAACTAGTCTTCCACCAATTAGCATGAGGAACAATGTACTGGCCGAGCTAGTGAATGTCTTTACCAATTTAGCACATGGCCGTCAATCTCACCGGAACCTTCTCTCGCTGCACGTCTTCAATCATCGTCTCCGCCACGATCCTCGCCACCCTCTTGAACGCGAAGTGCATGCACTTTGAGAGTGCGATCCAATAAATCACCTCATAGATGAAATCGAACGCAAAACCGGAACCCCAGCGCGGCCGCCGCGACGAGTCGTCCCAGCTTTGGCCTCCGAACCCGTCGAAATTCCACCCCTGACCACCACCTCCGCCCCCGCCGCCGTTGAAACCAAACCCGCCGCCGAACGGGCCGTCCCCGATGCCGTCGCCGTAGAGCGCGCCGTCATCTCCCTCTCCGGGGCCGCCGGAGGACCGCAGCAGCCTCCGCTTCGTGCGGCGGCTCCTGCGGAGGAGGGCGCGGGTGAGGGTCCTGTAAGGATCGGACTTCACGGGCGGAGGCGCGACAGCGTCGACGGGGTTCATCACGGCGGAGACGTGGAGGGGCGAGGCGGAGGAGCACGGGGATGGACCCGCGCCAGAGGAGTCGGAGAGGGAGATGAAGCAAGCGGATTGGCGGAGGAGGAGGAGCTTGGCGAATCCTAGGGATTCGGCGTTGGCCGTGACCGTGAGGGCGTCGGCAACAATGGAGACGTCCATGGTGGAGGTGATCGGAATTCGAAATTGGAAGTTTTCTGGCGTGTATAATAAGAGCAGAGGTGTCGTGTGTCGTGTCGTGTCGGTTTTGCTCTCCTTCGTCAACCTGGTTTTAGGAATTTGTTGACCGACACGTCGGCTGACAACTAGGAGTCTACGAGTCCCGATCCACTGTGACGGCGCTATTTGGAAGCTTTTTAATTGAACTTTTCCGACGCCCTATTTCCACTTCTTACTCGCTAAATCCACCCAATATTTCCTAAGAAGACAATATTGCCTCGTTCAATTACAATTTAAAGTGGCGAGCCAAACTTATTTACTTTCTTTCTTTTTCTAGTTTTTCTTTTTATATGCAGGATTCAATTACCATAATTAAGATTTCACATGTTTTGTTTTTGGTTTTTATGAATATTTCATGTATATTAAAGGCACTATGTTTTCAATTGATTGTTAGATTTACTTATGTAGAAATTATTTTTCTCGAAAAGAGAGATTTTCGATAAACCTATTTCTTTTCAACATTGGGTAACAAATTTGTGGATTAATTGACGAGTAGAATCTAGAAAATTTTTAACATAAACACTTTTTTGGCGCAACCACTTGTATATAAACATTAACGTTTGTTGTGCGTGTCACCATTAAATATTTTCTTATCAATTTTTTTTTACATACATAAACATATCATGGGATGATTGATGAAACAAAAAAAGAAAAAACCTCTGTAAAGAATTTTCAAAATAAAATCATAGTTACATTCTCCAATGTGAAACTTTAAAAGATGAAATGTAATTAAATCACAATATTTATAAATAAGAAATGTCATTTTACTGCCACTGAAGTCTCATCATTTTGGATTGACAAAATTAATATCATTCATGAAGTGTTCTCGAAAAAAATATCAAGGCAAGAAAGGGTTTGATGGTGATATGCACAATAAAGTAAAAGATTATGAAGATGAGATTCTTTTGAAAAATTGTCTATGTTAATCTCTAGATTCTACTTGACACTTAGTCCATAAATTTGCTCGACAACAAAAAAAAATAATTAGGTTTATTGGAAAATTTTCTTTTAGACATTATTTATTCAGTCGAAGTATAAGTTAAAAATAAAAAGAAAACTTAAGGCCTTTAATACACACGAGATAGCCATGTTAAATAAACACAAAACATTGTGAAATGTTTAATTATGGAAATCATATTCTAAATAAAAAAAAAAGAATAAAAAAGAAGGAAAGTGAATAAATTTTGGGTTAGTACTTTAAATTGTAATTGAATGATTGAAGGCAATTTTGCATATTTAGTGAAAAAAAAAGGATGGATTTAGTTGTATAAGAGGAGAAAATAGTCTGACTCTTTTCTTTTGCTAAAATTAAAAAAGGACTGCAATAATTACATATAAATAGACTCGTGGCACCGGCCCACATGCACTGGGCATACCTAGACATTACATTGCCCAAAGACATAGGGATTCGTTAGAATTTACAAGACCCAACGAAGGACATGAACCGGTACTTCTCTGGGACACGTGAATATGCTAATGGATATTTGAACATCAAACCACCCATGGTGACGAACATGCTTTTACATGGTCGGGTGAACGATTGGGATATTAAAGTGGTCGACAATCGATATGGTTGAGAAGGGATAATGTACCTTTAGCAGATGTCGAGTGGACTAGGAAAGACACAATGAATCACAGGAATCTAATTAACCCGTTAGCATAAGCGCTGATTAATCTTTAGATCCGGAAGCAAGAGGAAGTTAGGGTTAAGCTTACGTGAGATTTCACTTACATCGAATTCTACTGGGGTGCAGAGCAAGTTGGTCAGGAAAAGAGATGGTAAGGAGGCTAGAAACTGAACGAAGGCATGGAGGCGTGGGTCCGTCGAATGTCGGACAGTGGCTAGAGTGTTTGTGGGAATATATTAAAGCAATGCGGGCCTCCTAACTTGAGGCTTGTCTTGAACCGGTCGACTCCCGCTCCAGGCCATTAGCTGCGAAACCAGTTGCTTTATGGACATCTCCTCCTTCATGTCCGGCTTCCCAAACAACTCCTACAGTTGCCTCTTCGTTATCCTCATCTTCAGCTCCTTTCTTGCCGCCGCCAATTTCGCCACGTTGCTTGATCAGCATTGCCCGCTCTTCTCGATGAGCTCCTTGTGTCCTCTTGAGTCTGCGGCCATCACGGTGTCTTTGCCGCTCTTTGGTCGCTGCCCCGTTGCATAAAAAGACTCACTTCCTGATGCAATTTACCAATTCGATTGTTATTCCCTCAGCTTCGGTAAATCTCCATTGGTCCGCTTCCACGACCTTGCACGTGCGCATATTTGAATCTTCGAGAAAATTATCAAAAAAGTCTTAAACCTATTGCAATTGTACCAATTCAATTCGAACCCCCTTCTTTTTTTGCCAATTGAGTCATAAATCTTTTATATTTGTACTAATTTAGTTAATCCAACCAATTTTGGCTAGGCAATGCTAACATGGACAGCCAATTTTGGCTAACTCACGCTAAAGTGGACAATTTTTAATAATAATCAATTTATTTATTTTATTTAATTTTCTTCCTACTTTTTTTTTTGCCTATAATTAGGGGTGTGCATGGTCTGGATCGGTCCGGTCCCCATATGGAACTGGGGACCGGACTGATAATCCCGGTCCCCAAATTTTTGGGACCAAAGATCGGACCGGGACCGGAACGAACCGAGACCATCGGTCCCGATTCAGTCCGGTCTAGTTCCAATGGGACCAGTGAGCAAGCTGAGAGAGATGGGATAGGAGGCGAGGAGGGGGCGCAGGCGGAGACGTTGACGTTACTTTGCTGGTCGCCACTGCTCATGACCACTCGAGTTGTTACTTCTTGTTGTCTATTGCCTAATGATGCTGCTCGGCGTGCTCGCCGACCTAAGTTGAAAGTTGCGTGGTTGACCTCCTAAGTTGGTAGGGAAGGAACTCAAATATAATCTTAGATAAAGTCAGCGCAGGCACTGGAGTGAGAAACCTTAGGCTGTTGAAATCGAAGATTTGCATATAAATATTTTGCGTCAAGTCAAAATCCAATGAGGCTTGTAGACTTTACCATTCCACTCCCGTGCTCTCTATCTCTCTGCGCTTTCGCCGTCGCTCGCTGCAGAGAAAAAGTTCCACGGCCACCTCCGATCTCTTCGGGTGGTTCTGCCATGAGTACCGACGATCTCCTCATAATTGAACCTCGAGAGCTTCAGCTCCCTTGTAAGCCTCTCATCTGGTTCTTTGATCTTTGATCTCGTGCCCCGTCCAATCTCAATTTGGAGTCAACTTCTCTTCTCTTTTTTTCATAACCCCATGTCTGGTTTGCTAATGTCTTGCTCAACCGAGTTGAGGAAGCAGATCTCTTGCTCTTTACGGCTGTCGAATTTGACCAAGAGAGAGAGAGAGAGAGTTAAGGAGGAGAGAGAGAGATGGCACAAAGGGGAAGGAAGAGAGAGAGAGAGAGATGGGACAATGGGGGCTTTGCAACGAGAAGGAAGAGAGAGAGAGATAGGAAGGGGGCTACATGAAGAAAAAGAGAGATGAGACATAAAGGAGGGGAGAGATATGAGGGCACGGCAAGAATAAAGGAGAAGAGAGAGATGGGACATGGGTATAGCAGAGAGGACATATAGAGATTGGACGCGGGGGAGAAAGGGGGCGCAGGAAGGAAATATATATATATATATTGGTTCGATCCGGTCTCATTCCTCTTGGAACTGAGGACCGGACCGAATCGGCCACCAGTTCCACTTATAGAAACCGAGGACCGGATCAATACCCTAAAAAACTAGACCAAACCGACCGATCTAGTCCTGTTTGGTCCGGTCCCAATTCGGTCCGATCCTTGATGCACACTCCTACCTACAATAGCTGGCAAGCTGGGCGAGGCGCGAGCGAGGCCAACCTCGCCAGCAATGGGCTTAAGTGACCTCGCCCACGGCTAGTGAGACTATGGCCGCCTTTGCCCGTGGCCACGCCTCGCCTAGACCATCGCAAGGTGCGGCTGTGGACGAAGGTGACCATGGCCTCGCCAACGGCCCTTGTGGCCTCGACCCTTATCGGCGGCTAATGAAGGCTTCGCGACCCTCGCCCAACAGTCGGCCACCAACCATTGTAGGAAAAAAAAAAAAAGGAAGAAAAAGACAAGATAAAAAAAAATTAAAATTAAAATTGAAATATTATTAAAAATTATTCATGTCAGCGTCGGCCTGATGCGTCAATGTCAGCAATTTCCAGTCAAAATTGATCGAATGAACTGAATTGCACAAATGCAAAAGGTTTAGGACTTAATTGGAAAAAAAAAATTATGATTGAATTGACACAATTGCAATGAATTAATTTTTTTTGGTAATTTTTCCTTGAATCCTCGGAAGGAGAGAGAAGGACCGGTTAGAGAGCTGGGCTCGTGTTTCTTTGAGCTAAAGATAGCTAATTTGATATCTTGAGTAATGGGCTTGAGGTCTGGGCGGCGGCTGGAACCGATGGGCTAAAATTTCTTCAAGCCAGTTAAGCATGGGCTAGGCTTTCTTCCGATGGATTAGGTTTGGGCCGCGCTATTTGGATTGAGCTGAGCCGGATTGGATCCTTGTTAAAATAATAGAGTCAGGCTGTTTTCTCTCTTTTTTTGTTATTTATTTGTCGTTCATATTTTATTTTATTTTATTACAAAAAATCATTTTCAACTTGTTGGAAAAAATTCAGGTGTCAACAGAGACCACAACAACTGTCATTTAAATGCAATTGAAATTATACCAAAAATTAGTAATGGTCAAGTTAAATGTACAAAAAAAAGTTCTAAACATATTGTATTGGTACCAATTCAATCATAAACCTTTTATTAGTGCCAATTTAATCCTAAACATTTTGCATTTATACCAATTGAGTCTTTCTGGCCAATTTTGATCGAAAATCGTTGACGTGGAAGCCCACCGTCCTACATGGACATTTTAAATATTTTTTAGTTTTTTCTTTTTTTTTTTCTTTTCGTTTCTTTTCTTTGCTATTTTTCTTATGGAGGTTTAAAGGGGCCAATGACCCTCACCAGCATTGGGTGAGTTGCCCTCGCCAAATCTAGGAATCACGGCCTCACGGCCTCACCCAGCCCTAGGCGAGGGTGCGCCTAAGGGCATTGCGCCCTTGCCCAGTGGCCAGCGAGGGCCGCAACCCCCTCGCCTAGGGTTGGCGACGGTTGCCGGCCCTCGCTTGTGGCTGGCAAGGATCGATCGATGACCCTTGCCGGCCTCCTTAAGCCCCCATAAGAAAAACAACAGAGAAAAGAAAATGAAAAGAAAAGAAAAAGAAAAAACTAAAAAACTATTAAAAATGTCTACGTATGGCCGGCTTCTATGTCAACGATTTTCAGCCAAAATTGGCCAGAAGGACTCAATTGGTACAAATGCAAAATATTTAGGATTAAATTAGCACCAATAATAGGTTTATAACTGAATTGACACAAATGAAATATGTTTAGAACTTTTATGACACTTTTCGCAATTTTCTTTTATGTAGATTAGCTAGCATTATATCAAGAATATTTTCGTTTAAAAAGGTGGACAAATAGTTCGTACGTCTATAGATAGTTCATAATTCAGATTTATATTTATGAAAGTTTATTCATGAAATTGGATTTTGTATATTGAAGAAAGGTGCAGTTTATTTAAATATAAAGTGAGTTCATTCTTTGGGCTAGACTTCAACTTTTTTAGTTTGATGACTAACTCGAGAAAAACATTTGTACGATTAAAAGTTTAGGGAGAAAATGGCATCATGTGGACAACATATCACATGGCCTCAACTTGGTTAAGTTTCATGTCTTACGGGCTAAATGCTATGCACGCTAACCGAAAATAATCAAGTTTGAACTTGAATACCTATTAAAATAGAGCAATGATGAATAATATGTTGAGCAATTTTGCATGTTGATAAGGATGGATAAGTTCTTATAATTACACATTGCTATTGAATCATACTTCGAATTACTCGTGGTAATTTCATAGTTCTTTGAATTCTTCAAGTTCTTAAAAAATCAAGAGTGTTTGTATTTGTGAGAGTTCTTGATGCCTATATGAATTTCTTTTGAATGTCTATGTTCTCTCTTTTGAATTAGCATCCCTATTTAAAGGGTTTCGTGATGTGGTTAGTATTGCAGCTGTATATCGAAAAATTATGAATATTCATTGTGAATATTACAAATGTATAATTTGTTGGATGTATGCCCTAAAACAACAGTGTAATAGTTACATGTTAGGGATTTTAGTTGTACTTTCTTATTATTTAATTAATGGCAAAAACGTATTCATTCATTTGTCCAATTATTTTATATACATGAATGATTCCATAAGATTAGTTGTGACCGGACCTATTCTTAAGACGTTAAGAATATGTGTGATGGGTTCATAATTAAACTGAATCTTAAAACTATTCCTGGTCGATAGATCATTAAGTGGATATTAATGATCTTGTTGAGACTGGTGTGTTCGTAACTTTACAATTAAGTATTGGATACTTAAGGAAATGACGAATCACAAGTCATTGGGTATTGTGACGCCTGAGTTAGAACATAGGTGCTTGTACAAGACAAGTTCATTGAACGTGACACACATTAAACGATTAGCAACACGAATGCTTTTAGTATGGTCAATGTCTAATTGTTCATGCTCTGGTCTTGTGTAAATAATCTTTAGATTTAAGGCACAGTGTTGACTTGTATGTTGGATGGCTATGGTTCACAGGTGCACATATTGATGGATCGTTGATTCGTCTCTGTACTTGATGGTCATAGTTCGTCCATATACGAAGTTATACGTGTGCGTAAAATGGAAACTGTCTCCTTGTTATAAGTAAGGTGCAATAATGATGTCCTATGCAATCTAATCGTGACATTGCATTAAAAATCCTTGGTCGGGGTTGTGATCGAGAATAAATTGTTTATGTCTCATATAAAGTGCATGTCGATTAGGTTTGTACATATGATCGAATTGGTGGCTTGACAAATATTCTATGGTCTTTGTTCGATCGAGACATAGTAAGACAGAGGGATTGAATTACACTATAGCTAAAGCTGATAAGTTCATTATGTTCTTAAAGTATTCATACTGTTTGGGCAGCGATGGCATATTGCTAGATGTCAATCATGACTTGTTAAACTTAGAGATTGATTATGACAATTAATTCTCTTGGAAGTACTAATGTGTTAGTGCAAGTCTTACTACCAGCTTAGTATTGAACTTAAGGATGTTACACACCATAACTAATTCAAGACAACTTTGATCGGAAAGGAATATGTTTGCAATTACGGTAATCAAATTGAGTCAGATTAAAATTAATTTAAATGAGATTTTATTTAATTTTTTTTTGTCATGGACGTCCATGCATATGATGCACAGAAACGCCCAAAGTGGACACATATTGATATGCCAAAAAATGCATACATATTAATATATATGTAGATATATATATGATATAT
>BCNH02000001.1:18440569-18462895 GCA_001662345.2 Metrosideros polymorpha var. glaberrima
ACAGTTACTTTGCTAGTTATGCGTGTAAGTGCAGTACAAAGGCAACGGTTGTCAGTTCATACAAAAACAAGGGTGTGCAGAGAGTGCAAAAGAGTGAAAACGCAAGAGAGAAAAACAGTTTTCTCTCGGTCTTTGATTGCCGAAAATAAAATATGAGAGAGTACGGAATCCACAAGATTGCTAGCACAATTGAAGTGGTGTTTCTCCGCAAGCTTTTTCTTCCGCTCGTCAAAGATTGGTGGTGTGTCTGAACTAGAGGTCCGACGTTTGTGGGGCTCGAATTGAAAAACATTTGAACCAGTCACTTCGAGCACGTTACGAGAGGTAATCCGATTAACCCCGTTCGTAATTTCGATTTTTGATTGAGACGCACGAACAACGCCTCTGGAGATACGTGTATAGTTTTTATTTCCGCTGCGTATATGTATATTTTGCCTATGCATGTTACGTGAAAAGTCAACACTCCCTTCGTCACGCCGCATTCTCACGCCCGTCCTCACACTCGCCTCCCAGGTAAGATTTATTTGTTTGTGTTGAGATTTTTGTAGAAATTTATGTCAGTAATTGCAAATCTGACTTATTTTTTAGCTACATTGACAATCTTCGTTCCCGATTTCACCATGTGACTTTGATTTAAGTCATATGTCACTCCATGTTGCTTCTAAATATTGCTTTTTGTGATTTAAGTCCTTCAAATTTCATGCGGTCCTGCTGCAGATATTCAGATTGGAACCTAGAGTGGGATCGGAATTCATTGACGAAGAGCCCTCTGAGTAGTCTCCATCATTTATGTTATCCACTCCACATTTTCAACTATATGGTTTGTCCTTTTCATTGTAGTCCGAACATTCGAGTAGATGTTCCAGTGGTGTTGGCCGATTGTCCAGTAAATAGGTAATGAGCAATGCCGCATCAGTCCTCATGAAAAATGGTGCTACTCATCAACCTGGTCACTGTAGCAACTGAAGATGAATAGATGCCTGACAATAACAATTAACATTCGAGACTTGTAGCAAATAGTAGTGTTCCTTCTCATTGACACGAATGAGGGGATCTGGTGTACAACCCGTTGACACCCTTAGTGGAGATTAGACATGCAGATGGTGCTACTCTTCGACCGGTCACCATGGCAATTAGATATGAATAGATTGCTGAGCAACTGATAATTTCCCTTCTCATCGAAAGGGATGAGAGGGTCTAGAGTATAATGTTTGCATTTAGATCTATGTTTGTACTACGAATAAGGTTTTATACCGCATATTGGAGCTTCGGTTTGGGAAATAGTCGAGGAGATTTGTAATATTTAAAGATAACGTATTTCTTTTCCCGGGAGATATGTCATCATATTTATTATAATGAAATTACTTTCTTTCAAATTGAGAAGATCCACTTTGATGGGATTTTTTATTTATAAATTTGTTAATATAACTCTTTTACATTACTCTCAACAAGAAAATATGAAAGATAAAATTGTCGTTTTTCTTTCAATTTTAGACAAATTAAAGTTAAAAAAACTTAAATTGGTTATTTCTAACGACTTTCCAAATATATGTTTACCAAACAATATTTCCCTCAAAGTTGCTTACCAATGCACTTTTCAATTATAGTTTAGAAAACAGCATTTGTATTTCATCAAACCCTTTTCGATTAGAGGCCTTTGCATTTTTCCAAAGGCCAAACCAAACGTATTCTACATTGGTAATTCATTAAAAGGTCCAATAATAAATTGACAAATATTCAATATGTTTAGGATTGAATTGACACAATGAAAAGATTTAAGATTGAATTAGCAAATTTTCAAAAGGCTTAGGTTTAAATTAGAAAAATTGAAATATTTATAATTGAATTGGCCACCTTATAATATGTTTAGAACGTTTTGAGACAATTTTCCCCCAAAGGTATGAAATTATTGATTGCTCCATAAAGAGATATTTAAAGAATATAATAAGAAAATTCAATAGAATCCTTTTTGTATAATAAAAGCATTAGATTTAAGGAGTATAATTGAAAAGGTCATGTTCAATTAAGTACAAGTCATTAATGTTCAAAACATACTCTTATATACACATAAGATGGATACCGTTACAGATTATTAAAAAAAACAAAAAGAAAACATTAATTGAAACATGGATAAGGGAGGAAATCAGATACGTCGAGACGACGTCGAAGAGACATTTTTCCCCTCCGACGCCCGCTTTGCCTCGTCAGTCCATCCCGAAACAAAGCCTCGCCTCCATTTCTCTCCGCAGCGAAGCTCCGAGTGCAAAACCCTAACCTAATCCATCTCTCTCTACCTCTGCGAAATCCGCTTTCGTCGAGCGATCCTGCCCGTCGCCCGTCGTGCGTTCTCAGTGACACAGCTCACGGCTTTGGTCCTGTAGGGAGAAAACCCCTACGCGCGCCGATCTCGTCGGGGAAGAGAGGGAGGGAGCGACAACAAGCAGAGGAGGCAAGATGAGGATTATGATAAAGGGCGGTGTTTGGAAGAACACCGAGGATGAGATTCTCAAGGCCGCTGTCATGAAGTATGGCAAGAATCAGTGGGCTCGCATCTCTTCCCTCCTCGTCCGTAAGTCCGCCAAGCAGTGCAAGGCCCGGTGGTACGAGTGGCTCGATCCCTCGATCAAGAAGGTACGTGTTCGGCACCATGTTTGCTTCTGTCCTGTGGGCTCTTTGTGGTTTTCCGCGTGAACCGCACTGCTTCTGTTTCGTATGGTTTACATGTAGGCGCTTGTGTAATTATCGGGTCTAGTCATTTGAGTTTGTTCTGGGTGTCCATAGTGCACCTTTAAGATTGACATTTTTCAGGTTTTTGTCTGTAAACCACTGTGAGAAAAGGGTTTTGAGTGCTCTAATTTGGATGGAATGGAATTTTCGGTAGAATGGTCCTATTTCTCCATTGTGCTGAATAAATGATTGCTCTAGTATATTTGCACTGGGCTTTGAGAAGTATATGGGTCTACTTTATGGGCTGTCTAGTTGAGCATGCTGCATTTTTTCCGCCTTTTAATTCTCGTAGACGGAATGGACACGAGAGGAGGACGAGAAGTTGCTGCATCTTGCCAAGCTCATGCCTACTCAGTGGAGGACCATTGCCCCTATTGTTGGCCGTACGCCCTCCCAGTGCCTTGAGCGGTATGAGAAACTACTTGATGCAGCCTGTGCTAAGGATGAAAACTACGAACCTGGAGACGACCCGAGGAAATTGCGGCCTGGGGAGATTGATCCAAACCCAGAGTCAAAGCCGGCACGTCCAGATCCTGTTGATATGGATGAGGACGAAAAGGAAATGCTTTCGGAAGCAAGAGCTCGGTTGGCTAACACTAGGGGCAAGAAGGCTAAGAGGAAAGCTAGGGAGAAGCAACTGGAAGAGGCCAGGAGGCTCGCTTCTCTGCAGAAAAGAAGAGAACTCAAGGCTGCTGGTATCGATAATAGGCACAGGAAAAGGAAAAGAAAGGGGATAGACTACAATGCAGAAATTCCCTTTGAGAAAAGGCCGCCTCCAGGTTTTTTTGATGTTGTTGATGAAGATAGACCAGTTGAACAGCCCAAGTTTCCGACCACGATAGAGGAACTTGAAGGAAAAAGAAGGGTGGATTTGGAAGCACAACTAAGGAAGCAAGACGTAGCTAAGAACAAAATTGCGCAGCGGCAGGATGCTCCTTCTGCTATACTTCAAGCCAACAGGCTAAATGACCCCGAAACTGTTAGGAAGAAGTCAAAAATGATGCTTCCAGCTCCCCAAATATCAGACCACGAGCTTGAAGAAATCGCCAAGATGGGTTATGCTAGTGATCTGGTGGGTAATGAGGAACTGATGGGAGGCACCTCTGCAACTCATGCTCTTCTTGCGAATCATTCTCAAACACCACATCAGGGAATGACACCTTTACGGACACCACAAAGGACTCCTGCTGGTAAAGGTGATGCTATCATGATGGAAGCTGAAAATCTTGCGCGTTTGAGAGAGTCCCAAACGCCGTTATTAGGTGGTGAAAATCCTGATTTGCACCCTTCGGATTTTTCGGGGGTCACTCCTAGGAAAAAGGAAATACAAACGCCAAATCCTATGATGACACCTTCAATGACTCCGGGAGGGGGCTCGACTCCGGGAGGGGGCTCGACTCCCAGACTTGGCATGACTCCATCGAGGGAGAATTTTTCTATTGGTATGACACCAAAAGGAACTCCCATCAGGGATGAGCTCCACATAAATGAAGAGATGGATATGAATGATGGTGCAAAGCAGGAGCTAAGACGACAGGCTGATCTGAGGAAGAATTTGCGCTCAGGTTTAAGCAATCTTCCTCAACCAAAGAATGAGTATCAAATAGTTATGCAACCAATTCCAGAAGATAATGAGGAACCTGAGGAGAAGATTGAGGAAGACATGTCTGACAGGATAGCTAGAGAAAAAGCTGAGGAAGAGGCACGACAGCAGGCACTGCTTAGGAAGAGATCAAAAGTATTGCAAAGGGAGCTCCCTCGGCCTCCTGCTGCTTCTCTGCAATTGATAAAGGATTCCTTGTTGCGGACAGAGGGAGATAAGAGTTCTTTTGTCCCACCAACCCTGATTGAATTGGCTGATGAAATGATAAGGAAGGAGCTGCTCTCGTTATTGGAGCACGATAATGCAAAGTATCCTCTCCAGGATAATACAAGTAAGGGAAAAAAGAAAGCTGGTAAGAACTCTGCAAATGGTAGTACTGTTCCTGTGATTGACGATTTTGAGGAGGATGATATGAAAGAGGTAATTCTCACTTTTAAAGCCCTTCCCTCTGTGAATATTCAGCATTCAATATGTTTCCTTTTGCTAGTTGGAGTGGGATTTAATGTTTCTTTTTCCATTTTGGTAGTGGATATGTGTGTCCTAGTATATTGGGTTTCCTTGACATGGAGTAGTACTTAGAGAGTGTATATATATCGTTGTAATTCTTTTTTTCAGAGAGTCGATGATTAATTGAATTTGGCAATTCTTTGCTTTGGAACTGTGAGATACATTTCCTCTTAGGTGTTATGCTTAAGAAACCCTAGGTGTGATGCTAAGGAAGCTTTGGTGCCTAAAGATTTATCCTTTGTTGTGGGACTCGTTGTCCTACGTCATTAAGTCTGTTGCAGCTTATGAAACTTGTGATGTAACAGTAAGATGGTCTACCCTGGCTTCCAGTCCATGGATAAGAGAAGTTTCTTTGGGTTGTTGGGGGAAGGCCAAATACATCTGACTCTCTTGGAAACTCCAATGTGTGACTCTGGCTCTGGCTGCAGCCTAAAACTGTGGTGGATATTCTATATGCTTGGAAACGAGTGCGGTTTAGTTTTTCTTCTGACCAATCAACTACAATATATGGAAGTAGAGATAAAAACTGCACATGAACTTGGTTCCATTTGGTATAGTTTTGGAGGGAACCAACTTATTCTCTTTAGATTTGCGCACGAGAATCCAAATAATAGATGGCAGAGATGGTTCAAGAAGGATTTGGGTATGTGTGTCTTGCCTCCCTTAGTAACTAGTAGTTTGGAAATTTTAAAAGTCTCTGGAAGGCAAGAAGGGAAGTTTCAGAGCAAGTGTGGGTTTGTAAGTCCCAGGTAAAGGACTGAGAGAAGTTACCCCGGAAGTTAAAAAATTTACTGCAAGTGGTATTTAATTGGACAAAATCTTTAAAATGACTAAGATATCTCCTAAAACTTAAAAGTTCAGCATTGTACATATTCAACAGTTTAAAACTCTTAGTCAAAAGAATTAAGAAAGCCCAAAATGAATTTTCAAACAAGAATGCTGCTATCCTAGGACTATTTGACCAGCAGATTCAAATGATTCTCTCATTTTGTCAGTTTTCAGATTCTTTTTAATTTTTAATTTTCCTTTTGATTTGCCAACGTAGTTTAACATTTATCCTTTTATCTTTTTGGTGTTTGTGTAACTATCTATAAGTCAAATGAGTACTTAGAAAAAGACGAGCTGACGCATTTATAATGGAGTGCTATTTATCTTGGAATGATGTACAGTGCTTTTTATACAAAACGGTTTCAGAAGGGAAGCCTTTGTAATTTTATATACAACATCAACCACAAAAGACTTTGTAACTTTTACGGCAAAGTAACGTTTGAAAGTGAACTTGCCAATATCTCAATATGTTTGAAGAGGATTTAACACCCTGAAATGCCCTTTTATTTGTTTCTGTCGACATGAGCTAAAAAGCAAGACATGGTTTGTCTTGTGTCTGCAGCTAGACATGGTTATCTTCACTTTGGTTGCAATGGCCAAAATATAAACATATTTGGCTACAATGGGATTGAGGAACTGTTTTGCTTGATTTAGTAAATTGAATATTTGTTAATTTGGTTGTGTCTTGAAAATGTAATAATGAGGGCATAGAGATAGATATCCAATTTGTCCTATTGTCTGTATTTTTTCTCCTGCTGTCCTTGTGCAATTTGGAGGGAATTAAGCATGCATTTTTGTTAAGTAGGAAAAAGGGGGTGAACCTGTTCTGATATTTTCTAGCTAAGTTTATCTGTATCAAGGTATTATACCTTCTATTTGAGTTGTTTTAAATGATCTTTCTGCTGAACATTCTATTGGTATTGATTGTCAGTTGTAATTGAGGCTTTATGGGGTTAACTTCAACTATTGAGATGAGGATGAATGTTCATACAGCTTCAACAGAATGTGAAGTATCTATTTTTTCTTAGTTTAATGGTACTCACAATATTCCATGATTGTGTAGTTGCGATGCTGAATTAGGATTGCTGCTGTTTCTCTAGTCCTGCATATGCTTTGTTGTCTTCTTGTGATTTTTTTTTGGTCGAAAGTCTTCTCATGATTTGATTCGTTATATTATCGGCATATCTAGTATTGCTCATTTTGCAAATTGTTAACTTAAGCATGTTTTCCAAGCAGGCTGATTCCATGATAAAGGAAGAGGCTCAGTACCTTCGTGTAGCCATGGGGCATGAAAGTGAAGCATATGAAGAGTTTGTTGATGCACACAAAACTTGCTTAAATGATCTCATGTTCTTCCCTACTCGTAATGCCTATGGACTCTCAAGTGTTGCTGCAAATGCGGAAAAGCTTGCTGCCTTGCAGAATGAATATCACTTCGTTAAAGCAAGGATTGATGAAGATCATGAGAAGGCCCAGCGACTGGAGAAGAAGGTCAAAACTCTCACATTCGGCTATCAGGTATGCCTAAGATGTCTTTAAAACTTTGATTGCTCGTTTGCTTTCTCATCCTTGAATCAAACTGTCCCAGGAATTTGAAACAAACTTTGATTGCTCATTGCTTTCTCTTCATTAATAATAATGCAAGTGACTATCATTGATCTCTTCAATATCATCAAGATGTATCGCAAAGAATATTGTTTCTTAGTACATTTCCCTTTCAGATTCGTAACCAATCTAACTCACCTTTGTAGTAGCTACTGGTCGGCTCTGGTTCTTATTTCTTTTGATTGTGTGGAGTTCATAGTTCTTATTCATATTTGCCATATTGTAATATAATAGTAAACTCATAATTTATAAATATATGTTAAGGTTTACAAAAAGGAATTTGTTAATTCGATTCTATTGTTTAATCTTGTTTTTTCTTTCAGTCATAACCTTAACTGACTTGAAACCGTAAAATAAACAACCTGAAATGAGTTCATCTGAACTGTCGTGCTTTGGTTAGTTCCTCCTGTTTTCTGAGTTTCTTCTTTCTTCCTTTATGCTCTAAGTTGTATGTTCATTGTGATTTTTGCAAACTGTTTATTTTGTTTCCCTTCACATGATAGAGAAACTTGCTTTGTTATTACTTGAATGTTTTGTTGGTGTTGTTGAGTGATTTGATAGTGTGATCAAACTGCTGTGAAATTGCCATGCATCTTTCCAACAATTCTAGGATATACTGCCATTCATGTGATAAGGTCTACTTATTGCCTGGTGAATTGTTTTCTTGATCAGATGCGGGAGAAGACTCTTCGTGACCAAATTGAGTCAACCTTCAAGCAGCTGGACACTGCAGGGACAGAACTCGAGTGTTTCCGAGCTCTGCAGAAGCAAGAGCAATTAGCAGCCTCACACAGAATAAATAGTTTGTGGGAGGAAGTTCAGAAACAAAAGGAGCTTGAGCGAACTCTACAGATGCGCTACAGTGCCCGTGTTGCCGAGCTTGAGAGAGCAAGGCATCTCTTTGATGTTTACATAGCAGAGGCGCAAAAGCAAGAGGAAATCGCAGCAAATGATCGAGCTTTAGAAATAGCCAATGCTGCAACAAATCAAGTGGTTCCGTCAAATCAAACAGAAGAAATTGAGCATCCTATGGACTCTTGTCAATTGCTTGATGGAAATCTGGGCCAGGAAAGTCATGCTGCAGAGAATGCTCATGCAGATGACAGAAATGTTTCAACTGCAGCTTCCTCTGAAGGTGCTGTTGGTATGGAAGATGAAAAACCTTGTGAAGTATCGGTGGGAACAGTACTGATTGCTGAATCTACTGAGCAGGTGGTTGTCGATAGCACGATGAGCAAAGAGAAATTGGATGTTGAGGATCGAGATCCCGCTATAGAAATGAGAAACTCTGATGGATCCTTAACCGAGCAGATTGAATATGGGAGTGCAACCCCTCCCCATGGTAAGCTAGTGAACGAGAATTCAGTTCTGATTTGTAGCGACGTGGAGAGGTCTGTGGAGGAATGAGGGGTCCAAGTCAATGGAAGATGGGGAGAATCTACCCTCAGCAGAAGCAGAACCTTCTTAGAAGTGACTTCAATCTGTATGCAAACAAAGCTGTGTATTAGTTTGTGGCCAAGCTTATATATATATGGGGGACTGGGTGCATTTTCATCCCGGGATTTAGTTCCCACTATACTCAAAAGGAGCAATGGAATTGTTACTGATGAGGGGCGCAATTACTCGGATGATGATCCATCTTTGAGGTGGTTTCAATGTTTCTGAGATTTGTGACAGTGGCCATCAGCGAGGCTGCGGCTCGTAATTGAAATTCAATTGAGAAAAGCGGTCATGTCTTTTTGCAAGGTTTGGCAGCTACTCCTGTCGCTTTATGTTGTCCGTGACGCTAAATGCGGTACAATCTTGTTCATGCAGTGTATCTTGGAGACGCTACCGAACTTTGATAATGCTTTTTGGACCAAATAAAATCGACAGAACTCCCCTTTTTGTCGGTTCCTATCTCTCTCTCTCTCTCTCTTTTTCCCAATGCTGGGCTGAGTGTTATGTATTCTACTGTTCCCATCTGTACTAGGATGCAGAAGTTGTGATGGTAAGCAAAATATAAGCGTCTTTGACTAAGAAAAATGGCAATTCAGGTTGGTCTCGAGTCTCAAACTCATCAGCAGGTTCCCTAGCATAGCGAACATAACTGGTACTACGACAAATAAGGTAAAAAAGCTAGGAAATCATCAAGATGCTAGACCATGTCGAGTCCCATCCACCTCATCAATTGCATTTGATCTCTGAGACCCTTCTCCTATGTTTCTTCTTGTGGACAAGGACTCATTTTCATGGGTGGAAGAAGAGCATGAGTCCTCGACTTCTGGTTTTGATGACCTCGATGACGATCTTGTGGACGCACCAGAGTCCTTGGGCTTCTTCCTCCTTGATTTCATGGGCAGATTGGAGAGTTGCGACGGGAAGGCATCGGCAGCAGAGGAGTCCAGGGACTGTTGGGTGGGCTTGCTTGCATCCGACATTTCCCGTTCATGGTGAGAGCCCTTGGAAGATCTTCTCGGTGGCCGGTGTTTCTCCGACTTGGCCTTGGTTGGTGATTCAGTGTCGCCTGATGATAACGAATGGTTATGGCGTCTGGACGATTTCGGTACTTCTGATAATTCGGGCGCCGGAGAGCTTTTGTAACTCTGTGTTCCCACAATTCCTCTGCTTTCCTCTGCTTGATTCCCACAATTAACACACAGGAGTTTGGTCATTTATTAACTTGGGAAAAATATATTAACTTGAAACATTAAAATGATGTCAAGCGCTGTACAACTAGATTGCGCTTCTTAATCATGGCGGCTTAATTTATTGAATTCGTTGGTTCCCGTAATTTTTCAATTTGTTCAATTTCATCTCCGCATATTTTTGAATCAATGTAGTTCCAAAATTCTATGTATTTTGGTTAATTCTTTCAGAAATGCAAACAGAGATGCTGATGTGGATGGCCTCATCAGCACTGACCGGATAAACCTTAGGTGAGATGGAATTTTGTACCGACTAGGATAAGATATTTAAATTGATAAAAGAAGAAGAAATCTTAAACCCAGAGAGAGAGAGAGAGAGAGAGAGGAATGAGCAAAAGGGTAGTGGTGCCTAGGCACTGACGAGGGCCGGCAAGTGCTCCCCGGCCTCTAGCCAACCATGCCGAGGTTGCTATAGCTGCCGATCGAAGCTCACATGTACAGATACAAAGAAAGCTCTGGTGGTCGGATCAAGCTGAAGTTGGGGTATCACGCCACCTGGGTGTTGCCTTGTCTGAATCGCACGACCCAGGCAAGCGCTCGTCGGGGTGGCACCACCTTGGCGAGGTCGTGCCATCGATAGACAGAAGCAGCCGGCCCTTGCAAGGTTCGGGCGCCTCTTCTTTCTTTTAATTACAATCTTTTTTATTTTTTATTTACGTGTTTTTTATTATTATATATATTAAGTTTGTTTAATATATTTATAAATAAAAATAATAAGCGACGTATATTGCGCCGTCGCTACGTCATTTAACTGTGACACCGTCATTTTTGTTTGTACTTCAAATAGAAGGAAAAATTTGAAAGAAAAACATATAGTTCAAGGACCACATTACCAAAAAAAATAAAAAAATACACGGACGAAATTAAATAAATACGGTCCCTTTTGTTTGCCCTTCAATAAATAAACATTGTTTGCACTAAATCGGTTATTTTTCCAGCAAAAAGTATGATTTAAATCAAGAGGAAATGAGCACACAACATTGTGGTCATACCTTCGTAATTCCCGTCAAAAGAAGAACCACCCTTCTTGTCATCTTTGGCACCCGAAGGGGCGGACGATTGTCTCAACGAAGACGGTTTGGTATCATTCATCTGCATATAATTTTCGTTCTTCGCAGGCTTAAAATCGATCTGATGTCGACAAAAAATCGGAGGAGAGACGAGCAAGAACTGTATTGACATACCCAGGTTGGTGAATTTTTCACGGAGGGACCGTCCCAACCAACGTGAGCGACGTGCTTGACATCAGTGGGATAACCGATCTTCATTTCCGGTTCCTTCTCTTCATCATCTGAATCTACACACACGAGTTTAATAGCGAGAGTTGATACGTCCATATTACCATGAGAGAAAACGTAGGACGTACCGAATATCTGAGAAATGTATCTGAGGCCCCTGAGGAGGCCCTTCATCTTGGTCGTCATCCTTCTCTGTCACCCAATTTCTCATACAACAATCAAAACCGAACAAAATTGTTCCTACTCATGTCTCGTCACCGCCGGCGTTGAATGATAGCATGCGACAACGTTAATGCCCGAGAAGACGGCTGTGAAAACCAGGCTATCGGTGCTTGAATTTCGAGATCGATAAGCACGGACGATCATCGCAGGATTTGAACGCAGCTCTCTTGAATTAGACCGGACAAAAAGAAGGAAAAGATGGGCAGTTGACAAAGTTGAGAAATTGAGAAGAATGCCTGTGGAAATCGAATTGATTTGCAGTGGAAAAGAAAAGGAAAAAGATAAAAACTAGAAGGGGGTCGCA
This sequence comes from Metrosideros polymorpha var. glaberrima, assembly GCA_001662345.2. NCBI lineage: Eukaryota > Viridiplantae > Streptophyta > Magnoliopsida > Myrtales > Myrtaceae > Metrosideros > Metrosideros polymorpha. The sequence continues at coordinate 18,452,291 of BCNH02000001.1, forward strand.
ATTTTAGGAAGGTGCTATTATTAGCAAACAGTTCTCTCAACTGATTCTTCTCAGCAACGGTCGGAGTTCGATAATTCCGGATTTTGACTCTTTTTATTTATTTATTTAATGTTTCAAAAGCCACCAACATAGTATTATATTCAATAAACACTCTCTAGCACAAAAAGAGAAAGGAAAAAAAAAAAAAAAACGATAATGGTGTGCAGTGCGGAGCGAGAATTGTAGTATAGAGGGGGCGAAAATCTGTATGTTCTCGCCTTAAAGGCTTAATTAATATTTGTCTTTGTTACGTGGAAAAAGGGATGTTGCGGAATAGATATGAAAAGCAATATAATTGGTATATTTCTACCTTTTTTTTTTTTATAGATAAAAGTAATAATAATTGAATTTTATCAAAGCTCGTGAATCCATTTTCATGTGTAAATCAGAAACGATAATGTTAAAGGAACAAATATTTTATATTCGTCATCTACCAGAAAAGAAAAAGAAGCAAATACACGAATTACTTCTTAGTTATTACCACGATTGAGGCCTGGTCAAGCCTAACTGTGCTGTTACTATTCTTAATTGTTGTGTTGTGTCGTGTTATGATGTGTCGAAATACTTGTGTTTAGCTACACATCTTTCAAATGCACTGTATTGTGGTCATGAACTATTAATATGTCTAGCAAAAATTGCTGCAAGAATGTACTAGTAATGAAAATGATTGAAAATGACCTATGACATTGTTGTAAAATTTTTACTAGCTTTTATGTCCGTATTATTACAACTTTCCGCACTTATGATGTTGATGTGATGATGCATTGAGGTTGTTTTCACTATCATTCTGTATGTTATTATTATAGTTACTATTATTGCTAAACTAACCTACTAATGTTGCTATTAATTATTTCAAATTGTAGAAAACATTCTTTAATTTTCCTTCCAGCGAGATATATTAATGAAATTTGCGCATGCAATAATCATGATAATAATAATGACAATAAAAATCATTTATTGTCATAATTTTTGTTTGTTATTATATTAACATATTAATCTTATCATTTATTCTTTCAAAATTTCTAGAAAAAATTTGTCAATAAGAGAAAAAACGTAGGAATTTTTGCATGGGTGATTTTGTCCTGATAAATAAATCTCTGTAATTTTTTAAAATTATTGCGCCATTAGGACAAGCATGAAACTTCTCAATTCCACATTAGGAGACTCTTGTGTTATTAGAACTTTCGCCTGTCTGTTTTGAGATTTTGTTAAAAAGTGTCTCAAGGGTACTTATGAAGAAGCCAATTAATGCAATTATCTATATTACTTTCGAGTTTCGTACAACTAATGCTTCGAAAATAAAAACATTTCTTATTAGATACGCTTTAACACTTAGTGCCCTAAGGGCACATTCGTTAACAAGTTTCCTTTGTTTTATTGATGAAACTAGCTTAGCCTCTATGCAGGCGATATGCACGCACACACTATGCTTGAGCTACAAGGTATGGCACTTTTGATTTTTGTAATCTTTTAGCAAATTATACTACTAAATTAAGGGGAGAATATGGCATTCGGGCCGTCTCAATTGCAAATGCAGTCCTTGCACCAAAATCTTTCCTTTCTCCATGGAAAATTTCAGTTATCTTAGGCTCCGTTTGTTTTATGAAAAACATTTTCCCCATTTTCCGGCGTTTGGAGGGTGGAAAATAAGCTAGTCATGGAAAATATTTTCTACCATTGGAAAAAATACATACAAAAGTGGGGAAAATGATTTCCTCTTTTGAGAAGAGGAAATCATTTTCCTCTTTCTTTCTTCCACCCAAACCAAGCACAACTCACTATTATTATTATTTTTTATTTTTTAAAAATTCAAAATTTTAATTACTTTTACTTTTTCTCTTTCTTTCCTGATTCCTCTTTGTTCCATCAGTTGCCAACCAAGGCGAGCTCGAGGCTCAATTCAGGCGAGCATCGAGCTCGCGAGCTGCCAGAGGTCACGAACTCGGTCGCGAACCTCAAGCTTGCCCGAGGTCGACAAGCTCGGGCCTTTGGCAGCGAGCTCGAGCCTCATTAGCTGTGGGCGAGACTGGAGGTCACTTGTGGCCGATCGCTAGCCCTGTCATTGTGGCCGATGGCGATTGGCCAAGGAATAAGCAAATAGAAAATAAAAATAAAAATATTGAAAATATCAAAATATTAGAAAATATTAAAAATTACGATTTTTTAAAACATTTTCCCTATCGGATTTTCTATATCGAACAACGGAAAGTTTTTTAGGTTTCAGCCAAACACCGGAAAATGAAGTTGAAAATAATTTCTTAGAAAATATTTTTCAGAAATGGTACATTTTTTCGCGAAACAAACAGAGCCTTATTAACTTTCCAACTTCCAGAGCCATGATCAAATTGGCTCCACCTCCGGAGGATTTGGTCATTCCTGGTATCCACCATCGCCGTTCAACTAGGGACACTACTTTATGTTTCCTATTCTTGGAACAAAATTTCTTCATCCCACTTCAGGAGATCTATTGCGTGTAATTGCGATGAATTGGGATCCGAGATTGGACTCGGCACGGGTGGAAGGCGGCAAAGGCCCGGCTAAAGCATGGCCTAGTTCGGTGTCGCTTAGGGGGCCAAGGTAGGAAGTGACGAGACGGATTACTCGAGTGAAGTACGAAAACTTTAATTTAATAAAAAAAACCGACTTTTCATTTCGAAAGTAAGCGAGGTTTCGATACGAAAGATGCAGACAATTAAAAGTCGTTGAGAATTACTAATATTCGTGAAATGCGAGTGGCCTAGCCCAGTCAACACATAAGTAACAAAAACAAACATAATGTACATCAATATTTTGAAAATTGAAGAATAAAATATTTAAAAAAAGTCACATACTTTAAATAGAAATGTTTATGTCGGCAAAGCACAATCAACGGCCCTTAACAAGCGCCTTAGAGGCACAGTTAATATTTTCCATTTGCTTGTATGATTTAAGTTATGCTTACATTTTGGTGCATCTGGATAATCATTTGTCAATTCCCTTTGCGTACCAAGCAGCAGCATCTTGCAAGAGAAGTAATTCTATTCCAATGTAATTCCAACTCCAAGTCCTCCACAGTGACCAGGACCAGAAATGGCAAATACATGTGCTGTATCATCCAACAAGAGTCAATGCTTGGGATCCACCTCGGGCAATGCCGCGACATGTTTAGGGAAACGACTCGCAAGGCTAATACTTTGATCATGATTGCTTTGTCTGTGAGATAAAAGCAAAACCATACGTTCAACAGCGCTCTCCATACATTCAGTTACGTGTGTGAGAAAGAGAGGAGACAGAGAGAGATGTAGCTACCTTATTCAGGTACTTCTTTTGAATCTTCAGTGCTGCTTTGCATGCCTTTTTGGCATCTAATTTTCCAGTTGTCTCACCCAAAATCTACACAAGATCATAACAGAAAATGAATAACCCATTTAGAGAGAGAGAGAGAAAGACAGATAGATAGACAGACCTTGGCAACATCGTCCAGTCCCTTGGCCTCCTTCAGAAGGGTCTTATTCTTGGTCTCTAGCACGCTTGCAACAAGATAAACAGCAAGAGCACTCTCATGGTCTACATGTCCGGTCTTCACCTGTTCCTTCTCGAATTTACCACATTGCTTCATTAGTAGCTTCTCATCCACCTTAAGTGCTGTCTCAGCTACAGCTCTTTCCTCCTTGTACATTAAGAATATATTTGGGTTGTATTCCATGGCCCATATCAGCTGAAAATCAATCGCCATTCAATTTCTCAATGCGACGACACAAGCATATACACTAATATGCAATCTCATTAAAACCTAAACTTTCATAAACTGTTTTAATCAAGTGCAATCTATTTGAAAGGCCAACAAAATTCAAATTTCAAGTAGCCTCCTCACCTCCCAAAGGTATAAAGCATCAATAAATGAGAATTCCCTTCTAAAAAGGACCATTAGCATACGAAATGCAAATAAATACTCCCCACCATCCAGATCCTCTGCAAAAAAATAGGAACATGTTAACCGTGTGGATGTTTTTTCACCTTTCCCCTCACCCCCAAACCTGGAAACCAAAGAAAGGGACATCAACGAAGGTAGCCCATGTGTTGATAATTACAATTGTAGTTTTCAAATATTGTACCTTCTGAGACTTTACTGGTTGCTCTAAAAACTTTTAAACTCAAAATCTCCAAGAATGTAAAAATTCACAAAAGAAATCTGAAAGCAACATTTGTATCTGTATATGATTCTTAAATAGGAGACCTTAATTCAACATTATTGTTCCGGTTAATGCTTCAAAAAATCAGTTTTCAGCCCTTAGAAGCTCTTTTAATTTAAGAATTTCATGTCATGTCTTCAATTGAGCCTGATCTTTAAAGTCATCTGTTCTTATTACAGAGAGAAAAGAGAGCCACCAATAAGTGAATCAACTTGTTAACTAATGCTCCTTGTTTACGACTCCAAGCTTGACTTGCTGACTGCTCAGCTGCCTGTGCACAACAGAACTCATTTTGAGTTAAAGCATTTGGTATTGACTAGCTCAAGTGTTAAATCTATTTGAGCTTAAACTCGATAACACTCTAGCAGATTTTGAGCCAAACTGAGTCGGTATACTTTGCTAATTACATGTATGATAAGAAATTAATAATATTCCGTATTCAATTTCAGTTTGCTAAAAAATAATTTTTCATTTCCATTTGTAGCTAATAATGTTGTCATTGTTGACAATTAAACTTCAGAATTTTAGTTTTCAGCAGAGTCACACTTAAACAATTTTCAAGAAAATAAACGCTAGGAAACTCATATATCTTCTTTACAAATATATAGAAAGATTGTTATGATCCTAAATGTAAAGTATCAGAATTAAATCCTACATCAATAGTATGGGACTTCAATATGTGGCTATATGACCTTGGGCTCTCCCACCTCAATTACTAGCTTTGGGGGTGTGGTTCTCCTAAGCTCCATATCAAATTGGTATCAAGACTGTCTGCCATCTCAAACAGTTGCAATCTAGCGGCATGGGTGGTGAAGACAATATTGCAGTGTTGGTTCAGGATTAGCAAAAGGCTAGTGCAAAGCCAACCCGACATGGGCATTCGGACTGCAGAGCATGGTAGATTGTTATGATCCTAATTGCAAGGTATGGAAGTTGGATCCCACAATGATAGTAAGGGATCTCGACGTGTGGTTTCTATGGCCTAGGGCCTCTCCCACCTCAATAGCTAGCTTTTAGGATCATAAGGTTTATATCAAAGACATAGGCCCGGTTCTTTTTATGAACATACATATACATAAAAGCTCACTGACTTAAGGAATCTTGCGGCTACATTAGTACAAGCATTGAGATTAGTACATTTGAATCTATTATTCAATTGCAGATGCAGGATCCAGCTTTTCGTGGAGCATATTTGGTACATATATGGCAAGCTCACATCCATTTTATCTTAATTACGTCTCTTTTAGAATACCAACTTCTAGTAAAGCCCAAAAATACAAATACAAAATGTCCACATGAAGAAATAAAAGAAAAAAGCAAATATACCAAGATGTTGATGAAGTTGAGGGTCTAATGTTTTGATAATTGTGGAGAGTGTACCAAGTTGAGATTGTACTCCTATCGAACTTGTAGTGCACCTGAAGTTTTCTCTCTTCACAAGGAGAAAGAGAATAAATTAGAAATACTCAAATTTCAAATATTAGATCCCACTTAGGCCCCGTTTGATTCAGCATTTGGGGAATGTACTTGAGAAAATGCAAACGCCTTTAGCCTAAAGGGGTTTGGGCAAATGCAAATACTATTTGGTAGAGTATGTTTTAAAAATATATTGAAAAACTACTTTGACGTAAATGTTGTTTGGTAAAAACTACACTTTGCAAAGGACTTTTCCTTTTTTTTAGTCTCAAATGAAGCTTAGCGCCGGCGGCCAGATCTGGCTGGCATGCGACCCTAGGCGATGATCGCCTGAGGTTCGGTGATGCCTGGGGTCGCACTTGCCTGAGGTCACATGACCCAAGGCGACCCAAGCGAATGGTCACCTGAGGTCACCTATGGTCGCGGGGGTCTGGGGACCCTCAAGTGGCGGTTGCCTGCGGTCCGACAACCATCCATTCGGCTCCTCGGTGAAGATGAACAGTGCCAACTTGCATTCTGGAAATGCAACTTCCCAAAGTACCTCCAGACCAGCCTTGGGCTAGAGGACTTTAGGAAGCCTTGGAGATGCAATTGTATTTCTCCAAAGTGGGTCAAAATAAGTTGCCAAATGGGATTGCATTTGGCCAAGGGACTTTACAGCCCCAAAGCCCATTTGGAATACTGAACCAAACGGGGCCTTTATACTGAAAGAAAACGAGGCATAAATGATGAATGTCATTCACATATCCACTATCCTTGAGACTCAATAGTATTTTAAGAATATAAACAAGCTAGAAACCACAGATGTGTAAATAAACCTGTCAATCATCTATAATTCTTTAAGAAAGTTGTACCGACTCTACATTCACACGTGCATTTGCAGAAAAAGAGTTAGTAAACTAATAGCGAAATCTACATGTCATCATGTCTTCTCTTTCTCAATCTAGAAAGAGGCATTTCCAAAAATATGTTCTGTAAATTTAATAACAAAAGTGACTCAGCATATTAGATATTTTGTTTGGAAAAGTGTTTGTTGTACTGGCAGGTGAGCTACTTTCATCTTTATAACTTCGCAAATGATATTATGTGCCCAACATACTGGGGACATCAAGATACCAAACAGAGATTGTCAAACTCACAAAGGTGGAATGCTAAAAGCCAAATAATCGATCTACAACAGAGTCAACCAGCTTAGAGCGCATTAGTTAACTGACAGAAATTTCAAGCTAAAAAATACCAGTCTTCGCATTGCTCGCTCAAAGCACCAAAAAGCATCAGCCTCATGTTCCAAAAGTACTACCATTGGGGAGCATATGTCATTCATTCCTGCTCAGAAATCATTAAGTAAAATGACGAAGTAAATTTTACTTCAAAGCATAAAAAAAAGGAGCGTCTTTACCCACCTTGAACATATCCGATATCACTGTCTACCCAAGCATAAACAGCAAGAATGTCCCAAAGTTTTGCCTGATTGATTTCACTTTCATAAAATGAAAGAGCTCGATCAGTTCGAACAACATCCAAACCTATCTCCATATTTAATAACATATGTCAAGTGCCATGGAAAGAAGAATGCCATTGGAATAATAAACATTATGTACTCACAATACTCACTAGGAACAGCTTAGAAAAGACAATTAGGACCTCTAAAAGTGTTCAAAACTACCATCACTTCAAGCTCTAACTAAAGCAGTCTTTCTTCTATGTAAATTGCAAGGTTGAGCCCATGTAACTCCCAACATGAGAATAATTTACATGAACAATTCTGAAGCTACTGCATTGATGCCCACAAAACCACACCAACTGAGTACTCTTCCAGGAATTCTCTGGGGAAGCAGATTCTGCTTTTAAAAAGTTGCAGTAGCTCCAATAAAGCTTTTGAAAAGTTTTGAGATTTGGAAGAAAGAGGAAGCAGAAATATTTAAAAGCTAATTTGGAAGCAGCAGGTCAGAGTTGCTGTTTAAGTTTGTCATTCCAAATATTGAATTTGAAGCTTTTTTTAGCTTCAGTAAGTTTTAATATCTCAATTGATTGTTCAGAATCTTTTTAATGACTATAGCACATTAAAATATCATTTAACAAACACTTTCTACAGCCATAGTTACAACATAACACAAGAGAAAATTAAAGCCAACATTACAGCACCAAAAGCTATAGAAACAAGAGGAGGCAAGCAGAACAATATACCAAGGATGGAGACCATAACAGTAGAACAACCATAGCACCCAAGGATCATTAGTTTCTAAGCCACTAATTGATAATAATAGATGACATCATGGAAGCACATACCAATTTGGTGCAAAATGAGTTTCCAGTTTATCACTTTCTTTTTGTCCGTATTATCTAAAAGCCCTTCATGACCAATGGAGGGATCTAAAGATGATGTTGACACAGCTCCATTGCAATCCTTATCAGCTTTGAATTGTTGGTCATTATCATTATCATTATCATTATCGATAGGTGAAGTGATGACCCTCCCGCTGCCAATTAGTGGAACCATCTTCTGACATTCTGCTTTCCATATCCCATACTGCTCCCTGAGATCGACATAAGGTGCATAATTAGCCAAGCCCAATTAGATTAAATTATGAGTAAAGAAAGAATATGAGAACCAAGTCAAAGGGCAAATACCATCCTAGGTTAAGAAGAAATCTAAAAGAATGCACAAAAGCAAATACGCCACTTTGTAAGTCCAAAAATAAAATAACACAAGTGTGTTAAATTAACGGAAGAGATTTTACTAAAGCAGACCGAGGTCTTGCTTTCCCATATTCAATTACACTGGGCCTCAGATAGATAAGTGAGCAAGCACTAGGTTATTATCCTTCACGTTTTAACTTAACAACATAAGTCTAGTAGTTAAACGCGTTTGTTTTTCAAGCCAACTTAGGACCCACTTGGGAGAGGTTTTCTTGCCTGATTATAATGCAAAGTCAGTTTAAAGTAATTAACATACAGGTACTAATTGTAAAAATGAAAGAGTTAGAAAAGCTGTCAAAGTCATAAAAGTGCTCTTTTTGGCTCTTAAGTAAAATGGACAACAGCTAATGGAAAATATTCTCCTCAGAAATAAAAAAGTTCAAAAACCAGAAGATATTTTGTTACAAAAAACCATTAGTCACAACAAACATCACAACTTCCAAAAACATTAAGCTACAACATGAATAACTTCAATCTCCCACAATATGGAGAGCACACTTCCTAAGTTTTATTTCTATTGCCTTCCTGCATATGGAGAGCACAATGACAGACTCTTCTACCAAAAACTGACAATGAGAAGTGTCATGACATATCCTTAAGATGGTTAGCTGCCAACCTGGGGAACCAATAATGTCCAGTAAACTAACAAATAATACATATATTAACATTAATGAACATCAAATGCTCTGATCACCATCTTATCCATGAACATGATTCATCTAGAGCAACTTCCGTTAGGTTTTCTTTTTTTTTGGTCGAATAACAACTTCTCTTTGGTTGATATGAACAAACTAAGCCATTGCTCTCTTTCTTGGAAACCAGAATTTAACTAATTCGTGACTACTGCAGCACTTTGTGCCAGTGATGGTGAAAGACATCAAAAGAAGCGGGTCAGAAATTGTTAGTCGACCCATATTAAATTTGAGACTACCCAAAGGATCAGTTTACACATCTTGTGAAGCCACAGATAGGACTAGAAGGAGAACATTACCTCCTTTGTTGCTTCAGCTGATTTCTCTCATCAAAGGTGCTGTTGGGATCAAAGCATCCCAATAGGAACTCCCATACAACTCCTCTAATTGATGGATGAACCCCCTAATAAGGTTACCGGATGAAAATAAAATCTTTACTTGATTAGGCATATGAACAAGAACCAAGTGTACTGACTCTAGGGCATGCACCTGTATAGGCTTAAGTACCACCCTTACTAGCATTAGAAGTAATCTTTTAAAATAATGCCAGTCAAATTTAGAGAATTCTCTTAAAGGGATGGAAGGCAAAGATAAATAACAAAAGATAAATTCTAGGATATGCACATTTATACATATGCAGGGCAGTTCATGATGACAGGCACCTATCTAAATCTGATTCCTTTTCCTCTCCACTTTTTACGGTCTTCTTGCATAATATTGGATGGCAACCCCCAAAAAAAAGCTGAAAAATTGTCATTTCAGACTCTTGATTAACATCAGATCCATAACAGAGCTCATTTCCTTTGAAACCAAATCTCTGAGAAAGTAGGAAATACTTAAAGCCGCAATCTAATCATTATGATGACACATATTTAACTTGGCTCTGAACAAATCCAGCATCAAATAGATGCTTAACAGGATAAGAAATGTCTAAGTCCATTGAAAATTCCTGGGTCCATTCTTGATTGACCTTTTCATTTAGTTGCATTAGCTTTGCTCGAACGTAAGATACATAAAATATATACATCATACCTAGATTGATGATTCCAAATAATTGACTCTCTACCAGACAAAGTTTGGCTTATCTCAATTTCCCTTTAGGTCATAAGATAGTTGTAAAAGCCATAACGGGAGAGGAAGAAAGAAGACGAGAGGAAGAACTACCCCACGTTGGATGCGACGGAGCACTTTGGCAATCTCCAAGTGACCGTTCTCAGAAAACGCGGCATGCCATTTCCTCGCACTCAGTGTCTTCCCAGGCTGCCAAAAACAAGAATTAGAATCAAGTACCGATCACAACCCTTCCTCAAAACAATTCACAATCATGGTCTTCCATATGAAAAAACACACAAACAATGAAAGCAAATAGATAGAATGCAAAATCTACCTTAACCTTAAAACGGGTCTTGCGAACATCGTCACGGCACTCCGGCCTGACTGGGTAGAATGCGTTCAAATCAACCCCATCAGATTTCTTCAGAATCATCCCACAACCAAACATTCGAATCCCTCAATCCAACAACCTGATACTATCTCTCACCACCTGCGAATGCGCATCAACGAGAAGGGTCGACAGAGAAAAAAAA
>BCNH02000001.1:18464435-18488763 GCA_001662345.2 Metrosideros polymorpha var. glaberrima
GGGGGGTGTCACTTTTTTATTTGGCAATATAACCGAATATAGAGATTGACACGACTCTATCTATCTAAGTTGCGTTGGGTCCCTTGGATGTGGATCAAATGTGATATAAAATCCTTGAGATATGAAATTAGCTAATGTTTCGTTTGGTAAAGCACCAAATATTATGATGGATATGATAGATTCTAATATCCTAATTGTTTGGTGAACTTAGAATATGATTAGATAAAAGATAATAAAAATTTGGGAAAATTTCAAATAAATGCATGAAGTGTCTTCATTTTCTTAAATAAAAGCATGAAGGGGACATTGTTTTAAATAAGGGCTTGAATTACCCTCATTTTCTCAAATAAGGGCCTGACTCAAGGACATTTTCGTCCTTTTACTTTTCTGATTTTTTTAATACAAAATTTATTTTAATTATATTAAAAAAAGAAAAAAAGAAAAAGAAGGAAGATGAAGATGCAAGTAAGGGCTGCACTGCCACCCCACTGTCGCCGGGAAAGGCCGACAATGGTGGGGGAATGGTCAGCGGGGGTCGCTAGGCCCTCGCCCAAGTCTCACTCGCTTGGCCCACTACCTCGAAATCATCTCTGCATTTTCGATTGTTCAAGGAGGAGAGGGAAGAAGGAGGTGGTGGCAGCAGAAGAGGAGGAGGAGAATGGGATTTTGCACTTTGTAGCCCACTTTCCAACCCGATCTCTCCTCTCCGACATCCGAACAGAGAGGAGTCGTCGTCGTCGCTAACGACGCGATTCTGCCTAAGGACATGTGAAGCCCTAATTTAAGCTTCATCAATGGTGGTGACCTAGCAACAACCCTGTTCGTAAGGAGGAGGCCAGGGTTGGTAAGGAAGGCGATGAGAATGGGAGACTTGGGCGAGGGCCTAAGCCCTTGTCGACGGTCGGCGAGGGTTACCGACCATTCCTGGCGATGGTGGGGCGATAGAAGCGGCAGTGTAGCCTCGCTTGCATCTTCATCTTCCTCCTTCTTCTTTTTTTGGCTTATTTTTTATATAATTTAAATAAATTTTGTATTAAAAATCAGAAAAGTAAAATGACGAAAATACAATTTAGTCAGGCCCTTATTTGAGAAAATGAGAGCACTTGAGGCTCTTATTTGAAACGAGATCCACTTCAAGCCATTATTTGAGAAAATTAGGTCACTTCATGCTCTTATTTAAAACAAGGTCTATTTCAAGTCTCTATTTGAAAAAATGAGGGCATTTTAGGCCCTTATTTAAAAATTTCCCTAAAAAATTACTTAAAAAAAGGAAAAACCCTAGATTTATTAGTTGCCCTTATATTGTGTTAGGATTCGACGCATAAACACAACAAAATAGAGAATAGAAGATGAGAAAGAGAAATTGAGACACAAGATCCTAGTTCACCATTAAACTATGGTTACATCCAATAAAAGATTTCATTATAATTAACACATCGCACTTTTCAATTACATCATTCAATTATAAGTGAAAGAGAACATATTGTTGGATGTATGCCCTAAAGCAACCATGTAATAGTTACATGTTAGGGATTTCAGTTGTACTTTCTTATTATTTAATTAATGGCAAAGACACATTCGTTCACTTGTCCAATTATTTATATATATATATGAATAATTCTATAAGATCAGTTGTGATTGGATCTTATCTTAAGACATTAAGAATATGTGTGATAGGTTCACAGTTAGACTGAATTTTTAAACTGTTCCTTGTCGATGGATTATTGAATGAATATTAATGATAATGTTGAGACCGATGTGTTCGTAACTTCACAATTAAGTATTGGATACTTAAGGAAATAATGAGTTACAAGTAATTAGGTATTGTGATGCCCGAGTTAGAACACAGGTGTTTGTACATGACAAGTTCACTGAACGTGACACGCATAGAACGATTAACAACATTAAAGCTTTTAGTGTGGTCAATGTCTAATCGTTCTTACTCTGGTCATGTGTAAATAATTCTTAGAATTGAGGCACAGTATTGACTTGTGTGTTGGATGGCTATGGTTTACAGGTGTGCATATTGACGGTTTGTTGATCCGTCTCTGTACTTGATGGTAATAGTTTATTCACATACGAAGTTACACGTGAGTGTAAAATGGAATCTGTCTCCTTGTTACATGTAAGGTACAATAATGATGTCCTATGCGATCTAATTGTGACACTGCATTGAAATCATCGACCGGGGTTGTAATTGAGAATAAATTTTTTATGTCTCGTACAAAATACATGTTGATTAGGTTTGTGCATATAATCAAATTGGTGACTTGACAAAAAATTCTATGGTCTTTGTTTGATCGAGACATAGTAAGACAGAGGGATTGAATTACATTGTAGACAAAGCTAACAGGTTCATTATGTTTTTAAAGTATTCACACTCTCTAGGTAGCCATGATATATTGCTAGATGTCAATTATGGCTTGTAGGATCTAAAAATGCTAGCACAATAGAGGAGTTAGGCAACTTTTTGGATCCCCCTAGGCGTATGTTAGTACTCTTTTGATATATGGAAAGACTATGTGAATAGCAAGAATGTAATGGACTTTTTTTATGTGAATATGAAATGGAAGTCGTACGTTTATGATATTTACACTTCGTCCTAGTGAAGTATGTTTAGTGCCATGTCTTGGCTTCCACTTGTGTTAAAAGGTATTGAAGATTAAAGAGCACGTGTTAGAAAGTGACGTTTTGGGGTGTCACAAATCCTTTTGAAGATGGAGGAAAGATTGATGTCCATTTCGGTTCCTTTCTTTAATAGTCAAGTTAGTATAGCTTAGGCTTTCTTAACATAAAATTGGTCTAGTTAGAAAGACCACAAAAATTCAATTTGCACACTCACTTATAGTTTCCTAGCTTAGCCTTAGGATTCACCCTTGGGTAATGAATATGAAATGTGTTAGTAAACCCAATTCGTGGATACTTGAGTAGTATTAAACTCTCACTTCGTATCTAAAAGATCAGCCACCCGATCTTGGATAAGTGGGACATCTAGAAACTTCAGTATCCTCCGTCATGGCGAAAACACATTTCCATCTAGGATATAGTTTAGTCTCTTTTTTAGGATTCACCTAGTTTTGAATAGCAAGCTTCCGAGGGTACATGTCTCGAGGCTAAAAAACAAAGGCCTTGAAAACGTTCAAGAGTAACCCGATACAATACAGGTCGTTACATTTATGCACTTAGAATAGCTCGCCTTTCATTACATTGTGTTTACTTTACACACCGCCCCTTCGATACATTTTTTGTTAATTTCCTTTCTAGAATAAGATTAGTCTAGACCTCTAAATGGAAAATCACAAAAACACATTGGATGCTCACCTACAAATGGCTTTGACTTTAGGACTAAAAGCGTTATTAAGATTGCATGATCACTCGAAAATCTAACTAACTGAAAATGAGTTAATAGCAATATTAGTGTAAGCAAGTCCTTGAATCAATCTCTAGTTCCATAGGATTGAAATGATCGTTCCTCATCTCAATTGGATTTCTAAACTACCCACTTCAAAATGGTTAGTGGCGACTCATAGATAACAAAACTTATGCCTAAAATGAATGAAAATGGGATGGTCCCACGTGTCGCATGAGATGTGAGGCTTGGAAACACCTCTGTCCCTTGGTAGATGAGCCGTCAAAAAGCTCGCACCTTGTTGGGTAAGCATCTCTAAACCTATCAATATCCCCTGGAGGGTTAGAAAAAGTAGGTCGTGACAAGCTTTTACCATTAATCGAAGAAATCCCACTCTCAATATATATGTTATCGATAAACATCTTGCTAATTATAGTATAATCGATTTTATTTGGGGAATTTGATTTAGTGAAATAAAAAATATTATATTGAACAAATAAATTTACTTAGTTTAAATAATAAATAATTCTTCAATAAATTATACTAACTTATAACACAACTTCATAAGTTTATTACTTTTAATTATGAGGAAATTTGACAGAATAAATAACTCATGAAAAAAGTATAAAAAAGTCATAAACATATTGCATTAGTACCAATTCAGTTTTAAACCTTTCAATTGGACCAATTTAGTCATAAACCTTTTCATATAAGTACCAATTCAATCCATCAAATCAATTTAGGTCGGAAATTGCTAACATGAACATTGGCCATCCTGCATGGCATGACCGGTATTGATATGGACATTTTAAATATTTTTTTGATTTTTTCCTCTTTTTTTGCTTTCCCTTTTTGTTTTGTCGGTGGTAGGCGGGGTCAGCCTCGCAGGGCTGCGCCTAGGCGAGGGCGAGTGTGACGCACCCAAATATCACACGTGACACGTGTCCTTTTAATTATATATTTTAATTAGATTATTAACATGCGGAAGTAAATGCCCTTTCAAACAACTATCACAATAAAGATGCACGAGTATGGTTATATAAAACATATTGATTTATATTAACATATGCATCTTACTTACATAAAACACCTTATCTTTATTACAACTTAAACCCAAGTTCTAAGACTAACACTAAAAAACAAAAGTCCTGGGAATGGAGGGGTAATCCTTCTTCACGCTGGTCCTACTTCAAAACCATTATGTACAAAAGACAAGGTCAACATTATGGGTTGATAACATCACCCTCTAGCGTGCCACAAACGCCATCACCATCGAAACCTCTTCGCGGACCAACCAACTTGCCATCAAGGTTAACGTACCAGGCAATGAATTGATGGAGAACCCATTCCATAAAACCCACATCAATCCATACTATCAAACTACACTTAGTATAAACTGTTTCAAACTCGGGTATATATCTGCTCTCATATTTAGCCTCATAGTGTACCGGAGCTCTAAAATGTACTGGTGGTAGAGAGTCTATACCTACACGTCTGAAAGTTAAAAAGGGAGCCTAAGCCCAAAAAGTGATGTTTTACCTTTTCTATCAAAATATAGCAAAACAACCAAGCATAACATTGTACCACAACATTTCATCAAAAATATTCGTTGGTTATTTCTTTTTTTCTCCCGAGCTCTCTCAAGCTTCCCAACTCATGGAGCATCTCACTTCGAGGCATCCCGAAACTCCCCCCAGGGCATCCCTAATCACGGGGCATCGTCACTCATTTAGAGTGACGGAATTTCATTGTTCTCATGCATAACATTATGCATATTACCTTCTTAGTCATCATATATTCCATAAATCGACAAACTTTATTAGACAAACCATCGAGTAATAAAACAACACGTGATCAACTCAGCACATCAGAGTTTGAAAGTTAATTCAAGCTTAGAATATACATCAGACGTCTGAAAATAATTCAGATTTTGGGAATTCATCAAATTTAGTAAGTTCTGAAAACAACTTTTGAGATAAGTTTTGAAAATAGGTTCTAAGATAAGTTCAGAAAACAGGTTCTGAGACAAGTGTTGAAAATAGGTTTTGAGACTAAGTTATGAAAATAGTTCCGAAACAAGTTCTGAAGCTAAAGTTTGAAAGCAATTCTCATATAGAAATACTTCAAAAGTAGAAAAGTAACGCTCAGAGGCAGAAAACACTACACTTTAGAAGTAATGCTCAGAGGTACAAAAGTAACCCTCAGAGGCAGAAAACTCTACACTTCAAAAGTAATGCTCAAAGGTAGAAAAGCAACGGTCAAATGTAAAAAAAAGTGACGCTTAGAGGCAGAAAAGTAACCCTCAAAAGCATAATCTTTGCATGCAACATGTCATTATCACATCTTAGGGATAAATCAAATACTTAAAAAACATGCAATTTTTAACTAAAACAGATCGATTCATCACCTTTATCATACAACTATACACAACTAAAATCACATAATACAATCAATCAAGTCCAAAGCGATAAGTAGATTTCAACTTAATGTCTAGAATTTCACTTACCTCGAGAGCCACCCAAAGAGCCGAAACTCTTATTACCTTGGAAAACTTGGCGGATGAAATCAAAACTTGGAAATGGAGAAGTTTTGTCTCAAGAGTCAAATTAGAGTAATGAAACCAAAGTGAAAATGCTTACGAGCTATCAAGGTTGTAAGTGAAAATTTTGGAATAAAAATCCAAGTGTAATTTTGCATGAGAAGGAATGCTACGTGTGGTGAGAAGAACAAATAAGAGTGTGTTGCCTAAACTTGAGGTAATGATGGCTAATCTATTAATATATGCGTCTTCACATTAGAGAAACAAATGGTTACTCATGCATAAGAAGAAGAAGACAAGTGTCTTATAATATTGGTTAAGTAAAAATCATTTGAAGAGAAACTCTTTCCCCTTTAGCCACGTAGGGGAGTCTTCTTCTTGAGAAGACATCATTCTTTCATGCAAAAAATACAAATGCAACATGTGTCATGCTTAACAAAAGATTAGTCCAAATAATTATCACCAAAAAGGGGACATTCTTATGTATCAAAATCAACAAATAGCCATTAACAAGAAGGCTTAAATTAATCATTGTGGCCAATTCTAAAATTTAAGAACACATAAGTTAATATATGGGCAAGAAAAATCGGTGTACGATGTGAATAAGTTCCGAAAATATTTTTGGAATCCTCTAAAATTATTCGTAACGATACCGATTGTTAGAAAAAGAAATCTTATTCCTGCAAACCCAAATCTTGAAGACCCTTGTCCCAGTCGGCCTCACCTGATCTGGCGAGAGAGGCCTTGCCTACGCTCACCCTCGCCAAGGCGTGATCCGATAAGGGCAACACTCGCCCAAGTGAGGCCAGCCCTCGCCGACAATGGCCCGTGGCCGACCATCGGCCACTAGCAAAAAGAAAAGGAGAGGAAAAAAGAAGGAAAAAAAGAAAAGAAAAAGAAATAAATTATTAACAAATTAAAAAAAAATGTTCACGTCAGTGCCAGTCGTGCCATGTAGGACGATCGGCGATCACATTAGCAATTTTTGACCTAAATTGGTTGGATGGACTGAATTGATACCAATATAAAGATGTTTAGGATTAAATTGCTTTAATTGAAAAGTTTATGACTGAATTGATACAAACGCAATAGGTTTAGGACTTTTCCCATAAAAAATTATTTATCTAAAACTTGCAATAAAACCTTTAAACAAAAGTAGGTTAAGTTGGAAAATAGTGAAACATGGATCATTCATGTTTTGTTTAGGTTTATTTTCTACTTTTTGAATAGACTTATTTCAATCACAACCAGTATCGTACACTAATAAATTTGTACTTACGTTTTACGCGCTTAGGAAACATAACATTCTCTTGCATCAGCTTTTATATTAATGGATTACTGTGACATCTTTTCTGTGACATATTAATGTGTTAGGCCTTCACGAAAGTTTGATATTCTTCAACAAAATTATAGAATATTACCATAATATAAATCTAGTCATTTCTCTTGCATCAGCTTTTATATTAATGGTTTACTAACAATTCAAAAGATATGTGCATAGACATGTGCGCTCGAAGCACCGGCTAAATAATTAATAAGTAAGGAATGTTTGGCCCACAGAAGTTTATAGGATGACCCTCATCGTTGCAAAGGTAAAGTTCAAAGACTGGAGTCAACATAACGTGATTACCAAGAAAAGCACAGGGAAATTTTGTCCATCGCTCATAAAGAATTTGACTTCACATCATATATTTACAATATTCCACATGCTGTGTATTATATGTAAGGGAAAACAAACAAACCTACCAAACCTAGCACAAGCTCTCTCTCTCTCTCTGTCTCTCTGTCTCTCTCTCTCTCTACCCTAATGTGTAACCAAACAAGCATGATTAAGACCATAACATCACACGCGAGAAATGGGTGTACACTTTTTTTTTTCTTTTCTTTTGTAGCCTAAATCATAGGAAAACCACACTATTATCCATCTCAAATCTCACGTTCTCTCTGCCTAGGTTTGAGGAAACCCCGTCACCGATGCTACTCTCTTCTATGTTGGCGTCCCAAAGGAAGCCATACTCGTCGTTGTCGATGACCTTGGAGTCGATGTCCGACATCATATTGGAGACCAGGGGCATGTTTCTTTCTTGATTGTCATTTGAGTAGTGAAGAAGATGAAGGAGAGAATTCGAATTGGGGTTGTGGTGATGGTCATGGTGGTGGGTTGAGCTTGAGGATAGTGATGAGGTGAGTGTTGGGTGATAAGAGTGCTGATGATGATGACAAGGCATGGTTGTGGTTGGGTCATTTGGAGGAGATTTGACAGAAGGTGCAATATTGATGGTGGTGGTGGATGGTACCTCAAACATGTAGGGTGGGCTTAGTTTGTCACCGCTCTCTGCCTTGCTTCTGTGAAACACTCTGCACAGTACCCAATCCTCCTGTGTGTAATATATATCAAAAGATATGTGAGGATTCTTATTTGAAACAAGTGGTGACCCAAATATTAACAAGAGTTATTGATTTATGTCCCTGTGTTATAGGCGTATATAGACAAATCATAACTTCATAAAGAAAGAGAAACTTATATTTTTTAAGAACAAAAGGTATTCAGATTTTATTCGGTTCGATTAGTTGAGGATAAATGATGATCGCACGGTCCGAATGTTTTGAGAGAGAGAGAGACAGAGAGAGACAGAGATGGTGAGACCTACAGATAAGTTGGTATCCGGAAGAAGAAGAATGACAATTATCAACTAGGGTTATCCCTCCGAGGTAGATTCAACCAATAACTTCTCTGAGACATGATCATGTGACCAGTTGGGAGACAAAAAAGATGGACAAGAGGGGCACTTTCCTGCTACTTTCCTGGGAATAACTCTCTCTCTCTCTCTCTCTCTCTCTCTCTCTCGTGTGTAACAACGTAAGTGGAGAATCATTAAGAGAATGTCTAAGGTGCTAGTCTCCTGTTTAGAGAACACGATATTTTCATTTCTTGAATTGTCAACCTCAATCTTATCTACGCCTCTCTCTCTCTCTCTCTCTCTCTCTCTCTCTCTCTCATATGCGTAACTTGAAAGCACCGGAACCACAATGAGAACAATGAAAATAAGGAAACGAAAATGGTTTTGTATTAGGCCAATGGATGGCCATTAGAAATTTCCAACAAACACCCTTGATTTTAGGATTCATGTACGACAAAATGAAAAAGAAATCGAATCTTATGAGCGGTGCTTGTGTAAAACATTTTCTTTCACTCAAGTAGGCATAATAATAGAAGTCTAACAATGAAAGAAAAAAAAAGGGAGAGCCTTTGCACCTTAGGAGGAATGTGTGGAGTCTCCAAGCGGAACTCATGCATAATCCACCCTGTTTTGATCCCATTCGGAGCTCGGTTCCTGTAGAACACCAACGTCTTCCTCATCCCTACGATTTTGCATGTAGCCGGATCGTGCACCGTTCGATCCTTCCCTGTAGCTTTCCAGTATCCCGATGTTGTGGCACGATTGGTTCGGAATCCAGTCGCATACTTGCGATCGCGAAAACTGAAGAAGTACCACTCACTGGCATTGAGCTTGGCCACATCTGTTGGTCCACATCACAAGTACACGGTAACACATCATCCACAAAGAAATAGGTGCTCTCAAAATGAACACCGTATTTTGTACAAATTATGAATTCAAGAATCAAAATAGACAAAGAGAGAAAGTGCTTTTAATTGATCTTGTCGAATGTCTCTCCTTTCCATCATATGTAATCAAAGTTTTTTTTTTTGTAAATCGTATAATATAATTGGCCACCATAGTGGATTTGCGTAAACTCATAGTAACCATGCTTTGATCATAGTCGATGTCAGTAAGCCCATCTCTTTGTTTTGCATAGGATTACTAAGTGTAGGTTCATTTAGGACCATACCAAAGACGAGCTATGCTCCGTCTATGAAAGTGATAGACAATATACTCAAGAGACAAGCTCTTTCTATAAGGTGGCAACTGTTTTGGAAGATATCTAGGCAGGAGATAAATCTTGGGTTACAAGCTCAAGTGGCCTGTTGATGCTTTAGAAAAAATTACTTTTTCTCGACAACTTTTCTAAAAGTTGTTGACCTTTGTGGCTCCTTTTTCTCCGTTTTGTAAACTAGAAGCTCCGGCAGAATAAAGGAGACAAAAGAAAAGGAAAAAAAGAAGAAGAGAAAACCAAGCAGGTCTTTCAGACATGTAGTATTATAACTATCGTGTCTTACGGTGATTTCATAATAAGTTCGAAAAAATCAAAAAATAATTCTTCTACATGTCGATATATCTAGATACTCTTGAATTTTCTAAGTGTTTCGTGTCGAATAACATATTATAGTTCATGATTATGTGTATATATGCATATCTCCCCCAGCAGCCCTCTAAAAGGCAGTGCCTAAAGATGCTAAAGAAAGACAACAATAAGAAAAACAATTTGCCAAAGGAGTAAGATAATAAGATGTATACCCTAGCAAAAAAGAGAGAATACTACTGTCTAGCGCACATGCTTCTTTTCTGTTTGCGTTTAGATATATTATAAGTGTGTGCCTGTGTGTGGTTCTGGCAAACAAAAAAGAGATACACAAGTCAATGGTTCCTTCACATCCTAGAATGGTAAGTTAATAATGAAAGAAGCAAAAGAGGCGAATTGTTATAGTGACCAATAATATTCATGAATCTCTCTCTCTCTATCTCTCTCTGGGGTGAGGTTATGTCTGTGTCAGCGCATTTCTAGTGCAAAAAAACCAAGAAACGAGGCAGACATGTTGGGCTTAAAATCTCAGAGGCCATGAGACCAAGCACATACATGCATGTCTCGAGCTTATGCAGTCGAAGGAAACAGAAAACGACAATAGAAAGGAAAAAAAGAAGGAACTGATGCGAAAAACAAGATAAGAAAGAAGTACCAGGAAGCTGCCATGGCTCACAAGTATGCAAGTCAATCTCGACCAAAGTGCCCTTCAAGCTCTGCTCATTGGCGATCTTCTTGGACAGATAATGACACACCAACTCCTCATCACTTGGGTAGAACCTAAACCCAGGAGGCAGTGTTGCTCCAATGTCTCTCAACCCCATCACTCCAACTAAATCCTCACTTTTCTTTTGTGGAAATAAATTTGGTGATTGCAGATGATGATGAAGATGACGATCATAAAAATAATAAGGAAGCTTTAAGGGAGGGGAAGTTTATACTTCTTTTGGCTCTTGGGATTTGGAAATATTCTGAAGACCACAAGCGATGGCCTCTTTATACTGCAAGGCCGACGGTGCATGCCTTTGCCTACAAGAAATTTTCCACATTATTCTATTGAGAGAGCATTTCTTTATTTATTTTTTTATTAGGGCATGAAGTCACAAGAAAAACCAAAGTTACAAGAAATCTCCCTCTATAGAGAGAGAGAGAGAGACAGAGAGACAGAGACAGAGACAGAGAGGGCACTATTCAGTGGTGCAATTGATGCAACCTATGTACAAAAGCCAAGCACAATTTTTATTTAGGAACCTTCCAAAATACTCCTTTTCATCTACGTAGTTAATTATCCGTTATATTATCCCAAAAAGATTACGATCTAAATATCCTTTAAAGTGCCTTAAAATAACATTGTCTGTGGACGATAATTCGCTGGCAGCATGCAAAATTCCAAAACATCTTGCATGATTTTTCTATTCTTTCTTTCCCCTTCTCTGATCAGCAAACAAGTTTGTGATAATGTATGGTTTTAATTTCTCTATACATACTTAGATAAGTTCAAGGCGTTTAATCAGCTTCTTCTTTTCAAACCTCTATTCTTTTTGCTGTTAACTTATCTCCATGCAAGAAGATCAATGTACAAATTGAAGAGCATGTACATGAATGTTTGTTGCTATGTTTAAACACGCCCAAAACCCACCAAAAACACTAGACGTACTCTAACCAATGATGTGCCGCTTCCTAACATATTGTCTTAAAAGAATCACATGCTTAAACAAGGGAAAATCCAATAGCACCTCTTGGATCTTACGTGTTAAACCTTTGTGGTCCTCAGTATTATTTTTATTTTTATCAAGCAAGATATAATCAATCGTTTGGATAGCGTCCCCAGCTACAAAACATTAAAAAAAGGAAAATAATAGAAAAAGTTGGCTAACACATGAATCTTGTAAGGGATTGAAGTGGCTGCTTATTCTATTGGACGAAAATCTGCTAAAACATTTACATTGTTGTCGTACGTATATGAAGGTTGGTGTCTTTATTAAGCCAAATCAGAATTAAAAAAAAATTGGTTATTTTCTAATTAAGTCCGTGATTAAACTTACATCACATACGTGGATTCGATAATCAATTTGTCTGGCCATCTTTATGGGGGGTCCATCCTCTCTTCGACAATACGTTGGTCCAAAAGAATATGGTCCTCAGGCACGTGAACCATTTGATCTGAGCTGCGACATGAACGACCATTAACAGAAACAAAATCATCTCATAAGCTGTAAAAATAAAAGTGATTATAATATGATGGAATTAGAATAACCACACGTCAACTCGATTTTTCCAATCACACAAGGACAATCGAATCAGTCTGATGTTAAGGCCCAACCATCCTCTTCGATCACCCATCTCCGGGTCCACCTCATGATCTATACTCTCTCTCTCTCTCTCTCTCTCTCCCTCTAGGGTGTTCAGTTTCATTGGTAGTGAGTACTGTCTAGGAGGCAATAATAATGAAAGTATGGACAAAAGCATGGTTGTCACACCTATGTATCATCTCATGATAATAATTAAGACACATATACTAAGGATGATGACCCGACTGGGGTCTCTCTATAATCAGAACAATACATAGTCGGGGAAATAATTGGAGCTGAGTCCTTCAGTGTGTATGAGCGTGACAGAAATAACCACATGATCTAACTTTGCTCTAAATAATTAAGGAGTCGATTACATAGTCTTTCTATTTCGAGGAGGATCGACATAGAGCTTATATAGCTACGTTGGTGGCCCCTGCAGACGTCGTATCCTTTTCATATCATTTGTAGACAGATGTGCATTATGGAATTTGGAAACATGTAGCTATCGTATGCAGTCGCTAGAATAGCATGTTTTCTACCTTTTGATTCTGCCTTTGTATCTGGGAATGACATGGATATAAGGAAATAATATATGCTGTGGCTGATGATTAATTAGTATATTCTGCACGAATGGATGTTATGAATCTGATAGTGCTAAAGGGACCTGATAAAGGTTGCAGGGGTCTTTCTTTTTTCTTTCTGGGTCACGCGTATAAACTAAACAATAACAATATATCAAGTTGAAAATAATAACAGAAGCAGCATACGATCCGTGCATGTATGAGTCAAGATTCTTTCATTTTCTTTCGTTTGGCTTGGGTTTGAGTCTTGGATGGTTCTTGATCAAGTTGACACTATACGACATATAGATCAAGATTCAGAGAGAGAGAGAGAGAGAGAGAGAGAGAGAGAGAGAGAGAGAGAGAGAGGCAATTTGGTGATAATTACGAGAGAGCGGAAATGACTCGGTTCTTACCATGAAAATCTGATGATGAGAATTAAAATTTTCTGCAAGATAACGATGGAAAAAGTGACCCATCATCCACGGGAGTTTAACGCGCCGGAAGACCGGCCATGGCATATATGCAAGGCTACACGTAATCGGAAGGTGACGAATGTGATAATAATCTAGAAAAAAGAATGAAATGGAATGATTACGTACAGCCCAATTCCATGACGTCTTCATAATGATTGGTGGTTTTGAAAGGGTTAGGGTTGCATTTTTTTCTTTTCTTTTCTTTTATTGATTATTTATTTATTTATTTTTGGCCGTTATTAGCTGCCGTGGATGATGTTGGAGAATGAGTGACGGCTTGATATTCTTCTCTCTCTCTCTCTCTCTCTGGTGTCGTTTTTGTTATTTGATCAATTCCGTAAGTCATGGGCTCTGATTTATAGATGGCTCTCTCATGATTTTAGTGACAAGTTTTAATAATTATTGAACTTTATCTTTCAAATTATAACTGCATCCAATTCTAGTCTAAGTGGAATTATGAAGAACTCTATTAATGCATGAATGCTACTAGAGCAATAGTTAAGCAATCATAGGAAGACACTTCAACTATCAATACATTAATTCTCATGTTGTAGACAATAACACTTTAAAAATTGAAACGCTCTTTATTAATATGCTTAACAAGTGCCTCGAGAACATCCATTAATTTGATTCTATTTTGAGAAGCCACTTTATATTTGACTTGGTCCACCTCCTATGCTTGATTAAAAGCAGTGCTGCAACTAAATATCCTCTAGGAAGGATATCGGCTTAAAACTTTCTGTCGTTAGATCAATTATGAGATCTTACCCTTTATTGAGGTACAAAGTTAGTCGCTTTACCTATTTGACTATTGCAATGAGATTACACAATCTGCACATTGTCAATGTAAATCAATTTTCAGCGAGGTATTGGTTTTTCTACAGTGAGAAAAAAAATCACCTTAGGTAGGTGAATTGGAGAGAATGAAATCGAGCCCGTGCTAACCTTATAGATCAGGTAATATGTGAGCCGTAGTCTGAGCGGGTGGCACAAATATGGAATTGTGCCTGCAACCTGGTGTAGTGGGGAATAAAACACGTGTCATACGTTGAATCTGTACACATCCGTTCCCTTACAATTAAAACTTATACGTTGTTATATGTAAGCACCATTTTATGCAGGTCAAAACTGTATGTCATCTAAGCAACTTAGCATTACTCATTTGTGAGTAATTATGTTTTTGTGACTGCACAATGAGCTAGGGTTTATTATGTGATCGTACCCGCACGTGATAAAACCCTAAATCATCTCAAATTTTCAAGTACTTCTATTTATCTAGAGTGCGCCAATTGCATCCCCCCAAGAGAGCATAGACTGTGCAAATGGATCCACGAACGTGGAGTACACCTAAGCAAATGTTTTAATGGGCCCCTTGGTATATTAAGAGGTTGAGTGTAGCATGCGATGCGATGACAACATACTTAATAATTGCGGGAGAGATATA
The DNA here is from genome assembly GCA_001662345.2 of Metrosideros polymorpha var. glaberrima. Classification (NCBI taxonomy): domain Eukaryota; kingdom Viridiplantae; phylum Streptophyta; class Magnoliopsida; order Myrtales; family Myrtaceae; genus Metrosideros; species Metrosideros polymorpha. The sequence goes on from BCNH02000001.1 coordinate 18,479,301, forward strand.
CAAAAAGATGGATCTTGTCGAGGATTATATCCTAAGATCTCACAGCAAGATGACAAGAATGTTTTTTAAGCGTTTATGTTGTTTCTTTGTTGTGCTTTCAGTTAATTAACAAAACTGGTTTAATTTATATTAGTGTTATAAGATTTCCTCCTCCTCCCACGTCTTCTTCACGGACCCCTAACTTAATTACATCTGGAAACAAATCAATTTCAAAACATTAAGTAGATTCATGTTGTATGTTAGAAAGTCTAACTCAAAAGCTTAAGCTGATAGGTAAAGAAAGACCACATAAATATAACAAGCATTTAGAAGTGATGTGGGACAATACTTCAACACCCCCTCTCACGTGCAAGTCAAATTACGAGCGGCACGTGGAATTTTGAACATTCACTGACCACACACATTTGCGAAAGGGATAACATTGGCTCTGATATCATGTGAGAAAGTCCAACCAAAAAGCTTAAGCTGATAGATGGAAGAGGACCACATGAATATAAAGAGCATTTAGGACCCATTGTCAAGCGATGTGGGACAATACTTCAACAATATATATATAGAGAAAGTCAAAGCCAGGTGTTTATTCAAGGAGACAGTCTTACAATTCCGTTTAATTTAGATGGTAATTGATTTTGGTTTTTAGAAACTTTCGTGATGTGTTTAGCCTGAAACCGTATGTGGACACCTCTATTACTTTTTCAAGAAAAGTATGCCATTCACTTTTAGATTCCTTTTGGAAAATGTGGCAATCCAAGCAGAGATAAGTGCTATGTCTCATTGCAGAGCGAATCTCACTTTTGAAGGAAATTTCTGTCTAATGCTTTATGCAGGATAAGATTAAGGCGTGCATCATCAACATAATCCCTTTAATCAACCCATATAGTTTAGCATATCTTTTTAAAAGTAACGGTTTCCTAGAAAGACAACATTTTACTTACCTATGATTCAATAAAAAACAATTGGGTTCATGAAAAGTTTTAGGGGGCATATTCAAATACTAAATTCAAGACGATTATAGTGCAAGTCCTAAAACTTGCAGTTTTCGCATACTTGAATTCTGAAATTTTCATATTGTGAATTTAAGTTTAAAACTTGCAATTTCAATATACTTAATTCCTTTCGTTAACTCGGCCCATTTCAATTGCGGGAGGACTCAAGTGAATCAAAAGTGCAAGTTTTAAAACTGAATGAACAAAAGAAGTACAAAGATTTAAGTGCACGAAATTTACAAGTTCTATGATTTACACTGTTTTTGTGCCTATATTTTCAAGTGCTTAAGAGCGATCTGTTCTTTCCCCCCTTTTCCCTTTTCTTCTACTCTTTCTTCTTCCCAACCATAATCAACTGAAGCTCTCCACAGCCACCTGCTACCGTCCCCACAAGCCCTCATTGGCGCGCAGCCACCACCAGTTCGCTCTCTCTCTCTCTCTCTCACTCTCATGGTAACGTGAGAGGTGATTGTAGTCTCAGTGATCGGTGATAGTGACTTCGCCCAAGGTTGCGGTGACGAGCGACGAAGGCCCCTGAACTTACGCAGTACGCACATTTCCTGATCAAATCTTTAACTTATCTAAACAAATCCTTACGCTCGCATAATTTCTTAATCATGTCGCTCCAGCTCCGATTCCAGTTAATTCAAGCCAGACCGTGTTAGAGGATGACATGGGAAAAAGATTTTTCATGGTGTGGCTTGTCCACGGAGGCCAAAATTGCGGTTCTTTTGCACGATCGTTTGTCTAGGGAGGAAAGATCTTTCTCCACATTATACTTTGACATGGTTCTTTACAAAATTTATGCAAGTTCAGAACTTTGTTTAGAGAAATTGAAAGTTAAGAATTTGATTGGAAAAAGTGCATAAATTCAGAGATGAAAGTAGAATTTTCCTTCTTTTAATTGACTCATAATCAATGGCTTAAGTCTTTCTAGAGTATTAGATTAGAGAGTCGCGCATCGGACAATAATTTATGGATTGATAGGTTAGATACAAATAGATCATATCTTGTAAACTCTCTCTCCTGTTTTTTTTCAATCAACCTTTCTAGCTTTTATTTATTTTTTCTTTTGTTTTGTATTTCTTAATAATTTAAGGCAAACATCCAAGGATAACTTTCTGTTATGTTTTTCCACTCATTTTTTATGTTATATTATTTTATTTTTTTTATCATTAGATCACAATAGTCTTCGTATGTCCCTCCCATTTTTTCTTGGAATAGAACTGCGGGTAGTAGGCCATTTTTTTTATATTTATGGAAAGGACTTAGGGAGTTGCTCAGAAACTGAATTATATTCATTAGTTAAATTGGTTCTTTCAAGCATTCATGGAAAAGGGCTTGGAATACGATCAATATTATTGAATCAGGAATCGAAAATTTTTTCCTCTCTTCAATCGGAGCGAGATCTCATTCTATTTTTGTATTGTCTCTAAATTCATGGACTAACCAATGAATTAAAAATAAAAAAGAATAGAACTTGGGGTAGCTGTTGAAGTTTCCTTTAGAGTGAGGGACTATCAGTCCATCACATTTAGTGAAGATTATCAGGTGCTCGGTAAATTTCCACTACCTAATTTTGTTTAGGAAAAGTGAGCCTGTGTGTTTGAGATTGATATAGCATGTGAGGAGAAGCCTGCATGGGTTACCAATTTTAGAAACCCTAAGAAAATAACGACAATAATCCATTATCGCCGGTTCCAAATATAAGTGGCAAGAATGGTGGCGTAGACACGGACACATGTTCTTGGAATGTCTATCTTAATTACGCGGCGCACTTAATGTTATCCAGGAGACCCTTGCCAACTCAGCGTGGCTCGGAATGCATTGAATTTTAGACTCTTAACTCACCAATTTCACATTGTATACACGTGTCTTAAGGATTTGCATCACTTCAAATTTGATCATGTTTCCACTTTTGTCAACAAAGTTAATTCTCACAGTGGCCAAGGCTCAAGAAAGAATGTAATGATGATGTAGCTAGGCAGTAATTACCCACAAAAAGCGAGAAAGCTTGTTACTTTGCGTTCATATTACATCTAAAAAAAGGAATTAGAAAAATAAGAAAATGGACAATATTTCAGCATATAATGTGGTACAAGCGTCGCAATGCATTGAGGAAAGAAACACCACAAATACTATGATTTCCGTACGATTTATTTGTGTACAATTTTTTTTTCAATGGATCACTTAATTGCCATAACTTTCGTACGACATTCACTTGACTGTAACTTTTCAATTAGTCATTTAATGCCATAACTTTTAAAAAAAAGATTCATCAGTGAACGTTCTTGTGGCAAATGATACTGTAGTCAATCATATTTCAAAGACATGTTACTCAATTAATCGTTTAATAAAGTTATGACATTTCAGTGAGTGTTGTACGAAAATTATGAAACTTGCGACGTCTTTATTTCCAATAAGTATCATACCTTCACATCTAAAAGGAATATTTCACGTTAGTAAAGTCGAAGCAGATTTGTATAAAAGTAGCAATCGGAACGAATAAATAATCAGTCTTACGTACCCACAAAAGAAAAAATAATAGTCAACTTTATGTCCTTGTCAAAGTAATAAAATTTGGGAAAAAGGGTCTCCATATCAGAAGATTCGTTGAATAACTTGTGAACATGGAAATGGTTTTCTACAAGCACAAGCATCATTGGACACGGAGGTGTGGATGTTGATTGGGGAAACCATCATTGAATTAAAGCAAATCCCATCGAACGACCCGAATTTTCCTTGTGGCGATGCGTCAACAGTGGAAAAAGCAGAGAATTTTCCCGGGAAAATGTTACAGCAAGATTTGCAGCTTTTCCTCTCTTTTCCCATTCAATAATGGAGGAAGGGAGAGAGAGGAAGTTACAGTTTTTTTTTTTCCTGTTTTTTATATGTCGGCTGAAGCTGAAAGGCAACGATGTATAGTGATGGGGAAGAAAGGTTGGCAAATGATTAGTGGAATTAAAAATTTAATTTGAAAAAGAGAATTTGGAATGTGGCAAATGAATGGAGAGAGAGTACAATAATTAAGGCAGGGTGTGACGAGAGAGAGAGAGAGAGAGAGAGAGAGAGGCAGAAGAAAGCGTGTATGGAAAGGGGTATGACTGTCTGAGGTTGGAGGTAATGTGTTATATGCCAAGCTTATTCAATCGCGCCGCAATTGCCTTTTGACCCACGCATACATTAAAAAGGGCTAAAGTATATTAAAAGTACCATAATTTGGCACGGATAGATATTTTAGTGCCATAATTTCTAAAAGGTACACTTAAGTGCTATTTTTTTTTTTTGAAAAAGTAGGACACTTGAGTGCCAACTCCGGCAAACTTATCGGAAATCCGATGTGGCCTTAATTTATTAATTTTTTAAGTCTACGTGGCTCGCCTGAAGGCCGACTTAGCTTCTACATGGTAAAACAACGTCGTTTAACTTGCTACAATCGCAAATGACGTCGTTCGGTGTTGTCTTCCCAAATAAGAACCCTAAATTGTCCAAATTGTCCAAATTGAAGAAAATGCCCAATTTCAAACCCTAACTGAGTCCTTCAACCCAAATTGATGCTCTATTTCGATTTGCCCCCAAATTTAATGGCTGAACCTTGAAAATGGAGAGAAGCACCTTCAACAGCGGCTCAAATTCCTCCCAACGAAGTGAAGGAGAAGGCGAGCGTTTATGTTATTATGGATTACCGAGTCCAAAAAGAACATTGTGGACTCGATTGAATTCCGGGAGAAGATTTTATGGATACAGCAGATATAAAGAAGGGTCGAAGTGCAAGTATTTCGAATGGGTTGATGCGAAATTCTCCGGTTGAGTAACAGATGTGATATTGGAGCTACTTAAAGGACGACATCAACCTCTACCTACATTATTGGACGATGTCGACTCAATACAAGCTTAAATGAAAGTTTTAGCATCTTTGGCCAACCATTTGAAGAATGAAGTTTCGAGGATGAAAATAGAAAGAACGTGTTATCGCGTGTTGATTGTATTGTTATTATGCTCTGTAGCCTATTTTATTGTGACATGTCAAGTGAGTGAGGAGAAACAGTTTCTAAGTCTTCCATAGTTAATAATTAGTGGAATATGTATTTGTATTTGTTGATTGTAACTACAGCAGGGACTTCGGCTTGCTGCAAATTTTGAATGAAACAAGAGGTTTGTTGGCTATATGGTTGGATATGGAAGGTTGTAATTGATTGTTTCTGAGCACTTACAAGTGCTGTTGCCCCATTATGTATTGTCCCTCTTGGTTTGTTTAATTGTTGCTTCAGATGTTTGGTTTGCTGCTGGTAATAACTTGTTACAACTGCAATGTTTGCTGGTTTGCTGTGAAATTTGCTGCAATGGCTGTTCGAATGACAGAGTGGTAACAAATACACTATTGATTATTTCAGTACCATTATTTGTGAATAGTGATCACTTAAGTGCCAATCGTGATTAAAAAGTGATAATTTAAGTGTCAAGTTTTGATAAAAGGGATCACATAAGTGCTAGTCGCGATAAAATATGATCACTTTAGTGTCAAGTTTTGTTGACAGCGATCACATAATTTTGTTGAAGGTGAAAGGTGCAAGCAGCTTGCACCAACACCTTTTCTGCAACTTCACAGCACCATAAGCCACCACTACCACCACAATCCATCACCAGCCACCACAAGCCAGTATGTAAGTGTCAAATTTATCGCCTTAACCTGATGATGGTGCACAAAGCAACTTTGGAGGTGCAAGGTGCTAGCAGCTTACACCAGCAGCTTGCACCTTGCACCTTCCCTGTAACTTAACAGCACCACCAGCCACCATTACCACCATAATCCACCACCAGCCACCACCACCACCAACACACCAATCACCACCATCAACGAAAAGCAAAACAAAGTATGAATATGAAAATGACAAAAACATTGAATAAACAAAGATCTTTATCGTTTCATCAACATTGAACTTAATTTGCATAACAAAGGAAACATCATCCATAGGAAGTTATGTTCTACCCACTAGAAATAGAAACAAAACATTGAACTAACAATCTACGGGGACACAAACTTCAGCCCACCAAACAAAAACTAACTAAACAGCTACACCATCCCATCAGTCGATATGTACAACCCCCTTAACTCGTACTCATTTTGGTCCTCGATTCATTATCCTCGCACTCTTTCTAATTGGACGTGCAACTTCTTCTTCAACTTGCCTTCCCGCTATCCCTGGATCATCAGAATGAGAAGGAGAAGGAATTGATGGCGGCTGTTTTGGTGGCTGTTTTTTAGCTGCAACTAATGTCTTCTTCTTTGTTGGTGCAGCTGTTGACTTTTGCGTTGGGCCTTGAGATATAACAATCTCTGAACTTCTCCCAGGCTACAAATAACACAGCCAAATTGTTGGCAAAATGAAATAAGATAAATTAAATCGTTAAGTCCTACAAAACTTACATGTAAAATGATTGTTCTAGTACGTTTATTCGTATAAAGGCCATAACCATATTGCCTTAGCCTCCTTCCAACAGCTCCTCTTGTTCGCATAGGAGCGTCACTTTCAACTCCTCTTGTTTGATTTTGAGCATCACTTTCAGCCCCTCTTCTTCGCTTTGGCTTTGGCCTTGTTCTCGCCTGAGAATGGTGTTTAAAAGTCATATTTCAACCATAATATTTCAACAACAAAAAATGACAGAAAAACAGAACCTGTGATTTTTTTTGCCCTTCTGTTGACCCTTGAGCTGGCATTTCTCTTGACTCTTGAGGTCACCCTTCATTAACCCCTTCATCTGACCCCACAGTAGGCCCTTCCGGCCCTTCAGCTGGCCATTTTCTTCTCGTCTGAACAATAGTCAAAGACATTACAAAGTTAAACATAAAAAAATATAAAACATCAACACAAATTCTTCAACTTACTAGGTATTTTCTTCTCGTTTGAACAATAATCGACTCAATTGGCCCTTGAGCTGGCCCTTCTATTGGCCCTTGAGCTGGCCCTTTTCTTCTCGTCTGAATAATAGTCAAAGATAATAAACAGTTGAACATAAAAAAAAACATCAACACAAATTCTTCAACTTACTGGGTATTTTCTTCTCATTTGAACAATAGTCGAGTCAACTGGCGCTTCAGCTAGCCCTTGATTGACCCCTTTCATCTGACCCCACAGTAGGACCTTTGGTTGGTCCTTTACATGGCCTTTTTCTCACCTGACAAAGACATTACAAAGTTAAACATCAACAAAAATAAAACGTAAACACAAAATTTTCAACTTATTGGTAATTTTCTTCTCGTCTGAACAGTAGTTAACTCAACTGGCCCTTCAGCTAGCCTTTCAGTCATCCCTTCATCTGGCTTTTCAATCACCCCTTCATCTGACTCCACAGCAGGCCTTTCGGCTGGTCCTTTAGCTGGCATTAGTCTCACTTAATAAAGAGATTAAGGGCTCGTATGAAAACAATTATTGCCAAAATTTTTTATTTTGGCAAGAATTCATTCTTTCAAGAATTAATTCTGGCAGAGAATGAAAATTTATGTTTACCAAACGCACCCTCATTCTCATTCTACTTTTGGCAAGTTTACCAAACGACGCTCGGGGATCAGTGACCGGCGTCCAACGGCCAGCAAGCATGAGAAGAAAAATGAGAAGTGAAAATAAAAAGGGAAAAACCACTAAAAACTCTAAACTTATGATTGTGTAACACATTTACCACACTTGAAGTAAAAAGACGCATTTACCCTCAATTTTTTTTTTCACTTTTTTATTAAATAGAATATTCAAAATATTTTAAAAAAAAATCGAGGCCTGGGTGGCAGGCCCTTGCCGCCGCCGGCCCCGTCACCGGAGAGGGCCGGCGACCCTCGCCTAGACCTCGCCGACCCTCTCCAGTGACGGGGTCGGCGGCGGCAAGGGCCTGCTGCCCTTGCCCCCAACGCCCCCCTTTTTTTTTTTAATATTTTATTTAATAAAAAGGTAAAAGAATCACTTCTAGCAAAAATTGATTCTGGTCCTAAAGAATCACTTCTTTACCAAACACAAATCTTATTCAGAAGTAGAAAACTGTTCCAAAAGTCATTCTTTACCAAACATATTTCTGCTCCAGAATCACTTCTGACAGAGAATTAAAAATTCTGGCAGGTTATCATACGCACTCTAAACAGTTTGAAGTGCAAATTAAGATCATGTACTAACATAAAAAAATAAAAAAAATAAAAAATTCTTCAACTTACTGGGTTTCTCCTCCTCAGCTACAGTAAGGGCTTCACCATAGGATTGTTGTTGTTGGTGCTTCCTCAATAGACAACCTTTACTATTATGCCATTCCACACAGCAATAGGAGCACATTTTCTTTTCACCAGTCCCGCCCATCATCCTATGAGCTAAGACCTCCCCCTCCAGAATTTTTCTTTTTCGTTTCGGCCTTCCTATGGCCTTTTTCAGTGGCAAAGTCTGAGGTGCTTCACGATCGGTTGGCTCCCAAAATTTCGCACTTTTAAGAGGCTGTATCATAAATTGGTACAAAGCAAGATATTTAGGTTTCTTGTAACATTCTTCGAGGTAATCGCCTATGTTGTGGCCCTTATTCTGGATAGCACATATGGCACGTTTACAAGGAATTCCACTTAGTTGCCATGCTCGACAAGAACATTTCTTTGTTTGTAAGTGCACAACATATTTATCATCACCCCTCATGATCTCATACCTTTCATCCCCATTCGAACATGGATGATAAAATCTACTTGCAGCCAAGTTCACATCCAATTTCTTTACAATATTAGGACCCCATTGCGTAGTCCACTTTACAGCCAAATTTCTTTATTTATGCAACCGAGTCATGACCATAACTCTGATATCTTCAAGCATGGCAACAATTGGTTTACACCTGGCCTCTATTATAGTTCCATTAAAAGCTTCACTGAGGTTGTTGTCGATGCTATCACACTTAAATTCCTCGCTTAAGAAGGCCCTGCACCAATGCTTCGGTTCTGTCTGGAATAGTGCGTCGAAACCTTCCTTGGTCAACTAAAGTAATCCTTGTTTGGCTAGCCTAAATTCAGCCATGTTCGTGCTCTTGGCTATCTGCCAAAAGTGCATCTGTAGCTACCTCCCTTTATAGTTTTTCGCCCAATTTGCGTATATGTGCCTCGCACACATCCTATGTTCGGCATGGGGCATCAATTCAACTATTGTTGGAACAAGTCCATACAATAATTCAAATAGAGAAATGTAAGTAAAAAATAGACAAATGGTATTAAAAAGCAAAAACTTGGCAATGACATTACCTTTTGTTGGTCGCTTATGAACGCCTAACCTTCCCCATTAGTTATCTCCAAGTCAGCCATTATATTTTTAAGGAACCAGGACCAAGTGTCCTTGTTTTCTATCTTCACAATAGCCCAAGCTAGCAGAAACATTTGGTTATTCGCGTCTCTTCCAATTGCAGACAACAGTTCTCCCTTACACAAACCCTTCAAAAAGTAGCCATCCAATCCTATAATCTTTCTACAA
>BCNH02000001.1:18488976-18501858 GCA_001662345.2 Metrosideros polymorpha var. glaberrima
ACATGCTCCTGCACCAACTGCTTTAACTGAGTAGTCTTCATGTTGGGCATCACATTTATCGTGTCAAAGAAGTGCTTTGACAACCATACACTTGTTACCCTTTTGTCGTCAAAGTTAACAGGACAAGTATGCTGATCTTCGAAGGCCCTAAGCTGGAAGGACCCACTCTTCCTCATGAACGCACCATAAATCTTCTATGGACAACTAAGTTGCGCACACTTTGCTCTAACAAAGTGTTTAGTGTTTCTAATAAATTCGAGAATCCTCTGTTCAGTAATGGAATTCTTTACTATAGCTTTCCTGAATTGTTTCGCATCATGAAATTTCATACCTATGGACAAAGTACGAGAGGCAACAGATGGATCATACGAAGGAAACTTACTTTTCCTTCTACGCGCAGGTACTTGATCTTCTTCAAGCTTGTTCTGGGAACTAGCATTGTCGCCACTTTCTTCATTGTCAGTATCAGCACCAGTAGCTGCAGCTCTTTCACCCCTGATTACACATTCTCCACCTATATGCAAAGCTGCAAACTTATTTGTCACAAATTCCTTATGCTTTTTTCTTGATTGTGCAACCTCCTCATCTTCATCATCACTTGGAAAATTTCCGAGAGTCAAAGCTTCATCAGCATCATCATAACTAGATTGAGCAACTTCCCAATCTAATCTAGTGATTTTTTCATCACTACTTTGCTCTGCATCTCTCTCCTCCCTGTCATGCCTCTCCTGTTGTCCTTCATGGCCAACCTCAGTAGTAGCTTGAGTACCATCTTCTCCCACTTCTCCTATGTGGGTGCTCTCTCCATCATCATCTTCATCATCTTCATCATCTTCCTCCTTAATGTACACCTTCGCTTCTTTACCATGAAGATAATGGTACACTACATCATTGAAACCACTATCATCTGAAAAAACTCTCAACCCCTCTTTCAGCCCTTTCCCAAGATCATAATAAAACAATTTCTTTACTTTGCATTGCATTGCAAAAAATATACTATATCCCTAACAAATGCAATGTAAGATGGCTTGGTTACATCAACAAAGATGGTGCCCTCGTTTCCTCCTTCATACTCTCACTCGTCCCCAATCACAAAGTCCCCACCAAAGCAGACAATAATAGCTATATTATTTTCTAACATGTCGACGCTGCAACCAAGGAAAAAAAAACAAAATCATTAACTTTCGGGACCACATTGCATAAATGTGGGCAACAATTGCACATGGAGGTCCCCATAATCGCATAAACAATGAGCAAGTGTCGCGGGTGTCGTTTAGTGGAAAGAAAACAAATATAAGTCATCAGTCAATAGCATCATCTTCACTATTTCGCAAGATATGGTCCCCACGATATCATCTTATAGTGCTCATCCCCACATCTGCTCCCTCTGAGCCTAAATTTCCAACCGGAGCCCTAAATTTCCAAGGCGAACCCTAATTTTGCCCTCCAAGCCCTAATTTTACTAGCCAAATGGAGAGAAGATGACAAACCTGAGTGAGTGACCATGAGCGACCGACGAGGGCGACCGATGAGTGAGCGAGCCTTAGTGAACAGCGAGTGGTGATCGAGCGTCCGTCAATGGCAAGCAGCGCGACGATGAACTCAGTCACTTCAGCTCCCCCCATGACAATCCTCAATCGATTTTGGAAGTGGTCCCTCCCTCCTCCCTTAACGACGTTGCTTATTGAGGTCTAACATTAGATATCTAAAATGACGACGTCTAAATGAAGTCGTTCCAATCTCCCAAGCTACTTGACACTGAAGTGATGTTGTTTGATAGGTCTACATGGCTTGCATTAAAAAAAAAAATTTGTCACATCATCTAAATCACTCGCCGGAAAAAGAAAGGTCAGCATTTTTGCCGGAAAAACTCGCCATTGGCACTTAAGTGTCCATTTATTTTTCGATTTTGGAACTTAAGTATACCTTTTAGAAATTATGGCACTAAAGTGTCCACCCGGGCCAAATTATGGCACTTCTACTGTACTTAAGCCCATTAGAAAGAGACCAGAGAGAGAGAGAGAGAGAGGGGTAGAAAATTAGGAAATATTTGGTTTTCCTATATTTCAACGTAATATGTGAAGCTCAACCAAGAATAAAAATAAGAAAAAAGAAAGTCACAGAAAATCTCAAACTATTCCATTTACTCTAATTTTTTTATGAGATAAAAAAATCTCAAACTTGTATCTATGTGACACATTTACCCTCTGTCAAGGTTCCGTTAATGATTACCGTTAATGATCTAACTGCATGGATGCCGAAAGGCAAACAGTGTTAACATAGCTCAAGTGACTTAAATGAAATAAATATAACATTGTTTTGGCTGAAAAATCATCCAACCGAACTTTGGTGGAAAGTAAATGTGTCACATTATCACACAAAAATTAAGGTAAATATGTTATAGTAGGAATAGTTTATAGTTTCTTATGACTTTTTTCTAAAAATAAAGCTAACATATGAAGTATATTAAAATTGCTCAATTTTTTGTTGTTGAGATTTTGCTGGTATTTACGGTGCTGTTATATATACCTAGAATGATGATATTTTTAATTAACCACACGTAAAATTAATCTAAAAATATTATATGCATTTTAATATAACTCATCACTAATCTAAACTCATTTCTCTCTTATCTCTCATTGTTTGTATCTTAGTCATCATTGTCACCACTCAATGTCACTGCACCACCAATGTCTCTCTTTATTGGGAAAATCACCAAAAAAGTTTTAAATCTATTGCAATTGTGTCAATTTAGCCATAAACTTTTTTTTTCGCTAATTCAGTCATAAATCTTTTGTATTTGTGCCAACTCAGTCTATTTGATCGATCGATGCTGACGTGGACAATTTTTAATATTTTTTTATTTCTTTTGTTTTTCTTTCCTCTCCCTAGGTTGGCGAGGGTCGCCGGAGCTCATCGGACACTAAGGGAGGCCATCATGGTCGTTGGTGAGGCTGTCTTGCCCAGATCTGGGCGAGGGCAACCTCACTGACTGCGGGTGAAGGCAGCCTCGCCTGTAGCTGGCGAGGTCGTTGGCGAAGGCGGCCATGGCCAATGAGGCCCCAGCGAGTCTGGCCTTGTGATTAGCCGCGAGCGAGGTTGCCCTTGCCCAACCAGCCTCACCCATGGTAGCGATAGCCTTGTTTAGTGGCCAATGAGCTTCAGCGACCCTCTTCGACCACAACTCGCCAGCCTAAGGAGAAGAAAAGAAAAAAGAAATAAAACATAGAAAATTAAAATATTATTAAAAATTGTTCGCATCAGCACCTGCAGTGCCATATCAACGCTGATCTGCTAAAATGTAAAAGATTTAGGACTGAATTAATAAAAAAAAATTATGACTGAATTGCCACAATTATAATAGATTTTAAATAAATTTGGTAAAATTTTCCACTCTATTCGACTCTCTCCTGTACTCTCTCCTTCTCCCCTCAACTCTCTTTCTATGTCTCTCTCTATCTCTCTCTCGACAAAGCTAGTTGGCTCTATCTCAGTTGATGAAATGTTGAGATTTGGGTTCACTGTCCGCTTTCGAGTTACATCTGGCTCTGCCCGAGGTGGCAGAGACGGATTTGACTTTGTTAGCGGGGGCGGATTCAGATCTGGCCTGCCATGGCTTGAATCTAGGTGGCACGTCCGCACGCGGGGGGCTGCTTGGGACTTTGGGAATACACTGCCAATGCAAGTTTTATGGTTTGTGTTAGTGATGGTGTCAAACATTATACATTTGAAGTTGAAATGAGCAATTAACGTGCTTCTCAGTCTATTAACTCAACAGTTTAAACTTTTAATTGAGGTAAAAATATACCAAATTCCTAAAACTTATGTACGGAATATAATCAAATCATAAATTGCTTTAATTATATCCTAAACCTTTTCTTAAAAAGTGTAATTAAGTCCTTTCAATAACTGATGGGTAACTTAAAAATTGCTTAAATGGCATTATTAGATTGTACATCAACATAGACTTTATTAGTTGCATTCTTTTTTCAATGAAATCTTAGGACTTGATAGAACAATTTAAAAGATTTATGACTTAATTGTACCTTTCATAAATGTTTATGCCTTAGTTGAAGCAATTGAAAGATTTCAGACTCAACTGTGTTACGTATGTAAGATTTTAAGACTTGTGGCCCGATTGTCTCTTTTGGTTGATAACATAGATCCCGGCAAAAGTCAAGGCTTGAGGTCTCTCTTAAGATCTCTCCATGATAAGATATAGAAATACTGCTATGCATCCTAACAAGAATGAAAAGATTTCAAGATCCATTCCCCACACTTCATTCTATTTATTCATGAATTGATCAGATACCAATTGGATTTCACTATACCGAGTTCTAGTGAATAAGAAACTTTTGTCTAGACTTGGAGGTCCACATAGATTGGATCAATCACAATAGTTAGTAGCAGTGGATGAAAGAAATATGTGAGTAATACTTTAAGGGCAACGCTATTTACACCCCCAATTTGGCTAAAACACTCTTTTTTCCATTGAACTTACCGAAATACCCTCCTCTCTCACTGTCTTCTTAACTGCCTTTTATTTCTATCATATCTCTTCTCTTATCAGCTTCACAATATAAATGTCAAATTTCACCAAACAAGATATTATCTTTATCCTCATTCTATTATCACTTTGCTTAGAGAAGGTTGTTAATTTTAATTGGTGATCTCATATTTTTTAATCACAAAAGTTACATAGAATGTTAGAAAATTCTAGTTTTGACGGCTTCTGAACACACAATTAATTGCTTGTTATTTTATTAGTATCTATTAGTTTGAGGAAAACTATACTTCAAAGTTGAAAATTAAAATTCAATCTAATTATGTAGCCAATTTTGACATTGTGGTTGTTTTTCCAAAATAAGTTTGTAGCTTTTTAAAATTAAACAACGCTGCTTTGCGCTTTCTTGTGAGCTTTTAATGTTATAGTAATAATTGCAAGATGAGGGTTCACAATTTATATCCTTCTTTACTTTCAAAGCACATCATAAGAATGAAAGTTTTAAGCTTATCTACAGTAAGAAGTTTTTTTTTTCTTTTATGTGTTTATCTTTCGTTAATATTTAAATATAATATAAATTAATTATGTTTGACACTTGATCAAGCTTCTAACAAATTAACCTTTTTTCATATTTTGATCAAATTTTCTTTTCCATTTTTTTAAAATGATCGGCTAGATAATTAAAATTTATTTTAATTTTTGACTTGAAATATAGTTTCGCTCATACTATTTGATCAAAAACAGATAATTAATTGTGTGTTCATAAGCTGTCATAAATAGAATTATCTTGTGATTGGAAATATGAAACCATATATTAAAATCAACAACATTGTTTAGGTAAAGTGGTAACAAGATGCATGGTAAAATGATATTTTGTTGGGTGTGATTGAGCATTTGTATTGTAAAATTGATTTGAGAGAAGATAAAAATAAATGTAATTTTGTGGGTTAGCGTGATAAAAATAAATAAATTGAAGAGAGAGAGAGAGAGAGAGAGAGAGAGGTATTTCTAGGGGTGAGCAAAGTGGACCGAACTGGCCGGTTTGGTCCTTGGTTCCGGGGGGGACTAGACCCCCTAGACCGAACTGATCCACACATATATAATATTAGATATTATATATTTCTTAAATCTAAATTTAATTCACTCAGGTAACTCTTCTAATTTCCAACGGCATTTTGCTACAAGGAAGAGAGGAGTAATCTATGGAATTAGCCCATCCCTTAGTTCTATATAGGAAACCTCCTTATTAACCCTCTCTTGCAACCAATGTGGGAATCTCCATTTCTCACTCATTTCAAAAGTTTGTCCATTGCTCATTTGAAGTGAACTCTCTCTTGCTTGTTGGTAGCTTACTCTAAGATCAAGAGTCTTACATCGAGTACCTACACAAATCGTATCTCTCTTAACCTCTTGGGTAAAATCCAAGTTTAGTATTTGTTGAGCATGGAAATGCCCACAAATTTTTGTAGAAGTTTGATTTTTTTTCGCATGCGTGAAATTGTTCTTGTCGGTCCCACCGGAATCGAACCAGACCACCGATCCCAGTTTGGTCCAATCTCGATCCGGTCCCGAAAATACGGGGACTAGGAGTACTTGTCTAGTCCTTGGCACCCCTAGGTATTTCGGTAAGTTAACTAGGAAAAATGAATGTCTTAGCCAAAATGGGGTGGAAATAGCGTTGCCCTACTTTAATACAAGGTAATTTATTAGGTTAATGTAATGAATCTCAGTAGCTTTAATATTCCTTGTGTTCTTGTTGTCTCTAATTAGTATTCTTACTTCGAGATAAATGTCAAAAAAGTCTTAAACCTATTGTACGATAGCCAATTCAGTTATAAATATTTCAATTTGGTCAATTTAGTCATAATTTATTAGTTTATGCTGATGTTTGAAGTTGAACTTGGTTTTTCATAGTTCTCAAACAACCTATTCACCCCCTTTCTAGGTTGTATTTTTAGCCCTAACACGAACTTTTTTGCCAAAGTTTTAGATTGATGATCATTGGATTTGATTAATTGATAATATAGATAACTAGTTTTTTAGTTTGAAAATTTTAAAATAAATGTTTTTGAAAAAATGAAAAAAAAATTGGGTTGGCGCAAAAATAAAATGCAGGGTATTTTTCCCGACCATTGGGTCACAAAAGAAAAATAATAATAAAAGAAAAAAGTAAAAAGAACAAATACTGGTTGCGGCCACGACCAGTCACCATTACCTTGCTAGTCATCGCATTGTTGAGCATATATCTTTGAGTTATTACCATGAAAAACCTCAAATCGATACATTTGTGACAAATTTACTCCAAATTTTAGGGTTTGTCAAAGAAGATAAACGGGACTATGTCGCTAGAAAATGAGCTAATTGAAGAAACTTTAACTGAGTAATTATTATTATTATTTTTTAAAAAACTAAGTTTAGGGTAAATTTGTCACAGATGTACTGGTTTTGGATTTTTCGTGATAAAAAATTTAGTTTTGAGTAAATTTGTTACAT
Organism: Metrosideros polymorpha var. glaberrima; assembly: GCA_001662345.2. Taxonomy (NCBI): domain Eukaryota; kingdom Viridiplantae; phylum Streptophyta; class Magnoliopsida; order Myrtales; family Myrtaceae; genus Metrosideros; species Metrosideros polymorpha. The sequence continues at coordinate 18,495,974 of BCNH02000001.1, forward strand.
GTGTCACGCCTCGGCCCTCGAGCGCGCGACAATCCCAATACTTTTCTTGAGTCATTTGAATGCAACGTCTTAAGACGTGTCGTCGACCCGTTCTTTTCATATTTTAATTAATACAAGCAGAAATGATTACAAACACTCGAACAATCACAACAATCGGGATATCAGAAAAAATAACAGAATTATACTCATTACCAAAACACGTTTTATTTACATACACATTAACCCTATGAAGTTTATATTTACATGCCCTTTTCGATGAGCTACTTCCTATCAAAACCAACAAAAGATATCGGGGGTCGGGTTAACTTAAACTTCTTTACGCAAGGGCACCTTTAACCGCACTTGTAGATCTTCCATTCTATAATCCTAAAAAGCAGTTAACAACAACGAGTGAGATAAAATCTCAGTAAGTTAACAACTTAAGCCTAGTGTAGGGTGTCGATTCACTTAGAGTATACCATAAACATGCGGCTTAACGTTGATAACAGATCAACAGCGAATGACTCTCATTCTACTTCATCTATAATAGGTTCGAGTGACTAACTCAATCAACAGACAACCAACAAATCACAAGCATCTTTACCTTGCCTTGGTACATGCACACATCCTGCATATTGTCAGTTTTAGCATTCCATAAACAACACATCAACCAAGGCACGTAATCAGAATACATATCATCGATTCTCATACATAATGCATCCAAGCGTATTCCAATTTTAGGCCTAGTGATTACAACCGCTTTCGGTCACCGCACGACTCGAAGGGTGGCGATCTTGACTTGTCTGGGCCACTGCACCACTTGAAGGTTGGCAGTCATCCGGTATGACCAGGCATCGTTCCAAAACCATCAGGCACGGCAACATCTCCTCTTGGAAGACCAAGGTGTGGCCCCACCTTGACCTTTCTCACAAGTAGACGGCATTCCATAGAGGAGAATCGGTCTGGCCTCTACCGTAATCCATCATTCGAACCCACCCCCGCCTAGCATCTGATAAAATCTTCGATTAGATCGGGCATCGTCCCTAACTATCATTGAAGGTTCGTACACTTTTGTGATCACATGAGCACCTCAATCATGCATGCCAATTCAATTCTTCTTATTTTTCTAGCCAATGCCACCATGATTCATGTTCATGCCATGATTATGCTCATACATCAAACTTATTGCCATTTTCACACGTAAAAATGCAATAAAATAATCACACGTGATCACACAGACATGTTTTTCTCGTCAAACTTCTCGTGCTTCATTTTTCAAGCCTCATAGATTATTCCAATATCTAAAACTTAGTATCTAAGCATGACACTATATCAATCACCTTTTATATATATAAAAAAACACATTATTTTCAAATAAGAAATAATAGTTCATAAAACAATTATCTTTCTAAGGCAATCCTCACCTTAAAACATACCAAAGCATATGTAGAAATATCATGTATCACAAGTACAAAGAATACTAATTAATAAGTTATCAATTGAACTTCGATAACTTGTCGCTCAAACTTGATAACTTATCGATAATTCCTCGATAGCTTATTGTCTAATTAACGATAGCTTATTATCCATTTTCCGATAGCCTATCGCCAAATTCTTGATAGCTTATCACCCCTTTGGTGATAGCTTATCACTTTTCCTTGATAACATATCACTTCCACTTATCATTTCATGACAGCCTATCAATTAACCCAACCATAGTTAACTAATCCAACCATAGTTAACCAACTCAACCATAGTTAACCAACTCAACTATAGTTAACTAATCCAACCATAGTTAACCAACCCAACTATAGTTAACTAACTTAACCATAGTTAACTAACTCAATCATAGTTAACTAATCTAATCATAGTTAACTAATCCAATCATAGTTCACTTAATCTAACCCTAAGTGCAATTAACAACCTAACCAAGAATTAGGGAGTTAACTCATGAGTTTAACGGCAACAATGATGAACGGCAACACGGTGCAGCTTTGCTTGGCATAGCAACTACTCAAGCGAATGGCACGACGAAGAACTCAGTGGCACAACACGGTGAGCGGCGGCTTGGACAATTTGGCTTGAACTCGGCGCAGCGCGGCAAATAATGTTGATGGACGACTCGGTGGCGATGGCACAGCAAGGTGAGGGGCGGTGGTGATGGTGGCCGAATCCAAGAGGAAAATGAAAGTGAGAGAGGTGGCGGAGTGAGGAGGGCGGCCAAAGTGAGAGAGAGAGTGAGAGAAGAAGGCTTTGAAGACTTCTTCACCAAGTTTTGCTTCTTGACTTCTTCACCAAGTTTGCACAAAAATCTCTTGTGACACTCTGATTTTCTGGCTTACCTGTTTAATGCACAGAGAATAATATTTGAAAATATTAATCCATAATGTTTATATTCGATGAAATTGAACCACGAATTCTAATTCAATAAAGAGTTTTGGACATTATATTCTTAAAGTTCTAAAGTTTATCGGTAAACCCTAAATTTTCAGATAAGTGATGGTAAGCCCAAAATTGAGAACCAAAGAGACGTTATGGACTTGGCATGAACTAACGGGTCTATTTTCTATAAAATGAAATTACCGTTTTGCCCCCGAAAGCCCATTTTTGGCCCAAATAAAGAGCCCATTGGTTATCTAGCCCATTAGGCGCATTGAAATTCAAGCCCAAGCCACGTGAATTGTGCCAAGCCCACGTGAATAGTGCAAGTTCGTGTGAATAGTTCCATGAGGGAAAATTACCATTTTACACATTTAATGGTTTAAGACAAGCTTAATTAAAAGCTTGGTCTTCCTTTCTCCTTCAAGATGTGGCCACCCATCCTCCCTTCTCTTTCTCTCTCACTTTCTTTCTTTCTCTTCAATTAATGGCCTTAGATTGTCTTGGATTTTATGAGCTAAGTTGGATAAATTTTTGGGGTTGCATTTATGAGGTTCATTAATGCAAAGTGAGACTTGGTGGAAGATAAGGCTTTGGAAGATTTTGGTCAAGACAACTCTCTCTCTCTCTCTCTCTCTCTCTCTCTCTCTTACTTTCTCTCTTTCCTTTCCTCTCAAAATTCGTCCATTCCCCCATCTCTTCCATTTTCACCCTTTTCCCTTCTTGTTTCACACCCCTCACCTTGCCGCCATGCCGTCCAAGTCATACCATGCCCTTGCCACATCCTTGCCACCGTTCGGACCGCCGTCACCAAGCCGAGCCGCCGTCCATACCCATTTTCTATCCATGTGCCGTCGCCGAGCCACCACCACCATCGCCGCCGCCGCCGCCGCCTTCGCACCATCGCTATCGCAGTCGCCACCATTGTTAAACAATTAGTTAACTCCCTAATCCTTGGTTAGATTGTTAATTGCACTTAGGGTTAGATTAGTTAACTATGGTTAGATTAGTTAACTATGATTGGATTAGTTAACTATGGTTGAGTTAGTTAACTACGGTTGGGTTAGTTAACCATGGTTAGGTTAGGTGATAAGCTATCATGAAATGATAATAAGAAATGATAGGTTATCGAGGAAAAGTGATAAGCTATCATGAAATGATAATTGGAAATGATAGGTTATCGAGGAAAAGTGATAAGCTATCATCAAAAGGATGATAAGCTATCGGTAAGTAAGTGATAAGCTATCGTCAAAGGGGTGATAAGTTATCGAGGATTTAGTGATAAGCTATCATAAAATGGATGATAAGTTATTATCAAATAGGCGATAAGTTATTGAGGAATTATCGATAGGCTATCGAGGGTTGGTTGATGAATTATCAATTATGTTGTCTTGTGCTTGTAATATGTGGTACTTATATATATATATATAATATGGTATGTTTTGAGGTGAGGATTACCTTGGAAAGATAATTGTGTCATGAACTATGATTTTCTATTTGAAAATAATGTATTTTTGGTATATAAATGGAGATTGGTGTGGTGTTGTGCTTAGATGCTGAGTTTTATGCATTGAAATAATCTAGGAGGCTTGAAAAATAAAGTACGTGAAGTTTGACATGAAAAGCATGTTTGTGTGATCACGTGTGGTTTATTTATTGCATTTTTACGTGTTAAAATGGCAATAAATTTGATGTATGAGCATAATCATGGCATGAGCACGAATTATGGTGACATTGGTTAGAAAAATATGAAGAACTGAATTGGCATGCATGATTGAGGTGCTTGAGTGATCACAAAAGTATACTGACCCTCAATGGTGATTGGGGACAATGCCCGATTTTATTGATGATATTATTGGACGTCCGGCGAGGGTCTGGATGACGGATTGCAATAGAGGCTGGATTGATTCTTCTTTATAAAATGCCGTTTGCCTGCGGGGGAGGTCACGATACGACCACACCCCGATCTTCCAAGAGGAGACGTTGCTGTGCCTGATAGTTTTGGGACGATGCCCGGTCATGTCGGATGACTGCTAATCTTTAAGATGTGTAGTGGCCCAGAGAGGTTGAGACAGCTACCCTTTGAGTCATGCGGTGGCCGAAAGCGGTCGTAATCACTAGGCATAAAATTGAAACATGCTTGGATGCATTGCGTATGAGAATCGGTGATATGTGTTTTGATTACATGCCTTGGCTGATATATTATTTATAGAATGTTATAACTGACAATATGCAGGACGTGTGCATGTGCCAAGGCGAGGTAAAGATGTCCGTGATTTGTTGGGTGATCAGTTTTGAGTTAAGTCACTCGAACCTGTTACAGATGAAGTAGAGTGAGAGTTGCTCATTATTGATTTGCCATCGATGTTTAGCCGCATGTTTATGGTATACTCTAGGTGAATCAGTACCCTACACGAGGCTTAGGTTGTTGACTTACTGAGATTTTATCTCATCTATTGTTGTTAACCACTTTTCAAGACCATAAAATGGAAGGTCGACATGTGCGGTTCGAGGCGAATCTAGGTGCCATCGTGTAGAGAAGTTTAAGTTAATCCGACCCTGGTACCTTTTTATTGGCCTTGTTAGGAAGTGGCCCGAAAGTGAGGGCTTGTACATATAACTTCCTAGGGTTAACATGTATATTAATAAAGTGTGTTTTGATAATGACGTTTGTTCTACTGTTTTAACTACTATCTCTATTGTGATGTTGTTTGGGTGAAGATTTATCATTTTCGCTTGCGTTAATCGAAAGATAAAAATGAACGGGTCGACGACGTGTTCTAGGACGTTGCATTTTTAATGACCCAAGAGAAGAGTTGTATCGGGATGGTCGCGTGCTCGATGGCTGAGGCGTGACATCTCTAATCCTATTTTGTCTCTTTCCCCATAAATATCTCTCTTAAGATAGGGTTTCTAGAAGGGGTATCTTGGTAATTTCCACCATTGGCACTATTCATACAGGCTTGGCACTATTCACGCGGCTTGGGCTTGAATTTTAATGGGCTTAATGGGCTAAATATCTAATGGGCTCTTTATTTGGGCAAAAAATGGGCTTTTGTGGGCAAAACGGTAATTCCCTCTTATATGGCCTCTTGGTGAACGAATTTCATAGGTAGTGGGCTCGTTGGTTCATGTCAAGTCCGTAACATCTCTTTCTCTTTGATATCTTGGTTTCGTAACGTCTAATATTCATTATTGGATTAGAATTCGTGGTTAAAATTCATCGAATTCAGTCTTAGTATGTCGGTCGAAAATTATGGATATCACACAAGAACTATCATTCAACAGACATTATGAAATAACATTTCAAAATGTTATTCGCTACGCATTAAATATGTGAGCCACAATTAGGATGTCATGACATGTCTATCAGTTAAGGATTTTTTGTGGTTAAAAAATTAGTTTGGTGTAAATTTGTCACATGTGTATCACTTTGGGGTTTTCATGGTATAAACCCTATATCTTTTAAACTTTGTTTGTTTGGTCTAATATTTAATATATTAATAACAAAAAAAAATTTTAATTTT
>BCNH02000001.1:18521159-18533328 GCA_001662345.2 Metrosideros polymorpha var. glaberrima
AATGAAAGGACTTGACATTAAAAGTAAAGGGAGAGAAGTGAGTTTGGAACGATACCCTTACGCGAGGGAGGTAAAATGCCAATCACAAAGACACATCATATGCAAGGCATGAGGTTTCACTAGAAGGAAGGATTCTAAAGGTTCAAAGGATCCCATCCAATTTGGGAAGATAGTTTTCACCACTTGGACTGCTGCCAAATAGCACTTCCAACCTCAAATTGAATTAGCGGAATTGAAAGTGGATAACCATGGGTCGTTCCCCATATAGGTTCTTCCTTTCAAGACCTTCTAATTTGGTTTCCTAAATGTGATTTGGGTTTTGATCGCAGGTTGTTTGTATTTTTTGTGTCGTGCTAAAGCTCTTAAACATTCATTTAAAAGGAAAGCGACATTCAATACTTCAACATAATCCAACATACACACATACATCCTTACTTCACCTATAAAACAAAGGGTTGACAATCACTTCTCCCCTTATAATTCTCACCTACAAAAATATTTAACACGAGTTAGTGGACTAATCTTATTTTCCACATGACTTTGACATGCGCTGTTAAGAAAGAAATGTGTTAGAAATCACCCAGCCAATTTTTAGGGTTAAGTCCACTTAAGATTGTAAACAAGTCCCTAGCGGAGTCGCCAAGTTATCGCGACCTCTTCGAAAAAAAACGATGTATGGATCCGGTTTCGTATTTCGAGGCTAAAGGATTACTAGATTAATTAGCTTTGGGTTCAACTAATCTAGCTCGTACTCTCCCAAGTCCTACCTAAACGCAACTTGGGTAAAATGAAGCTAAAATTTGGAGTCGCCACTAATCGTTTCGAGGTGGGTAAATTAGATACCCAATCAAGTCGAGGGGAGAAATGACTTGATTTTACGGAACCAAAGATTCTAGGGTTCAGGGACTTGCTTTCGCTAATGATTTCTATTAGCGCCCTTTCGGTACCTAATTAGTCGGGATATTTTCTAAGTGATCATGCGATCTTGATAGCATTTCAACCCGAAAGGTCCAAGCCATTTTTGTAGGTGAGCATGTACATGTTTTTGTGGTTTTCTATTTTTTAAATACCTAAACTAGGCTAATCTATCATAGAAATAAAATTAACAATCAAGATATTGAAGTGCGGGACGCGTAATAAATAAGCAAGCAATTCAACACAACTAATCTAAGTACGAGAAAGTAAAGCTCGCAACTCGTCAAGCATTAGTAATTACAACCCATTTTACAAAGGTTAGAGAGAGATCGGAATGGACATTGGTCATTCGCCATCTTCGATGGGCCGCCGCATAAACAATGTCTAATCATGCATCTAACAATCATTTTGCGATCAAGGTCGAGTAAAAACAACCAAATGGCCTCGGGGTCGGCCTTTGTAGACATGCAATTTAAAGGTTTGTGTCCTAGCGAGTGATTATAATTTATTATTATTTTTGATCAAGTTCATTAAGCTTCTACTTTGCGCATGCGCGGTGAGAGAATAATGGCGTTGATTCCTAAGGTTTAAACTAATGATCATCCATTGATCTAAACGCCAAGCATGCATCGGAGGTTCGAATCATACATCAAAACAATGACAATTGTAAAAATTTGAAGTATGTGACATAATATATGCAAATTAAAGAACGATGTCCCAAATTTCGTGCAAATCGCGCTTAATGATCGAAAGATACAAAATTCAATTATTGAAAAGTTCAAAAAATGTGGTTTGAGGGTTCGACTGTCAAATTCGACCACATCGGTCTTGGATAAACGGCAAAATTGTCAAACAGACCCGCACGTCAGAAAACAGTTAGGTTTTCCTCTGAGAACTTTGGGTTTAGAAAAAATAGCAAACGACTCTCAAAGTCACAAAATCTGACAGAGATATGGATCAACATGTTCCAAATTTTTTTTATGTTTTACGTTTTCCCAAAAGAGCACTCCAAGTTGGTGAAAATTGACAATTTCACTCTGAAGGTCAAATTCGTTGGTTCAAGGGACCAGTCTGTATACTGTCCGAATTTTGTGAAATTGACCAATCAAATCAAATGCCCATGACCTCAAAGTTTACAGGCTACTAAATAAGATCCCAATGAACCTTTCTTGTGTTTTGAGGTTTTCCAGAAAATGGACGAAACTTGGTTGATTTAATGAAACAAAACTGAACAACTTTCTGTATAGAAGCCTAGAAATCAGATTAGAAAAATCGGTAAAGTAGGCGTCGATTTGACCCAATTAACAATTTCTTTTAGCCTTGAAAATTTTTCATAGAATGTATATGGATGTGGTCTACAACTTTAATGTAGAACACTTTCCCAAAATCTGTGTGGAAAAAATCATAAAAAAATAACAAACCGTAAAGGTCGATCTGAAAACAGTAGAAAACAGTGAAGAACAGTGGCAGTTTTCATTTTTTCAGATTTCAAAGAGAACTTTGAAGACTCGATTCACATAGCAAACGACATCTCGTCGGGGTCCTTAAGTACTCAAATTGAAGCTTGGGACGTCGAAATCGATTAACTCAACTATGGATTTCCAAGAAAATGAAGTTTAAGAGGTCAAATGACCATTAGAAGAATGAAAGGTCAGAAAAACGAATTTTTACAGAGAAATTGGGCATTATCCAAACAATGACCAGCAAGCACATAAAGGCTATCTATAAACGTTTAGGCCAAAAATGAGGCTATACTAACAGCAAATATAATTACATGAAAGTGCAACATTTTGAAACTAGATAATCCCTTATTCAACCGGTAAGTTTCGCATTTTGGGTGAAGACCGTGCCTACCTTTGTCGACGGACGCATGGAGCTCAAACGAGCTATTTGGCCACCACCGAGGTCTAATGGGCAACCAACACAGCCCGACAAATCTCTGGTTCAAAAGGAAACCAAAGATGTTAGAGGCGCAAGACGACGAAATACCAACACTAAAAAGAAAAAGGGAGAAATGGGTGACCCCGGTGATGGAATGGGTGAACTTCGGGCGCGGCGAGCTCGAGGACATGTTGGGGGATGTGGTCGCATGGCTTGGATGGCGGCCGAAAATGGCCGTGAGAGGCGGCTAGAGGCTCGGCAGGGATCACCAGCACCCATGTTGGTGATCGGGCCGAGAGGAAGAAGGCCTTGGACGGCGGCCTTGCGGCGGTCGGTCGGCAACGAGGCAAGTACTACAGCGTAGAGGGGAGTGTCGGGGTTATGGTGGTGGTGATGGTTCATTGGTGGGGGTCACCCGCGAGCAGCGGTGTTGGCAGAAAGGGGTAGGGGTCGGCGAGAGAGAGAGGCTCTTTCCCCCCAAAAAATTCTGATCCCCCTCTTAAGGGTTTTTGGGAAATGTATATATATAATGACATTAAAATGGTTTAATCTTGACCATTCAAAATAAATGGTCAAGATTAGATTCATTAATGGCATTTCTGTAATTTTTTGCTCAAATATAAAAATATGGGCTTTGTTTTGGAAAATGAGCCACAAAATAGACTAGAATTTGGCCCACATGGGTCGGCCTCTTGGGCGCATGGACTAGTGATTGGGCCGATTTGATTTGGGTCGGATCGGTCTAATTTTCTATCTATTTTCGTCGTAAAATTTTCCACTTTGACCCTATCTTGCATAAAATTTTCCAATTAGATCGGGACGGGTGAAACATATTTGTCACGAAAATGCTTGTTCCGATTTAATTAGGCGGGGTCGGCACGTATCAAGATCTATTGTTTAAAAAATGGTGCTATGGATCAAATGTCATGAAAAAGCTTACACTAACAATTTAAAGTTAGGAAAAAGACTAATTTTTGTATTTTTTTTTCGCAATTTTTTGTATTTTGTGAATTTTTTGTATTTTTATGAATTTTCTTGATTAATGCTCAAACAATTATAAGAAGTAGGAACTAAAATTGAAATCAATGCTATCTAAAATAAATGACTTTTTTTTGGGTTTGAAAAATGGTATTGTCGCGATCAAAACTCAAATTCCAAATTTTACTTTAAAATGACCGATCGACTAAAAATCAGGTGTCAATAACATGTGGCGCCCTAGAAACGCCACGTTCTAAATGTACTCTTTAATCTTGTTTTTAATTAGTGCACATGGAAGTTAAAACATTAAAAAATACACACACGAGTAGTATATAAACACCACTTCCATTTTATAAGCATCCAAAAGATAGGTTCATACATATCCATTGTATTCATAACATATCTCCAACGTGATTTAACAAAAGATCATATCTAACTATGCCTGGGAGGGACCAAAAAGTTGCATATCCCCATCTAGTGTATTGGCGTGTTATATACCCAAAAGTGGTCCTATTGTACATTTCCACTATGTACATAGATCATAGCTCCTCCTCCAACTCATCTACTCCTCATCCTCGCTAGGATCGTCTTGACTAGGGTTGTCCTCGTCACCGTCACTGCTGTTGTCCCAACGAAGAGGTCCTAGTAATTCGCCATTTCGAATGATGAATGACGACACAAACCGGATGGGGATCATCTCTGTACACCCTACGTGTATCCAAATCACAGCCTTATATCAGGTATGTGACATTTCGAATTTCGACCCATTTCGAAGCTTATGAATGGATGAAATATCAATCGATGTATTTCAATAAATCTCACTCAGAATTGATCACTCTTGAGTTAACTAACTCAAGGGAAAAGGCTAACGAGGAATTAAGTACGTGGACCAAAGAACTCGACCCTAGATTAATGACTTGACCATAAGGATTGTCGAGGGAACATCCTGAACCATCATAGGCCGTTCAAAGATTGGTTTTAGAACGATTTGCTAATGTTATATGATTGGTCCGCGGGTGATTCCGTACGACTAGAGTATAAGTTGTAAATTAACCTAAACCATATTTCTAACGAACACGACCCTTGGAACCAATGATTGACCCTCGCAATTACATGACAATTAAAGTTGCCATGGTTCGAATAACTTTAAAATGTGACGATGATCACGGGTCGATATGCGTAAAACCCTAAAGGCCACCCGTTAGTTCGAGACGCCTTGAAATTAGTATTCATGGATTTTAGTCACGAATTGGACTTCGAAATTGGACGTCGATCATTCGAGAATTTCGACAATGAAACATTGGAATCATCTCGTCGAGACTTTTTGAATTTGAGGTCGTTCTGAGGTAGGTTGGAAATCGGTGATTACGGGAATTAATTTGGAAATTCCTTGCACCCCTGAATTTAGGCTCATTCCTTAGAATTTTTTTAATTGATGGCACATTTAATTTTTGGCCCCTCTATGGGATCAAAACTTTAGGGCATTAATGCCTTAAATGTGCATCTTTGTATAAGAGACAAGAGTGAGATTTTTGTGGGCCATCTTCTTTGACTTTTAAGCCACCCATCACCTCTTGTCTTCTTCTCTCCTACTTTATGTCACTCAACCCATCACTCATAGCTTTCACTAGACTTCCCCTCATGTCACATTATTGTCTTTCCCCATAAACCCCACCAAAACTTCCCAAACAAGACAAGATGAAGTTTAAGACCACCTCATTCTCTCTCATTCTCATAATTTTGAATTTCACTCTCTTTTTCACTCACACTCTCTCATTTTTCTCATCCCTCTCCCTTCTTGTTCGGCCACCACCACCACCTTGCCATCCACACCTACCACCACCATGAGCCACCTCCACTCATGACCGCCGTTCGCCCGAGAAGTCGAGGGCCCCACCGGACCAACTTGTGCTGTGAGCTCTAAGGGTGATTTTGGGGGCTTTTTCTTGCTTGAATCTTTGGTGAGTCATCCCTAAACCTATGTTAGTACTCTAGGTTACTAATAGACAAGTATGGATGAGGTTTTGAAGCTTTTTGTGGGCTGTTCATAGTGAGAGTGCAAGGGACCCGAATTTGCACTATATGGGATTTTCATGTTGGATGACTTGTAAGATTGAGATAATGATATTTAGGTGATTATGAGCATGTTTGGTGAAGGTTTTATTGAGATTTAGTGGCTGTTTTGGGCGAGTGAACAGTACCACCGAATTATGCCCTATGGAGTGCTTTGTGCTTAATGTTTGTAAGTTTTATAAAAATGTCTTGTGTGTTGGGCTTTATGTGATTGGGTGCTAGATGGTTCATGAGTGACCGAATATGTAAGTGATGTTATCTTGTGACATGCAAAAATGATTATGTGAGTTGTGATTGTAAGACATGCCTTGAGTGCAAGTTGATGTATATGGCCTATCCTTGCACGTTGGTTATCAAATGGCTTGTGTAAGTGTTAATTGAGGGCCTATGCATATTCGGCCTTATGTGAATATGGGTGAATTGTCCGTGTGGCGAGTGAATGCTAAATGCCGATATTGGATTATAATGATCTCGGCTTTATGAGAGGCTATAAGGAAAGCCGTATAGTAAAAGCCACATATTACTTATTATATGGCCCGATAAGCCGACGGTCCGATGAACCGATAAGTTATTATATGGCCCAATGAGCCAACAGTTCAATGAACCGATAAGTTATTATATGGCCTAATGAGCAGACGGTCCGATGAACCGATAAGTTATTATATGGCCCGATGAGCCGACAAGATTAATATTATGCTATGGCCCGAGTGCTAAAGCGCGTAGTGAGGGTTGGATAGCGAGATTATGACTTATATGTCATGAAGGTCGGATAATGGGAATTGAGTTTTGGATGGAAAACACTATTTGTGAATTATGAAATTATTTTATGCCTTAAGAATGAAGCCTAGCCTTAATCAAGTGCTTGTAAGTTTGTGAATTGCTTTTGAATTGAAAATGTGAATGTCTAATGTCGTGTCTTCGTTTTGTTAACTCTTGGTCTTGTGAATGCTTGTGGTTAGAACTTGTATGTCGTACGAGTTTGGAGGTACCTTTGTCCTAGCATAGGGTTAGCTTTGGCTCACTGAGATTTATTCTCACCCCGTTGTGGGATTTACCATTTTCAGACCCTAGACCATAAGTATGCCGCCGAAGCGTTATGGAGTGCCAATGGATTTTGAGACGTTAGTCACTGAATACCCCCCAGTCGAGGGTAAGACGTACATCAAGAAAGGGACTGTAACTTTTGTTGACGAGGGGGGCCCTCTTTGGAAAGTGCATATTTACGAGGCATGGTTCTATCGTGATGAGAATGGGATTGAGGTTGGACCCTTGAAGGGTTTTGATGTGCCATCTTGTGTAATCCCGAGTTGGTGCGACCTCGCCCCTCCGAATGGTGAGGTGTATAACCCTAACTTCAAGGTTCAAGCGAGCCAGCCGCCTCTACTTGTTCCCGCCGTGGATGACCAAGTCGTGGAGCCTGTCGATACTGAAGTAGAGTTCGATCCTGATGAAGAAGAAGTTGCTAGTGATGACGAGCCTGACGTCTAGGTGCATCTGTGGCATCTTTTGGCTAGCCCCGTAGAGTAGCAAGTGTAGTTTGGACTAGTGACTATCTCCTTTTCGTCGAACTATGTTGTCGTTTTCCCTAAGTTGTACGCTTTTGTATTCGACCAACTTTGGTTATGTTATGAATCCTTTCAATCATCTTGTTTTACATATGTACGGAGTTATTTGCGCTACCACATGCATCCTTTATTCCGCACCATTCTGCCGTCGTAGGATCCTGGCTGTTACGGAATCGAAACAGAAGTTGATTGGGATGTTATCACGCTCGTATGGTCCGGGGCGTGACAGGGTAAACAACAATGGGACCTAGGGATAATGACATCATCGGTAGAGGTATCGATATAAATAGGTGCTCCATAGCAGGCGATCGGTAGGACATCCGTTCTAGGTAATCTGAAAAATAAGGTATCAGCTACTTCCCAACAATTAAAATATTTAACTCATAAACAATTTGATCCGCCTATCACTCGATCCTAAAGCCTATCTAATATGAGAACTAACAATGGGCATAAAGACAAACACACTATACGATTTGAATGCAGCATTCAATGACTACATATACAATTCTAGCAAGCGCTTGATGTCACACGCACTTTATTTCATGCATTGTCATATCATTTGGTCCACCCCCATTTCACGGTTCACTGTTCGGTCCATGCGGGTCACTTCCGATTTGCAGTCCAGATGTGACATCCCAAGCCATGACTCACTAACACGGTTCCTTTAATCATTTAAGTTATAGGGCAAGCGAAAGACAAGACATGTGATAAAACAATCTTAATTCAGCAACACATAGATAGAGCAAGCATGATATCTTCATTTCACATATTTATTTATATATATATACATGGAGTTTGGGTATTATTAATGACCATATGTACATACCAATAGACTACATGTACGAGGCCAAAAGGTATCCTAACTCCCCTATACCCTCTATGGATTCGTCCAAGCTATCCCCAACTCTATCAGCCATCAACACGGTCATATCCAAAAAGAAGAGATCATGTCCAAAAAGTCCCTCAATGCACTAAGGATTGCCCGTGCCCACTCCCCTACTCCCTGCCGTTGTCATCGTCACTACTGCTATCTGTCGGATATGGTATCGGACCAACCAGACGCCCATCGACCCTCATAAACACCGCCACGAAACGATAAGGAATCCGACCCGATGGCACACCTATATCAATCCACAAGATTGTCGTATACCTCACGAATCTAACATTGGGAAAAGCAGGGTCGGTAAAGTCATCCAACTACCACTCGAAATCAATGGGAGCTCCATAGTGGGCTCTAGGGGAAACAGGAATTGCAGCCATGATGCTACTAATCTGGAAAAGAAATCAACACAAGTGAGTTAATGCTTAACAAGAGAAATATCTAACTCATAGACTACATAATCTGCCTGTCACTTGGTTGGGATCCTATCCAACACGATAAAGTAATAAGAAAGACAAAGACAAGCATAATACCCAATTCAAACACAGTATCCAGTGACAACAAATGTAATGCAAGTGAATGCCATATGTAATATGCACTTTAGTTCATTTGTTATCACATCATTTGATCCACTCCCATCTTATGGCACACTGGTTTGCAGTTTGGTCCATGTGGGTCGCTTTCGGTTTGCAGTCCAGACTTCTGTGGTTTGCTGTCTATAGGCATCTCTCCCCGAGACAACGCAGTTTGCTATCTGTGGCATCCAAGGTTTGCAGTCTTTGGACCATCCAATACCATGTGGTCTTTATCAGTTTACAGTCCGACAGTCAAGTGTCTATTCCACATAATTTATTCATTTTAGGGCTTTTGCTCATGAAAATGCATTAGCATGGCTATCAAATGCAACACAGCTCACCTCATTTCACGTGTCTTTAAATCATCCAGTCAAGAATAGCACACAGTATAGAATGTACAGTACACAAGACTGCCACAATTTAAAATGTTAATAGAACTAGGACAATCAGAACCCTCTACATCAAACATAAGCTAAAATTATTAAACAAACTAGTAAAATCATGAGAAAACTCAAGTCTATAGTTAATAATGTGTTGAACAACTCTTGTGAAGGAAACATTTCTAAATAATAATCATAAAGGAGAGTTTTTCTCATAATTCAGAACTTGCTTGTGCAGAAACAGTTTTAAGCATCGATTGAAATCATGGTCATTGCCTAGGTAAATCAATCTATAAATTCACGAAATTTTGCTATGTTATAAACAAGATCGTGCTTACCAATTTTGATGAAGTGCCAAGTCTAATTCAGCTTGTATAAAGAGCAGTAAATCATGCAAATAGAGCGAAAAACTACATCTAGTAACTAAGGTAAGATAGTTAGAGAAAAATCTGTTTTATCCGATATTTTTATATGTTATAGTAACGGATGTCCTTTCAAATTATTATGAAGGAAGTTTGTTTAAATTTGATTGGAAAAAATTCGTAGAAAATAGGAAACATGAAAAGGTCATAGCACAAAACCCATGTAGAAATCGTGAATGTTCAAGGCCATTAGGCACCTCATCCGAACCCAGAAAATTCTGAAATTAAATTATGTTGTAGCTCAAGATGTTATGAACAACTCTTATGAAAAAACCTTTTTGAGATTCTCAACACAAAAATAGTAAACTATAGGGTCAGAAGAATCTCGAAACCGGAAATCACCATCTCAGCTCACGATTTTACCAAATCTTTGAGAAATTCAAACACTCAACTTCAACAATCAACCAAATTTAGTGCAATACTCAACATGCAAGATCATTTCCACAACAATCTCAACAAATCCAACATGAGATCGACAATTCTAATCCACGGATCTTCCTAAATAACATCGATCGACACCTGACCATCCACAAACCGAGAATCACCCTCTAAAACTATCTTCAATCGAGAGCCAAGGGATCAAATAGGTTAGAAGTTAAGATTTCTACTTGCCTCAAGTCACGATTGAGCAGAAAAATCGAGTTTTGCTTCACTGGTGACACTCTTAAGCTTCGGCTTCTTCAAGAGAACTAGAGAGGAAATTGCATGTCGAATGGAAGGGAGAGGGAGAGTGAGTTGTCGAGCATGAGGGGAAATGGGGTTTCTCGGCCGAGTGAGGTCAGGGAAAAGAGAGAGATGGGCAGAGTGTTAGACACTCTTCTTGCATGAAAATCTATTGGGGAAAGGTGGTGGCAAGCAATGATTACTTGATTAAAATGAAAAAAAATAGGGGGAAAAATGAAGGGTGTGGCCGGCCATGCATATATTTGGCTCCCAAATATGTCAATTCGCTTGATAATGGAACTTAGTATCGAAAATTTGGACTACCAATGTCCCATAAGCTTCTATGAATTTTGGCCCTGACAAAGAATGGGCGCTCTTGTCTTACAAAACCATAAATGACACATTTCCAACTAGGGTCAATTAAATAAATTTAATTACCATCACCAAATTTAATTTCCTTGGCTTGCTAATAGGACATACGAATTTAAGCATGTCACACCGGACTTTTGTGGTTTGCCAGCCACAAGCATCTCACCCTGAGGCATCTTGGTTTGCTAGCCTTGGGCATCCCGACCTGCCACTAGGCATCTTTGATTTGCTAGCCGATGGTCATCTCTTAGCAATTGCTTCTTTTCACACATTTCAGGCATTTATCTTATATAGACAGTCACATAAACATCCAATGCTACATGCCATGTACTTATTCCACATGTCTTTCACATAGGACCACTTCAATTCAGTATGTACAGTGACTCCTAACTTGCTAACTCCTCAAGAATGACATGCGACAGTAGTTCCAGATTTCGACCAACACGCAAATGTAGGGTAGATTCAAACCCTAACCTTTAGGCATCAAATAAAATTACTAAACTGACATGTAAAATCACGAAAAACTATAGATCAATATTTTGAAGTGTGATAAATGACTTTCATCAAGGAAGTATTTTCAAATGACACATAGAAAGGGGAGTTTTTTTTTCTCAAAATTCAAAACTTGCTCATGTAGGAACATGTTTGAGCATCAATTGAAACCATGGCCATTATCCAAGTAAATCAATTTGAAAATTCACAAAATTTTATTATGTTATAAACAAGATCATGCTCAACAATTTTGATGAAGGGTGGTAAGTCTGAATAGGCTTGCATAAAACATAGTAAATTGCGCAAATAGAGTGAAAAATGACATCTAATAACTAAAATAAGGCAGTCAGGGAAAAGACCATTTCACAGGTCTAAATGCCCAAAATATTCTGAGATTTTTATATGTTATATTCATGGATGTCCTTTTAAACTTTCATGAAAAAAATTTTGTTTCAATTAATTTCAAGAAAAATCATGAAAAATCGAAAGCATGAAAAGGTCACGGTTGATTTCACAAAACACATGTAGAAACCGTGGATGTTCAAGGCTATTAGGCATATCATTTGAACTCAGAAAATTATAAAATTAGAGTATGTTGTAGATCAAGATGTTTTACACAACTTTTATGAAGAAAGTTTTGTAATATTCGTAATATAGAAAGTCACACAAAAATAACAAATAGTGAGGGTCAGACAGTTTCGAACTTGGAAACAGAGTAACACTCAACATATATGGCCATTTCCAGAACCATTTCATCAAAACTAAACCCATGTACCATCACAAACTCACAAACACTTCAATCCAAGATCTAACCGAGAGCTACCACCCCACTAACTTCAAAACCAAGCCAAATAAGAAGATAAAAAAGCCTAGAAGTTAGAATTTATCTTGCCTTGGCTTGAAATTGAGAGGAAATGAGAAGGAAATTGTGAGGAAGAGGGAGAGAGAGGGTTCGGCCAAGGGGGAGGGGGGGGGG
>BCNH02000001.1:18533341-18612756 GCA_001662345.2 Metrosideros polymorpha var. glaberrima
AGAGAGAGAGAGAGAGTAAGAAATGAGAGTTGTTTCTCAATTTGGGGCTTTCTTGACACTTTGCATGAGGCTCGACAAGTGTTACTAGGTTTCAAGATACTTGTCTCAATCTTGCATGCCAAAGACAAGTGTTGCAAAGCTTGCGCGAAACTTGATAAGTCTTACAACCTTGCATGAAATTTGACAAATGTCTAAATTCATGCTTGTACTCCAATTTTCGGTCACTAGAGGAAGTGGAACATTTAATCTAGCTTCAAGATTTCGGCCATGGTGAAGATTAGGCACTTAGGTTCAAGATCAAATAAATGGAACATTTCCATTAGTGCCACATAGCTAATGCAAAGCATTTCGTGATTTCTCTAAAGTCACGAAATAATTGGTGACAAAACCGCACAATGAGTTTAAATTTTGACTCCGTGCAAAACAATGCTTAACCTTATCTATTATTGGGTACGAGAAATGTCACACCTCAGCCCTCGAGTGCGCGACTATCCTGATACATCTCTTCTCTTGGGTCATTAAAAATGTGACGTCCTAGAACGCGTTGTCGACCGTTCATTTTATCTTTCGATTAACGCAAGCGAAAACGATTAATAAACACCCGAACAAACATAACAATAGGGATAGCAGGAAAAACAGCATAACATTAATCATTAGCAAAACCAACACTTTATTTACATACATGTTAACCCTATGAAGTTTATATTTATAAGCCCTCACTTTGGGCTACTTCCTAAAAAGACCATAAAAAAGGTACTGGGGTTGGGTTAACCTATCTCCTCTACGCGAGGGCACCTTGAACTGAACCGCACAAGTCGACCTTTCATTTTATAATCCTGAAAAGTGGTTAACAATAACGGATGATATAAAATCTCAGTAAGTTAATAACCTAAGCCTCGTGTAGGGTGCTGATCCACCTAGGGCATACCCTAAACATGTGACTTAATATTGATGACAAAGCAATAGCGAGCAACTCTTGCTTTGCTTTAACTACCACAGGTTCGAGTGACTTAACTCAATACCACTCAACCAACAATTCATAGGCATTCTTAGCACACCTTGGCACATACCCTGCATATTAGCAATTATAACATTTGATGAACAATACATCAGCTAAGGCAATCAGAATACAATTATCACTATTTCTCATGCATAATGCATCCAAGCGTGTTCCAATTTTATGTCTACTGATTACGTCAGCTCTCGAGCACAACCCAAAGGTTGGTGGTTCTCGACCTCTCTAGGCAAGCACACAACCCTCGGTTGGCAGTCTTCCGGCATAACCGAGCATCGTCCCAAAACTATTAGGCACGGCAACGTCACAACCTCTCTCGGAGATGGACAACATTCCATAAAAGAGAATTGGTCCGGCCTCTATTGCGATCCGTCATTTGACCCCACCGAGCATCCATTAAAATCATTATCATCCTGACCTTACTGAGAATCCGATAAATTAGGCATCATCCCCAAGCCTCTTGGGGGTCCATACTGTTTGTGATTACACGAGCATACCAATCATGCATGCTATTATCGTTTCTTCTTTCTTTTAACCAATGTACTCATAATACGTGCTCATGCCATGATTCATGCTCATACGTCAAACTTATTACCATTTTCACATGTAAAAATGCAATAAAATAATCACACGTGATCACACAGACACGCTTTTCTCGTCAAATTTCACGTGCTTCATTTTTCAAGCCTACTAGATTATTTCAACACTTTAAACTTGGTATCCAAGCACGACACCTCATAAATTATAATTTATAAGCCAAAAATGCATTATTTGCAACTAGAAAGCTATAGTTCATGAGACAATCCTCTTCCCAAGGTAATCCACACCTCAATTCATACTAAAGCATACAAATTAATAACTGATTGAACCATAGTTAACTAACTCAACCATAGTCAACTAATTGAACTCTAAGTGCAATTAACAACATAATCAAGGATTAGGGAGTTAACTCACTGTTTAACGGCGGCGGTGACGACGGTGGCGACAGCGTGAAGGCAGTGGTGGTGGTGGCTCAGTGATGGCACGTGGATGGAAAAATGGGTATGGATGGCAGTTCGACTTGGCGACTTGGACGGTGGAGCTTAGCGTAGCAAGAACGGCACGGGTGGACGGCGAGACGGTATGGCGATTCGAACTATGGTAAGGACGCAGCTCAAGCTCGACACGGCGACGAATGGCGGCGGCAAAGTGGGCGGCAAAGTGAGGGTGGTGAAGGTAGCTGAACCAAGAAGAAATGAAAGAGAGAAAGAGAGGAAAAAGAGAGAGAAAGAGAAAGAGTGGAAGAGTAAGAAAGAGAAAGAGTCTTATCTTCCCAAAACTTGGTCCCCAAGCTCATAAATATCTACCTTCTAGAAGGGGCATTTTGGTCATTTTACTCATAGGGCAAAACTGTAATTTTCATCTAATGGGCAAAACTGTAATTTTTTTTCACTCAAGGTCCTTGTGGCCGAATTTGAAGAAAAAGAGGTACGTTGGCCTTGCCGGTTCCGTCGTTCGATTGCTTCATTCGAAAATACCATAGCTCGGGATCGATTTTTAGTGTCCACCGATAAAATTGGAAAACGAGGCGACAAAGTCCAATGTTTATTTCTTAATCCTCAAAAATTCAATATCCTTAATTGGATTATAATTCGTGGTTAAAATCCATCGAATTCGATCTTGGTATATTGGTAAAAAATTGAGGATGTCACAAGAAACTCAGGATGTTACAACTCTTCCCTTCTCAAAAAAATTTCGTCCTCAAAATTTAAGACCTTACTTGATTATTCAAACAGATGAGGATATTGGCACCTCATGACCTCCTCGCATTCCCATGTTGCCATAAAATTTTTACTAGACCAATAACCTTGTTCTTGAGCACTTGTTCTTTTCGATCCAATATCCATACTGGTCTTTTTACGTACTTAACTCGCTCATTCACTAATGACATCCTAAAGATCAAGGGAAAGCTTGTAAGCTTGAATTCTATTCTGACTATCGAGTATTCTCCTTCTATGCATACTTTACTTGCCTAGTTGGAACACACCATCCAATGTAAAAATGCCTCGAGGACTGCAAAAGGTCATGTCAATCACGCGCCGGTTCCTTTAAATAAAAATTTTGGTGCATGAATCTCACCGCTCGTGCCTCGGCCGAGTGGTATTTGGGAGTGAACAAACGGTCCGACACCTTGGTTCGAAACTTGGACGCGGCAACTTCAATTGCCATCCCCTCCCCCCCTTCCTTTTGCAACATCTTTTATTTTCGTCTAGGATGAAAGACCCATATGATTAGCATAGACACATGAAAGACGTTATATACTTGAGCAAATCTCGGTGGCACACAAGACAATAGGCTAAAATCCCAGTTCGTTCTAGAATCTCAAAAGGTTCAACATACCTCAAACTCAGCTTTCCTTTCTCTAACCTCGTCCCTTTGCGAACTTGTGCAACTTAACTCTTATTTGCTACAAAAACTTTTCAAATGCCTTTCATATCTTGGCTAATACCTTGAGATGGGATCATTGATAACCTTATTTCAAAATTTATCCATTTAGCATCACTAAATAATTAACTCATAATTCTCTTAGACAAAATCATCTCATAATGATCACATATTTTCAATCTCGCATTACTATCCTCAAATCAATCCACCAAGACTCTTTGTACCAAGACCTTCAAATACATAACAATGATCATAACCTTTCACTGAAGGGTCAATACTTTTATTCTAAAATCATAACTTATTGCTTCCATAATTCCTACTCCACCATATTACTAATGAACTTACATTCCATGTGTTCAATTTATCCATTCTTAAATGTCTCTAAGATCTTCAAAATGTCATATGTTTATAAAAATTTCTCTAGTACTAGAATCTAATATCATTTGTCGACACTTAAAATCTAACTTATCATATATTCATCAAATCACACTATATTGCACCTTTCACAACCATTATCATCTAAACTTTTCATTAGCCATTGACTAATCTATCAAGATTCCTATCATCTTAATCAAGACGTAGTTTAAGAACATCTTGTTATTTAATTGAAAATTCGCACCGATCAATTTTTACTTCGGATGCAAAACTTTCGAATACTTTTCATAACTTTACTAATTCCTTAAATAAAACTCTTCAATAATATATCTTCAGAACTAATCTTTCTTAAATCCACCAAATAATAATCTCTAATGCATACTTGACAAGATACTTCCAATCATAGTACCTAGAAAAGATCATCACTTAGGCTTGAACAACTAGTATGCCCTAAATCACAAATATAAGATCATCGCTTAGATTTGATCAATACTTGATGGAATGACTTCAAATCCTTAAATTATCAAAAATAAGAACTTACCTAGTTTCCATTCAATGTTCCTCAAGTTCCGTGCCTAAAGGATCATCACCTAGGCTTATCACTTCCAAAATCAACTACGTCGCTTTTCATTCCGAGAATGGTACCATAGTCTTTCATGACTTTATCAATAATATCTAAACATCCAAAAGATCATCACTCATCATACAAGCTTAGCGTTACTCTCAACACTTCTAAAATCCATACTAGTATCCTCATGTCTCCAAAATTACTTCCTAGCTTCTTAAGAGCGTAACTTACCAACTAGTAGGTGACCTCACTATACTTTTGCTGCACCACTCCAATAAACCATCTCTGTATAAATCTTCATTGAGATGTGCAAATACTCATTGAACATACGGTTCATTAAATCCATAAAAGCAGCAGGGCGTTTGTCAGACCAAACGGCATTACAGTAAACTCATAATGACCATAACGTGTACGGAATGCTGTATTCGGTATATCCTCCTTCTTGATCCTCAATTGGTGATAGCCCGTCCTTAGGTCTATCTTGAAAAATACCGAAGCTCCTTGAAGTTGGTCAAACAAATCGTCTATTCTTGGTAATGGGTACTTATTATTGACTGTTACTTGATTGAGTTATCGATAATCGATGCAAAGACACAACGATCCATCCTTCTTTCTCATAAATAGAATTGGCGCTCCCCAAGGCGATGCACTATCCAATAATTCTTGCATCTACACCTTTAATTCCTTTAGTTATGACAGTGCCACGCGGTATGGTGTTGTGGAAATCGGCTCTGTTCCAAGGGCTAACTTAATCATGAATTTTATTTTCCTTTCTAGGGGTAATCTAGGCAATTCCTTTGGAAAGATATCGGAAAAGTCCCATACTACAGTGATTTCCTCTATCCTTGGTTCCTCAACCAATGTATTGATTATGGTTGCCAAATAACATTGGCAACCCTTATCCAGCAAGGTCATTGCCTCAAGCGACGAGATCCAGAGGATCAAGGGAAACCTTTTGTTTCCAATGAACTTGAAACTAACCCTTCCTAATAGGTTAAACTTGATAGCAATCCATCGTAGCTCATTGCTTGGTGAGCCAATCTATTCCGATTATGACATGAAAGTCATACATTGCCAACACCATCAAACAATCACACATGAAGCCTCGCTTCTAAATAGCATCCAATAATTACATAAAATAATCAAGAACACTTCATCGCTAATGCATGTTAATTGCACACAACCAACATTCATCTTGCAAAACTCAAAGCAGACAAGAAAATTAAAACCAAGACTTGACCTGCAAACACGATGATACGAATGCAAAGGACTCATGTTTTATAATGCCTTAGTTTAATGTGATCTCTTCTTAGCCAAGACACACGGATTACACTGGTTATTCACCAGTCCACACAAGGCCCTTATCTTTGCCAAGACACATGGATTATGCCGGTTATTCACCAGTCCGCGTAAGGCCCTTATCTTTGAAGATACTTCTTCCACGATCTCAAATGACTTTCCCATTTCAACATTCATTTTATGCGTTTTAACACCTATACCCACATTTTTCGATGTGCAGTTTGGTTCATTCCTGCTCCCTTGCCATCCTAGTAGCCTATCAGGAGCTGCACCTTATCCGAGCTCTCTCGCCCCGGCGATCACTTCTCGCCCTCATCGGATTGGGTCGTTACAGGTCCACCAGCCTTCGCTTGGTTCGTTCCCAAACCACACACCTACGAAGGGAGTTCTGCTTGACTCGTCTCATACCGAGCCTCATAGTTTGTAGGTGTTCTACTTGACTCGTCCTATACTGAGCCTCACAGTTCGCCCTAACCTATGCAACTAGTAATAGTGACAATCATAAACCACAAGCCTCATCTCAATCAAGATATTTTTCACACAGCATGACATGAATGACACTTAATTCACTCCTTTTCATACACTTCGGGCATTTATCTGATATATACAATCACATGTATATCCAATGCCACGTGCTATGTACTCATTCCACACATTTTCCTTACCGAACCACATCAATTTAGCATGTCATTTGATTTACATCTCTCAGTTCAGCAATGGACAGAACCGAAATTACAACACAAAACCAACATCACTTCCCGGCTCCTCCAATCTAGCACCATCCAAACACCATAACTCACCAATCATCAATTTGAAAACTAAATCTAATGTTCCTAAGATGATTTGAATCTCAACAAGGCCAATTCATTATTCCTCAATTATTCCTCACGTTCTTGAAATCCATCCTATAACTAAACCACAAAACTCAACAAGTGATTCATTCATCAAAGTTCATCATGTAACACATCTCTCGACCAAATTACCTAAGGCAAGAACATAGTTTCACCAAATCAGCATATAATCCAACAACAAAACTTGCCTTAATATTAATTCAACCAAACTAACCTCAAAGAACCAAATGAGGTCCACGATTTTCTCCAAATTCAGAATATCCAAGATCACCAACCTTAAAATCAGCCAAATCAAAAGATCATATTAGCATTTCCATAACCCATGTGGTGATTCCCATGACTTCTTGACAATTCAAACTTAAATTTATGTCCTATCTCCACGGTCTCCCTAATTTAAGGCAAACTCGAGAATACCAATTCTAGAATTCGTTTAATCCATGAACTAACTGCAACATTTCAATGTCCACCAACACATTCTTAACGAATTCTCAACAATTTAAGCCTAGAACTATAATATACTCTTATGATTTCATCATCCACAAATCAGCCAAGAACTTCACCTCAACGAGCTCCAAAACTCACAAAAACTGATAGCCTTCAACCACAATTTAAGCTTAAACCACATCTATCTTCACAAATTCCTCAATCAATTCACTGATCATGAACTACATCATTTGTACACGGATCAATCATCAAGAAAACCGGTCATGAACTTCCACTATACCAACCCAAAAATCGAATCAATAAGGAGATCAATAAGCCTAGAAACTAGAGACTTCACTTACATCATAGAACAGTCAAAACAATACATGTGCTAGTGTCAATAGGCAATCAACGATCACAAGCACGAGGTGTTTTCCTAACTAACTATCCCAAAATCCCAGCACACCTTATCACTCCAGGTTATGACCATGCTCTGATACCAAAATGGGGATGTCACGCCTCAGCCCTCAAGTGCGCGACTATCCCGATACATTTCTTCTCTTGGGTCATTAAAAATGTGACATCCCAAGATGCGTCGTCGACCGTTCATTTTATCTTTCGATTAATGCAAGCGAAAACGATTAATAAACACCCGAACAAACATAACAATAGAGATAGCAGGAAAAACAGCATAACATTAATCATTAGCAAAACCCATACTTTATTTACATACATGTTAACCCTATGGAGTTTATATTTACAAGCCCTCACTTTTGGGCTACTTCCTAAAAAGACCATCAAAATGGTACCGGGGTTGGGTTAACCTATCTCCTCTACGTGAGGGCACCTTGAACTCAACCGCACAAGTCGACCTTCCATTTTATGGTCTTGAAAAGCGGTTAACAACAACGGATGAGATAAAATCTCAGTAAGTTAACAACCTAAGGCTCGTGTAGGGTGTTGATTTACCTAGAGCATACTCTAAATATGCGACTTAACATTAATGACAGACCAATAGCGAGCAACTCTCGCTTTGCTTTAACTACCACAAGTTCGAGTGACTCAACTCAATACCACTCAACCAACAATTTACAGGCATTCTTACCTTGCCTTGGCACATACCCTGCATATTGGCAGTTATAACATTCGATGAACAATACATCAGTTAAGACAATCAGAATACAATTATCACCATTCCTCATGCATAATGCATCCAAGCGTGTTCCAATTTTATGCCTAGTGATTACGCCCACTCTCGGGCACAACCCAAAGGTCGGTGGTTCTCGACCTCTCTAGGCTACGGCACAACCCTCGGTTGGCAATTTTCCGATATGACCGGGCATCATCTCAAAATCATCAGGCACGACAACGTCACAACCTCCCCTGGAGATGGATGGCATTCCATAAAGGAGAATTGGTCCGGCCTCTATCGCGAACCATTATTCGACCTCGCCGGGCATTCGATAAATCATCATCATCCCGAC
Source organism: Metrosideros polymorpha var. glaberrima (assembly GCA_001662345.2). NCBI lineage: Eukaryota > Viridiplantae > Streptophyta > Magnoliopsida > Myrtales > Myrtaceae > Metrosideros > Metrosideros polymorpha. The sequence continues at coordinate 18,541,781 of BCNH02000001.1, forward strand.
CTCGCCGAGAATTCGATAAATCGGGCATCATCCCCATGCCTCTTGGGGGTCCGTACTCTTTGTGATCACATGAGCACACCAATCATGCATGCCATTCTCGTTCTTCTTTCTTTTAACCAATGTACTCATAATTCGTGCTCATGCCATGATTCGTGCTCATACGTCAAACTTCCATTTTCACATGTAAAAATGCAATAAAATAATCACACGTGATCACATAGACTGCTTTTCTCGTCAAACTTCACGTGCTTTATTTTTCAAGCCTACTAGATTATTCCAACACTTTAAACTTGGTATCCAAGCACGACACCTCATGAATTATAATTTATAAGCCAAAAATGCATTATTTGCAACTAGAAAGCTGTAGTTCATGAGACAATCCTCTTTTTAAGGTAATCCACACCTCAATTCATACCAAATCATACAAATTAATAACTAACCGAACCATAGTTAACTAACTCAACCATAGTTAACTAACTCAACCATAATAAACTAACTCAACTATAGTTAACTAATCTAACCATAGTTAACTAATCTAACCCCAAGTGCAATTAACAACATAATCAAGGATTAGGGAGTTAACTCACCGTTTATCGGCGGCGACGGCACGAAGGCGGTGGTGGTGGTGGCTCGGTGACGGCATGTGGATGGAAAAATGGGTATGGACGGCGGTTCGGCTCGATAACTTGGACATCGGAACTTGGCGCGGCAAGAATGGCACGGGCAGATGGTGAGATGGTATGGCGATCCGAACTACGGCAAGGATGTGGCTCAAGCTCGACACGGCGATGAACAGTGGCGACAAAGTGGGTGGCAAAGTGAAGGTAGTGAAGGTGGCTGAACCAAGAAGAAATGAAAAAGAGAAAGAGAGGGAAAAGAGAGAGAGGAAGAGAAAGAGTGGAAGAGTAAAAGAGAGAAAGAGTCTTATCTTCCTAAAACTTGGTCTCTAAGCTCATAAATATCTACCTTCTAGAAGGGGCATTTTGGTCATTTTACTCTTAAGGGCATTTTGGTAATTTCCACTTCAAGGGTAAAACTATAATTTTCATCCAATGGGCAAAACCGTAATTTTTTTTTTCACTCAAGGCCCTTATGGCCGAATTTGAAGAAAAAGAGGCACGTTGGCCTTGCCGGTTCCGTCGTTTGATCGCTTGATTGGAAAATACCATCGCTTAGGATCGATTTTTAGTGTCCGCCAATAAAATTGGAAAATGAGGCGACTTCCAATATCCTTAATCGGATTATAATTCGTGGTTAACATCCATCGAACTCGATCTTGGTACATTGGTTGGAAATTGACAATGTCACAAGAAACTCAGGATGTTGCAACTCTTCCCTCCTTAAGAAATTTCATCCTTGAAATTTAAGATCTTACTTGTCCCTTGACACTTCATATTGTCCTCGCTTTTCCACTTTGCTTTCTCCATATCATGATACTGTCGTAGAATTTTAATAAGAGGAATAACTTTGTTCCCAAGAATTTGTTTCCTTCAATCCAAAATTTGTATGGGTTCCTCCACGTATTTCACTCTTTCATCCACTTCTACGGTTTCAAAGTCCAAAATGTGCATGGGATCTGGCTCATATTTCCTCAACATAGACACGTGAAAGACATCATAAATGTTTGATAATTTTGGCGGCAAAGCTAACTGATATGCCAACTCTCCTATTTTCTCAAGAATTTCAAAAGGTCCTATAAACCTCGGACTTAATTTCCCTTTCTTTCCAAATCTTGGTACGCCTTTCATTGGCGATACTTTTAAGAACACATGATCACCCATGTTAAATTCCAAAGGTCTCTAACATCTATCAGCACAACTCTTTTGTCGACTTTGAGCAGCTTTAAGTCGATCTTGAATTATCCTTATTGCGTCCGACGTAACTTGCACCAACTTTGGTCCTGTTATATTTCGTTCACCTACTTCGTCCTAACAAATATGAGTCCCACAGGTCCTCCCATATAACGCTTCATATGGATCCATATCGATGCTTTGTTGGTAACTATTGTTGTATGCGAACTCCACTAAGTGTATCTTCTCGTCCCAGTTGCCTTTGAAGTCAACGATACACGCTCGCAACATATCTTTGAATATTTGGATGACTCTCTCTGATTGTCCATTCATTTGTGGGTGATAAGCAGTGCTGTACTGCTACTTAGTTCCTAAGGAAGTTTGAAGACTTCATAAAAAATTTAGAGTAAACCTTGAGTTTCAATCGGATGTGATGGTCACAAGCACTTCGTGCAATTGAACTATTTCCTTGACGTACAATTCTGTATATCTTTCCAATGAGTAGTCTACTCATATCGCTAAGAAATAGTCAGACTTGGTCAAGCGATCCATTATCACCTAGATGGAATCGTGACCCTTTGGCGTTCTTGGTAATCCTTGCATAAAGTCCATTGTTATATGTTTCCATTTCCATTTAGGAATCTCCAATGGTCTTAATAATCCTGTAGGCTTGCGATGTTTTGCCTTCACTTTTTGACATGTCAAACACCTTGAGACATGTCTGGCGATATCGACCTTCATTCCATACCACCAGTAATGTTGTCGTAGGTTCTGATACATCTTCATGCTTCCTGGGTGGATACTATAATTGCTTTGATGAGCCTCTGAAAAATTTCCTTCCTTAACTCATTGTCATTGGGTACACAAAAACGTCCATGAAACTTTATGATCCCACCATCCAATACTTGGAAATCCGGCCTTTTCCCTTCTAACGCCTCTCCACGAATCTTCGTAATTTCAGGATCCGACTGTTGCAGTGCCTTGATTCTTTGTATAATTTCAGGTTCAATCGTAAGGGTAGTCAATACACTTATAAGATTATTCACCTCAACCCCGAACTCGGAGTTTGAAATGTTTCCTAGTAAATTCCATTCTCCAACCATCATACTTGCCACTACCATTGTAGATTTCCGATTGAGAGCATCCGCCACTTTATTTGTCTTCCTTGGATGATACAGAATCTCACAGTCATAATTCTTCAATAACTCTATTAATCATCTTTGTCTCATATTCAACTCATTTTGAAAGAACAGATACTTCAAACTTTTATGGTCTGTATAAATCTTGAATTTCTCTCCATATAGATAATGTCTCCATATCTTCAATGCAAAGACGATTGCATCGAGTTCTAAATCATGAGTTGGGTAGTTTAACTCATACGATCTCAACTGTCTTGATGCATAAGAAATAACTTTCTCATAATGCATCAAAACACAACCAATTCCTTTATGAGAGACATCGTTGTATATTACAAAACCTCTAGATCTTGATGGTATCATCAGAATTGGTGCCGTAGTCAATCTCTTTTTCAACTCTTGAAAACTCTGCTCGTACTCCTCAAACCATATGAAATTTGCATTCTTCCTTGTCAATTGAGTTAATGGACCGACGAGATGTGAGAATCATTCCACAAATCTTCAATAGTATCCCGTAAGTCCCAAGAAACTTTGAATTTCCATCACTATCGTTGGTCTTTACCAATTTATTATTGCTCCTACCTTAGCTGGGTCCACTGATATTCCTTCATCAGTTACTACATGACCTAGAAATATAACTCGATCCAGCCAAAACTCACATTTATTGAACTTAGCATATAATTTATGCTCTCTAACGGTTTGAAACACAATCCTTAAGTCCTGTTCATGGTCCTTCGGTCCTTTTGAATATACCAAGATATCGTCAATGAAGACTATTACAAACTGATCCAAGAATGACTTAAACACCATATTCATCAAATCCATAAATGCTGCGGGTGCATTAGTCAATCCAAACGGCATAGCTAGAAACTCATAATGTCCATATTGAGTTCGAAAGGCCGTCTTCGAAATGTCTTCTTTCTTGATCTGTAATTGATGATAACCAGACCTTAGATCAATCTTAGAAAATATAGATGCTCCTTGCAATTGATCGAATAGATTGTCGATCCTAGGCAATGGATACTTATTATTGACTATAACTTGATTCAAATGCCTATAATCAATGTAGAGACATAATGACCCGTCCTTCTTTACAAATAAAACTGGTGCACCCCATGGTAATGCACTTGGTCGGATGAAACCTTTATCAAGTAACTCCTGCAGTTGCACCTTCAATTCTTTTAACTCCGATAGAGCCATTCTATATGGAGCCTTCGATATAGGTTCCGTTCCAGGAGCTAACTCAATAACAAACTCAATTTTTCGCTCCGGTGGCAATCCTGGTAATTCTTCAGGAAACACATCAGGAAATTCTTGGACAATAGGAATTTCTTCAAACTTTTCTTCTTTTCTAGCTCGATCATCCACATATGCTAGGTAACCTTGACAACCATCCTTGAGAAGTTGATGGGCTTCAATTGTTGAAATAAGCGGCATAGAAGGGGTGGTCCCATTTCCGAAGAATTCGAAACTAGGGTGGTTAAGTGGATTGAACTAGATTATTTTCCTATAACAATCCACATTGGCTCGTTGCTTATGAAGCCAATCCATTCCTATAATGACATCAAAGTCATACATGATTAATATCACTAAATCTATCATCTGATTCTATCCACCTACAGAAATCTTGCAGTCTTTACATATTAAGGTTAATAAAACCGCATCCTTTAGTAGCGTGGAAACACTAAGAGGTACCTCAAGTGGCTTAGGTTTCATTCTAGTAAATTGTACAAACTGTGCGAATATAAAAGAATGTGTAACACTCGTATCAAACAATGCAAAAGCATTTTGATCGCATAAGGAGAGCATACCTGTTATAACGGTCTTGGAAGCCTCAACTTTCTCTTGAGTAATCACATAAACTCTTCCCTAAGCCAATGGCCTTTGTTGATTTCATTGTTGTGGTGCTCCACCTCGAAGTGGTTGTTGCTGTGGTCGTACATGCATAATGTTGGGGCTAACACACAACCTAGAAGGGAGGTTGAATAGGTTGAGTGATGATTTCAAACTTTTCGCGGAATAAAAAACAATCATTAGTGATGATCCTAAATGCTCATGAACTAGTATGAGTGATGCTGATGATCTAAACTAAATGATAATGCAGTATGTTCTTAATAAGGTTTGTTAGCTAGCAGGTGTGATACTGATACTCAATTGTTCAGAGATTATATAGTATGAATGCAGTAAGTAAGAATGCAGATCACATAGAGATATATAGTGGTTTGGCTTAATAGGAAGCCTACGTCCACTCTCAAACTAATAGTCTTAATAGTGGCTGGATTTCACTAGTAAGTAGCACTAGTGGTTACAACTACTTCGTGACGTTCCTCAGTAGGACAGATAACACTATCAGGACATGTACACTAGCCTTACACTTGTCTCAGTAACATAGATGCTAATATAGTGGATCAGACAACAAGCAAACAATGAGCAATGGTGCTAGCTAGACTGGCGAGCGGGCTTTGAAGAGTAGAATGAAGGATTTAAGAGAAAGGCTCTCACAAGCTTGAAATCTCTCGTATCTTCTTTGACTATATCACTTTTCTCTTGATAACACTCGCTCTTTAGACTCGAGCTACTCTTCTCCTTATATAGACCTCCAACTTGTATCGTAGCCATCGTAGCATCAATGGTGCAGATCTTTCCAAGGACAAAAAGGACGCCGGCTCTGCAATCCATACATAAGGACGCCTGAACCATCAACAGTCGTGATTACTAATATAATACCTACCATCATCACACCAATTTTGTCATTCTCAGCACAATAGTCCTGTGCTTACCCCGAGTAACTTGGTGGACAATTATTAGTGAAGATATTAACCCAATAAATAGTTAAATGGTGGTGTCAATCTTAATACTTTTCATCAGTACCAAAGATATTTACGAACACTATCTTTGACTAGTCCTTTCAAGCTGTCATGATATCCCCTCATGACACTTGTTCACCTTATTGTCTTCGATTAGGTTCTTGTCTTTACTGACGGTATAAGATCAGTGCTGATTGCACTCTCATCAGTACTAAAGATGCTCACAAACACTATCTTGACTAGTTCTTCCAAGTTACCATGATATCCCCTCGTGGTACTTGTTCACCTTTATGTCACAGATCAGGTTTTTCTCTTTGCTGATGTAATATGATCACTGGAGATTATAACTTATTTCATCATCTGCATTTGTCATGGTAAACATTAAAACTCGAGATGATTTTGTGATCATCAAAATATCTTAGGGATGTTTTCCAACACATAACACTTTGTTATTGCCTTTCTCGAGGACAATCCCTAAGTATATGACCACGTTGTTCGCAACCATAACATTAAACATGGCATATTTCCATAGGATCTACCACACTTGCGACATGGACCATTCGGATATTGCATTTGCTCTGCCGCTTGGCTACTCCTTGCTCTTCCATGGTTTCCAAAGTTATGCCTCTTGTTGGGATCAAATGGTGGTCTCCTAAATTGATTTGGCCTTTTGTCACGTCTAATGTTATCCTGTGCTACTCGGTGACTTGACCTTGCTTGAGTCATTGCTTTAGTTATTTCCTTTATCAGCTCCTACTCTACGAGTTGAGCTCACTCATAGAGTTCATTATAATCTTTTATGTTGAAAGGCACCAATTGCTTCCTGATATCTATCCTCAAGCCATTCAAGAATCTCTTGGCTTTATCTTCTCTGTCCTCAACTAGCCGAGGAGCAAATCTTAAGAGTTTTGAGAATTTTGCCTTATATTGGTCTACTATCAGATTGTTTTGATTCAGTTGCATAAATTATGTTATCTTCTTATCTCGGGTACAATCAGAGAAATGCTTTCTATAAAATGTCATAACAAAACCTCCCTAGGTCACTACCATACCCACTGGAAACATTGTTTCCTTTGATGCCTCCACCAATGGTTAGCATTTCCTTCGAGTTGGTATTCAGCCAAGGTCATCCTATTAACATCATTACAATTCAACGAGTTAAATATTTTTCCATCCCATGAATCTACTGTTCTGCCTCATTTGGATCTCCCATTCTAGCAAATTTGGGTGGTTTCAGTTTCATAAATGGTTCAAATAATCCTTGCATACGGTGTTCACCACCTGCTTCTCCCCATCAGGACTCCTACATTAGCAAGCATTTAAAGAATCCCCTCCATTCGAGGATCCGCTCCTGAAGATCCACTCGACCTCCTCATCTTGCGTTATAGTGCTTCTGCATATTGATCACCAATTACCATGGATGACCAAATGTTACTAATCAACTAAGGAGTAACAAATGTTACTGGTATTACATAAGTAACATCAGTTACTTGTTTCTCATAGAACAACAACAATAAGCACATGCATTTAGTGTTTTAGACCATGTGCGTTCATCCTAACCACTTCAGTCACTAGCACACCTTATCACTCCAAAGTTAAACCTAGGCTCTGATACCAAAACAGAATTGTGGCACCCTAAAAATGCCACGTTCTAAATATACTCCTTAATCTTGTTTTTAATTAGCGCACATGGAAGCTAAAACGTTAAAAAATACACACGTAGGTAGTATATAAACACCACTTCTATTTTATAAGCATCCAAAAGATAGGTTCATACATATGCATCATATTCATAACATATCTCCCAACATGATATAACAAAAGATCATATCTAACTATGTTAGGGAGGAACCAAAAAGTTGCCTATCCCCATCTAGCTTACTAGCGTGTTATATACCCAAAAGTGGTCCTACTGTACATTTCCACTATGTACATAGATCATGGCTCATCATCATACCCGTCTACTCCTCTTCCTCGTTAGGATCGTCCTTACTAAGGTCCACCTCATCACTATCACTGCCATCATCCCAATGAAGAGGTCCTAGCAATTCACCATTCCAGTTGACGAACCACGACACAAACCGAATAGGGATCATCTCCGTATGTCCTATGTGTATCCAAATCACAACCTCATACCAGGTCAACAATAGTGAGGACCTAGGGATGATGACATCTTTGATAGAGGTATCGATATAAATAGGTGCTCAGTAGCGGGTGATCAGTGTGACATCCATTTTAGCTAATCTAAAAAATAAAGTTAGGCTAATGCCCAACAATTGAAATATCTATCTCATAAACAATTCGATCTTCCTATCACTCGATCCTAAAGCCTATCTAATATGAGAACTAACAATGGACATAAAGACAAACACACGATACGATTCGAATACAGCATTCAATGACTACATATGCAATTCTAGCAAGCGCTTAACGTCACACAGGCTTTATTTCATTCATTGTCATATCATTTGGTCCACTCCCATTTCACGGTTCAATGGGTTTACGATTCGGTTTGCAGTCCGGACTTCCGTGGTTTGCTAGCCACATTCGTCTCACCCTAAGGCATCTTGGTTTGCTAGCCTTGGGCATCTCGACCTCTCATTAGGCATCATCGGTTTGCTAGCTAATGGTCATCTCTTAGTAATTGCTTCTTTTCACACATTTCAGGTATTTATCTTATATATAGAATTACATAAACATCCAATACCGCATGCCATGTACTCATTCCACACATCTTTCACACAAGACCACTTCAATTCAGCATGTACAATGACTCCTAACTTGCTAACTCCTCAAGAATGACATGCAACGGTAGTTCCATATTTCGACTAACACACAAATGTAAGGTAGATTCAAATCCGAACCTTTAGGCATCAAATAAAATTACTAAACTGACATGTAAAATCATGAAAAACTAGAGATCAATAGTTTGAAGCAAGAAAAATAACTTTCATCAAGGAAGTATTTTCAGATGACACATAGAAAAGGAAGTTTTTCTCAAAATTCAAACTTGCTCATGCAGGAACAGGTTTGAGCATCGATTGAAACCATGGTCATTACCCAAGTAAATCAATTTGAAAATTCATGAAATTTTAATATGTTATGAACAAGATCATGCTCAACAATTTTGATGAAGGGTGCTAAGTCTAAATCGGCTTGTATAAAACATAGTAAATTGTGCAAACAGAGTGAAAAATGACCTCCAATAACTAAAATAAGGCAGTCAGGGAAAAGACCATTTCACAGGTCTAAATGCCCAAAATATTCTGAGATTTTTATATGTTATATCCATGGATGTCCTTTAAAACTTTTATGAAGGAAGTTTTTTCTTTTTGGGTAAGGTAAGAAGTATATTAACCATCCAAAGAGCAATTTACAGGAGGAAAACCCAGGAGACAAACCTCGCACTCATGGTGACATTAGGGGATGTCAATACGGGTGCATAGGTGTCTCGGGGCGAAAAAAGAAGAGCAACAAGGGGGCGAAAGACCCCAACGTGCACTAAAGGGGAAATGAAGCCAAACAGTCGGCCCGGGAAAAGAGAAGGAGACGCAGCTCCGGCTTAGTAAAAAATTGAAGGGGAAATGCCCCAACTACCTTGTGTTCTACGATTTCTAGGTGTATCGTGGACATGCTGAAAAGTAAGGGCCTTGTCCTTGACAACCTTCTCAAGATGTTTTCTTAGTGCAGGCACATAGAGGTTTTGTTGTCGAAAGAAGATATGGTTCCTCTCGATCCATATCATGTGACATAAGGCACTAAAGGAGAATTGAGCAATAATTTGGTGGAATTGTTGTCCACTGAGTTGCTGCATAGCCCACTTTAGATTGTCTTGCCATCCTCGATTTTGCCATGCTAGGTTGCACCTTGCAGCCCAGAAAAGGGCTAAGGCTTTTGTGGTGCCACAACTGAAGAATAGGTGGTCAACCGAGTCTGGGCGGCCTCTACAAAAAGCACAAGATCCTTCCTGAATTCTCTGATAGTTTAGCAAAAAAACCTGAGTTGGTAATCTACTAAGTGTGGTTAGCCAAAGATGAAACGAGTATCGAGGAGCCAAGCAACGATCCCAGATGAATGAGTGCCATGGCACCAATTGCCTTCTATTTCGAAGGAGATTCCATGCAGTGGCTATAGAGAATGCACCTGAGGAGTGACCAGTCCACCAGAATCGATCTTGGTCTTCGAGAAGGGTCGGCATAGGCTGGGACCAAGATGCAATAACAGCAGAAACTCAAGAAGGGCAGTAGGTGCTGGTTATGAATTCCAGAACCATGGGCTTACGAGGAATGCCCGAGCGATAGATATCCCCAGCCGAAATTTTTTTGTAGAGCGGTCCTCTTAGGTGCCAGGAATTGAACCAAAATGAGATAGAATGTCCATTACCAATACGCCACTTGAACAGGTTTTGACAAGCCGAGCGTAGGTCCAAGAGTTTCTTCCATGCCCAACAATATAAAGTTGGTTTAGTAGCAAACCATAAATTCTTATTTTTGAGGAATGTATTGTGAATCCATTTGCACCACAGGGATTCTTTATCCGTGAAAAGCACCCACATGTGTGTGAGCATAGCTGCTGGGTTACAATCCACTAGCCCGCGGATTCCCAACCCCCCCTCTTCCTTTGGAAGGCAAACATTCCCAAGAGACTTTAGCTCCACCTATGCCCAGCGATGGTCTTTTCCACAGAAATTGTCTTAGGATTTGCTCAATGCGAGAGAGTACATACTTGGGAAGGATGAATACACTTGCCCAATAGACATGAATGGCATAGAGGACCGATTTGATGAGTTGAAGGCGGCCAGCAAAAGAAAGGAATCTTTGAGACTATGATTGTGCTCTAGCCGTGATGGAGTTAATTAGTGATTCATAGTCGACCTTGCTAAGTTGGGTTGAAATAATAGGGACTCCAAGATATCGAACTGGCAAGGTGCCCTCTTGGAAGCCGAGAGAGGAGCGTATGTGGTTGCGAGTTTCCGCTGAGCCCCTTGAGAAGAAAATCTCACTCTTCTACATATTAGGAATGAGTCCCGACCAGTTAGAAAAAGTTTCAATGCCTGTCTTTAATAGATTGATTGAAGCCATATTTGCCTCCGCGAATAGTAAGACATCGTCGGCAAAGAATAAATGAGAAAGTTGGGTTGCTTTGCATCTCCAAAAGTACTTGAAGCCTTGCTTGCAAGTTTGTCTAATGAGGATTCCGGAGAAGATTTCCATAACAAGGGTGAACAGAAATGGTGACATGGGATCACCTTGATGGATGCCCCTTCCGCTAGAGAAGAATCCATATGATTCCCCATTTATAGAGACAGAGAACTTAGCAGTACGAACAATGTCATAATGAGCTTTATAAACAATTCTGGGAAGCCAAAAGCTTGCAAGACTGACTCTAGAAAGTCCCAATGTATGGTATCATACGCCTTTTGGAAATCCACTTTGATTGCACATTTAGGAAGGTATGGCTCATGGTGGAAATCACAAAAAAGCTCCTGTGCCAGAAGAATGTTATCGCTAATACGATGGTCCTTCACAAAAGCATTCTGAGGGGGGCTAATTAGAGTAGGCAGAATACATGCAAGCCTATTAGCCAAAATCTTGGTAATGCATTTGTATATGGTGTTACAGTAGGCGATTGGTCTGAAGTCATTCATGGAAGTTGCATTTGGTACTTTGGGCACCAAGGAAAGGATTGTGGTGTTAGTCTCTCGGAGTAGTGAGCTCGAGTTGAAGAAATCTTTAACTGCCAAGATTACCGAATCACCAATAATATCCCAAGAGGATTTATAGAATTCCACATTGAAGCCATCTGGTCCTGGCGCCTTGCTGGCGGGTAAGGAAAACAAAGTATTCCTTATCTCAATCGTAGATACAGGCCGAGACAGAAAACTAATCTGATTTGCATCCAAATGGTGATTAATTACTGACCGTAAGTCCTGCGACGAAGGGCTGATCGGTCGGGCTGTGGAGGCTAGTAGGCCTTCGAAGTATGCAACAATATGATGTTGAACCAATGCAGGTGTAGTAAGAAGATTACTTGAATTATCCATAATAGAGAGGATTCGATTGCTTAGGTTTCTCTTGTTGACAAAGTGATGGAAATATTTTGTATTTGAGTCCCCTTCTTTGAGCCAACGGATTCTGGACTTCTGTTTGTAAAAAGCTTCCTCTTGGAGCCGCAAATTGGAGAAGACTCGGAGTGTGTCCTTCTCCTGATCAACTAGATGTTGGTTAAGAGGATCCTGGACAAGGGCGTCCTGAACCGAAGCCAAAGCAATCCTAGCTTCTAAAGTTTTGGATGATATATCCAAGAAGGAATTTTTGTTGAGCTGTTTTAGTCTGCCTTTAAGGATCTTAAGCTTGCAGCAATGGATGAACATAGGAGTCCCTTGCGTGTTAATAGCCCAAACTTGAGTGACCAATGGCAAAAAGGATGGATGAGATATCCACATGTTGAAGAACTTATATGGTTTTTTTGGATATGAGGGGATCCAAAATTCTAATAACCATGGGGGTATGGTCAGATACCCCAGGTGCCAAAAACGAAGCCTTGGAGAAGGAAAAAGTATTCCTCCATTGAGCATTGATTAAGACTCTGTCTATCTTCCTCTGTTTTCGGAGTGCCCCTGAAAAAGTTGACCAGGTGAATCGATGATCAATGTATCTAAGATCCTCCAAGCCTGCATGGGCAAGACAGTGTCTAAATTCATCAAAAGAGGGAGGCCAAATATCAGAACTGTCCATTCTATTTGACGGGTCTTTAATGGCACTGAAATCCCCTGATATGAGCCAAGGAAAGGCGTCCAAGGTCATACTCTTCTAAATAAGATTAGCCCACAAAGTACGTCTAGCAACAAATGTATGTTTTGCGTATACCATCGAGAAATAGCATTCTTTGTTAGAAGCTAAGAGCTGTAAGTGTCCATGAATAACTTGTGAGGATAAAGAAGACACCACAAAGTTCTCAAGAACAAGGTTTCATCCAACCCAAATTCTCCCACGATGAGAGTGGTCATAATTTGAAGTCCATAACCAACCAGGCAGCAAATTGGAAGATATTTTAGTAAAAAGAGAATGGGGTACCTTAGTCTCAAGGATACCAATGCAGCAAAGATTGTTGGTTCTTACTAGGTTCCTTATCTCGACTTGTTTCAAAGGGTTTACGAGACCCATAATATTCTAAACTCCTATATACATGCTTATTGGAGGGGGATGAGGTTACCGTTTCTTGTGGCCAACCGATTTCTTCTTCTTAGAATTCGGTCTGGCCTTTTTAACAGAATCGCTGCTATTAAGGGTAAGTTGCTGTTGAATATCAAGAGAAGGGGGACAGGGCACCACCTGTTTACCGAGGGCCAATTTTGCAAACTGGGAATCTGTAGCCTTTTTACGTGTAGTTGGGGGGCCAGGAGAGGTTCCTCATCATCATCGCTACCAATGTTGCTGCCCAACTCCCCTGTATTGTCTTCTGCATAAGATGAGGCAATAGAGGCTTGACGAGAAGTGATCGCAGGTTCGGAAACCAGAGGCTTCTAATTTACAAATTCTGCTTGAGAATGATTAGCCAGTGTCTCATTAGTCTTAGCATGATCAAGGGCTTCTAAACCAGAAGGCAATCGGTTTTGTTTCCTACCAATCGTCTGCCATAACTCAAAACTAGATTCATCAGCAGCAGCAGGAAATACAGAACCAGATTCATCAGTAGCAGTAGGAACTACAGTATGCGGGACATCAGCCGATCCTATGTTGGTAGTGGGGCATTTATGACCAAATGTGTCACAGATTGAGCATGACAATGGTTTCCATTCATATTCAACTTTAATCGAGCGCAAATCATCATTCAGTAGCACCTCAACAGAGTCACACCGTGGCTGTTTCACATTTATTTCAACACAGACACGAGCATAAGAAATCATTTTCATGGTTTTAGTTTGAAGATCAACATACAAAGGCTTTCCAATAGCACTTGCAACTGCACTGATACCTGGAGCACACCACAACGAGTATGGAATATTCCTCAGTCGAATCCATACAGGGAGCGATTCATGTTGGCCTCTTTTGAGGTTCAAGAGGGGGTGCCATTATTGGAGGATCAAAGGCACCCTTGCAATTGTGATGGGTCCATTGTCGAGAATTTTGCATCTAAAACCATCATCATTGGCCATAGTATCTGCTAAGTGCGTACCCCATATGTGTTTAGCCGCTGATTTGGTGAGTTTGAAAGGTAATCTTTTCCCAACATAGTATCCCACTAGGCATTCCTTCCATTTGGGATTCGATGCCACTAAGTTTTCATCAGAGATATTCACTATGGTTTTGTCACCAACAGTTGTAGGAGGGATGAAAGTAAGATCATACCTTTTCTCGACCGATTTAGCCACAGCTGCCCAGGACCTTTGTGCAGATTGATTTGTATCCACAGCAGGATTAGGGCGATATTGGGGCAGCTTGGACAGAGCCCTTCCTCGGCTACGGCTACATCTATTAGGATGTGACCCTTGGGTGATCTGAGGCTGTTCAGAGATAGCCCCAATGACCCTTGGAGCAGCAAAAAATTTTCCCTTCGCAGGGTTAGAAAAACCAGCAACACTCGGGCCTGCTTCAAATGAACCAATGCGAACATCAGCATTTACATTCGACCCAATTGGACATCATCACTCTTCTTATGGGTCATGAGTGCTTAAGGGGTTTTGGCTTTCGCCACAGGAGCAGGCGAAACCAGATTTGCCATTTGTTAGATGCTGGTTCGCATGAGCAAGAACACACTCACGCCAGATCTGCCATGGTGATCAAAAGGAGGAGGCAAACCAAAATTCCTTTGGTGGAAAGGAAGAGGGGTGATAGGCGACCTACCTACCACACAAAATTTTAGGCAGAACCGTCGGGCGAATCAGCCGGAAACCATACCATAGGGAGTTAGAACACAGTACCACGCAGGAGGAATTTTTAAGAGAGACCGATGAACAATGCGCACATCTAAGGAAGGATATAAGTTTGTTTCAATTGGTTTCAAGAAAAATCATGAAAAATCGAAAGCATGAAAAGGTCACGGTTTATTTCACAAAACACACGCAAAAACCGTTGATGTTCAAGGCTATTAGGCATATCATTTGAACTCAGATAAAAATCTCTTAGCTTTATCTTCTTTGTCCTCATCCAGCTTAGGGGCAAATCTTGAGAGTTTAAAAATTTTTGCCTCATATTGGTCTACTGTTATATTATCTTGAGTTAGTTGCATGAACTCAGTCATCTTCTTATCTCAGGCACAGTCAAAGAAATGCTTTCCATAGAAAGCCTTAACGAAGCCTTCCCAAGTTATTGCTACACTAGCCAGAAATACCATTCCCTTTGATGCCCTCTACCAATGCCGAGCGTTTCCTTCAAGTTGGCATTCGGCCAGCGTTATCTTGTCAATATCATTATAGTTCAATAAGTTGAATATCTTCTCCATGCCATCAATCCATTATTCTACTTCTTATGAATCTCCCATTCCAGCAAACTTGGATGGTTTAGCTTTAAAAATTACTCTATTAATTACTATTCACAGTGCTCACCCCCTACTTGTTATTGGGCTTGTCTTTCCATTAATGCTCCTACATTAGCTAATGCCTCAAGAATTCCATTCACTCGAGGATTCGTCCTTTGAGCTGTCTCGGAAGTTCCACCTGATTTCCTCATCTTATCTTATAGAACTTCTGCAGTGATCGATGTGCAAACTAATAAGTAACATAAGTTACTTATCTTTCACAACAATAACAATCACAAACACATGCATTAATGTCTTAAATTTTGTGCATTCGTCCTACACATTCCAGTTCCTAGCATACCTTATCACTCCAGGTAAACCTATGCTCTGATACCAAAAATAGAGTTGTGGCGCCCCAGGCATTCCATAGTACTAAGCGGAACACAAGATTCAATCCTTATACATGTTTCAGTATGGCGTAAGAAAAAGACGTAAATTTAAAACACAAGATGAACCAAAACAAAGATGAACGCAACAGACATGGGAACCCACTACCATTTCCATTTCTTACTTAGTTGGGTTAGTCACTTACATACATCATACTTACATCAGTTTCCCTCGCCAAATGACCATATGACATACCTCAAAAGACAACATCACATAACACATAAGTTAGCTTCGCCTACGCTTGAGAGGGGGTCCAAAAAGTTACCTAACCCTTCTACATGGCGGCATTCCACAAACCAAAGTGTGTTTTACTACATAAAGACACTACCTACATATATATGCATCACAACACATAGCATCTACGCCTTCTCCTCTGGATCGGTATATTCCTCTGGACCACCATCACTACTCCCACTATCATCATCAATAAAACATAAAGGTTCCAAAAACCTATCGCCGTGCCTGAAGAACCATGCAACGAATTGATATGGTACCAAGGGCATGCGTCCTACATTGACCGATAAAGTGGCCGAGCAACGAACATACATTGAAGTAGACCAAGGAAATGTGACATATTCTACCGAACTTTCAAAACAAGCGGGAGCTCCATAGCGAGTAAATGGCGGGATGTCCATACTAAGAATTTGAAAAAAAAATAAAAATTGAGTGAGCAATGCCTAGCAAGAGAAACATCCAAACTTTACACTACACGATCCGAATGCCCATTGAATAAAGAGTTTGTTCAAGACAAGCAACTCTAATAAGTTAGGCAAGATCATAGTACAACCATTAGACATTCATCAAGATACACATGCAAAGATGATCATATATATGAATCAAACATTATAAAACTATAGATATTACATAACACATGCTATGCATTCACATGTCCACACACAAACTTAGGCCTTGTTTCTTTAATCTTTTCTGTATTCATTATCGTGATATACGCCATCACATTGACCAGCCAGCATGCAGTATACGCCATCTCACTAAATGACTCACATGGATCACTTCTAGTTCACTAACTGGACTTCCAAGACTTACACACTTGAGTATCTCAACTCCTGAGGCATCTTGATTCTCCGACCGAGGTATCCAAGACACACAGCAGGGGCATCCCAAACACCCGGGGCATCATCAGGTCGCTGGCTGATGGGTATCTTTCACATCTCTTAATTCCCACACTTTTGCATTCGTGTTCTTATATGATATGCCATGTAGTCATTCCACACATCGTATCATGTAAGGCTATTTCAAATCAACATGTGTAGTGCTAATTCTCATTGAACCATAAGCAACCAAAACCTCAATTTCCAACTAACATATGAATACAAGGCAGTTTCGAATCCTCAACCTTTTGACACCAATTTAATTGCTAATTTGATATATAATTTCACGAAAGACTACAAGTCAACCGTTTGAAGTGTGACTAATAACTTTTGTTAAGGACATATTTCCTAATAACACACAAAGGAGTTTCTCTTACAATTCGGAATTTGCTCATACAGGAACATTTTCGGGCATTGATTGAAATCACCGTCATTACCCAAGTAGATCAATTCAAAAATTCATGAAAATTTAGTATGTTATAAATAAGATCATGCTCAACAACTTCCATGAGGGTACTCAGTCTAGATCAACTTGTATAAGTTGCAGTAAATCAACCAAACAGAATGAGGATTCGGCCTCCAGTGAATAAGGTAATTCATTCAGAAAGAAAATCTTTTCACCAACCTAAAGGACCCAAAATAATTCGAAACTTTTATATGTTATATCCCTGGGTGTCCTTTAAAACTTTCATGAAGGAAGTTTGTTCAAATTCTTTTCGAGAAAAATCGTGGAAAATCGAGAACATGTAAGGGTCGTTGTTGATTCCAGTAAATCCAGACAAAAATCGTGAGTGTCCCAGGCCATTAAGAGTATCATTTGAACTATAAAAAAATCCAAATTAAAGTATATAATAGATGAAGATGTTTTGCACAACTCTTGTGAAGGAAGTTTTTCAAAATTCATCCCACAGAAGGTTGCACAAAAATGATAAAAACGAAGGTCTAATAGTCCTAACTTCAAAAACAGTACAACAATCAACATGCATGGCTATTTTCAAAACTCCTTCGCCACATTCAACCACAAGCACCATCATTAATCCACAAGACACTTCAATCTTAGCATACAACCGAATCATCTAAGCCACAAGTCCCAAACTAAGCTCTAAAACAAAAAACACAAAGATCAAGTAAGGTAATGTTTAGAGTTTTCCACTTGCCTTTGCTTGAACCGAATTCTCCTAGCAAAAATACCCAAACACCACCTTGAGCAAGCTTGAAGATGAGCTTAGGAGAAAGGATGAGAGTAGAGCTGCATGCAAGGGAAAATAGGGTGGTCGGTCGAAGGGTGAGGGGGAAAAGAGGGAACATTGCTTCTCAAGCTCAACTTTCATCATTACATTTCATGTAGATTGACAAGTGGCATTCATAGGCCATGCAAAATAGAAAAAAAGAAAAAAAAATTGGAAAAGAGAGAAATAGAGGTGATGATAAGGGCAGGTTCGGCCGAATGAGGGGAAGAGAGGGAGAGGTGAGGGCTAGCTTGTCCATTTAAATTTCTAATTATTACCACTCTGCATTGTGCCAAGTGTTCTTGCATGCTAAAGGGACAAAATGGGAAGACAAGAAAAACAATGATGGTGAGGGTGGTGGTTCCGCCGAATAGGTGGGAGGAAGAGGGAAATGAGTGGCTCATTGTCACATGTTGTAAATCTTTGCATATGCACATTAAAGTCCAAAATTTAGGAAAAACTAAAGTACTAATATATCTCTAACGTTTTGATCATGACGAGTCCAGCGTCGAGCTTCATAGCTCATGCATATGGTCACCTCACTAGCGTCACATAATCAAACAACATGTGCCAACACCGATCTTAATATCCTTAAAGTCATAAAATCCCAAGACCTTATCGAATAAAGATCTCCACAACATGTTATCAATTTATTTCTATGCCAATCAATACTTGCACCAGAATCAATAACGAGTATTTGGAATCTAGGATATCACACAAATAAATAAGTCTTGCTGTTATCGTCAAATGTTATTCTTTGCGTTTACCAAGGGAATAGGTGGACATTCAGAATGTCACAAAAAAATCTAAAATTAAAGTAAGTTGTAGATCAAGATGTTTTACACAACTTTTATGAAGAAAGTTTTGTAAGATTCGCAACACAGAAAGCCACACAAAGATAACAAACAGTGAAGATAAGAAAGTTTTGAACTTGGAAACAGAGTAATGCTTAATGTGCATAGCCATTTCCAGAACCATTTCATCAAAACTAAACCCATGTACCATCACAAACTCACTAACACTTCAATCCAAGATCTGAGAGCTACCACCCCACTAACTTCAAAACCGAGCCAAATAAGAAGATCAAAAAGCCTAGAAGTTAGAATTTCTCTTGCCTTGGCTTGAAATTGAGACGAAATGAGAAGGAATTTGTGAGGAAGAGAGAGAGAGAGAGAGAGAGAGAGAGAGAGAGAGTGAGAAATGAGAGTTGTTTCTCAATTTGGGGCTTTCTTGACACTTTGCATGAGGCTTGACAAGTCAAGTATTACTAGGTTTCAAGATACTTGTTTCAATCTTGCATGCCAAAGACAAGTGTTGCAAAGCTTGGATGAAACTTGACTAGTCTTGCAACCTTGCATGAAAATTGACAAATGTCTAAATTTATGCTTGTACTTCAATTTTCGGTCACTAGAGGAAATAAATGGAACATTTCCATTAGTGTCACATAGCTAATGCAAAGCATTTCATGATTTCTCTAAAGTCAAAAAATAATTGGTGACAAAACTGCACAGTAAGTTTAAATCTCAACTCTGTACAAAACAATGTTTAGCCTTATCTATTATCGGGTAAGAGAAACTTAGGATGTCACAGTGCACAAGATAGGTCGTCGTATTGCCAAAACAAAGACTCAATGGCCTGAGATACGTTGTTGTGCTACCCATCTAAATAGTTGAAAAAAAACATATTCTTAGCTTGTTGTAATGCTAAAATTAGATCTTAAGTTTCATCATGAAATGTTGCTAGATGTTAAGCTTGTTAATAGGCCATTGTAATGACTATTTAGATATGGAATTAGGTCGTTTTGGTGCTTGTTGTGATAAAAATGTGATAAAATGCATGATGCTGTTATTACTGATATATAAACTGTGCTGTTAGAGGGGGTAGAAGATGGTGGATATATATGTATTAAATTATCCCTTTATATGACAGCCAACCTATGGATGTGTGATACAGCCCATATTCAAGACCAGCTCGCTCAACCAAGAAGGTCAACCCGCATTAAAGCTCAATGCGCCTCTCATCGATAAGACCTCATCAATGAGCCTTCATCAGCAAGAGTCTCATCTTTAATACTTTGTCATTTCCCATGCATTGGAAGCTTGCAACAAGATGCGTTGGAACAACAACAAACATTGGAATTATTTTACTTTTGATAGCTCCTAGTTTCTAAGTGTTTCTAGTTTCTATTTGCTTTAATTATTTCTAGTTCCTATATTTGACTTTGGTCTTTTACTCTTCATTTGTTTTGCTTTAAAAGGCCATCGATCGATTGTAGAAAGCAGACTAAATTTGATTAATGAATTTGCCTAGCGCAATTCCCTTGAACCTCGAAGAGTTCATACTCTTGAAAATCTAGAAGAATTTTCACTCCATCCTTGAAGAGTCAGAGCTTTTAAAGTTAGCATCCTTAAAGAGTTACAGCCATCAATCTAGAAGAATTAAGTCCTTCCAACTTCCTTGGAGGCTGAGAAGTGCAACCATTGAAGTTCCTATCATTTTCTCATTCTGTCCATTCAAGTTTGTCCACCTTCTTACCAAAATTGACCGTCCTACAGTGCCTATTTGAGAAAGCTCAAAACACAAAAGTTGTGAGCTAAGAGTCCTTGTTCTTTTAGCTTTGGAATCAAATCATTCCGATCTATTTTGACCAAGTTACGATCATTTTCTCGAGCTCGCACAAAATTGAAAATTTCTGCTCATTCTTATGTGTAAAAGTCACTCTCCTATTCCTATTGCTTGAATCGACAAGTTTGGACTACACCAGACTTACTCTATTGGTATCAGAGCTTTGAAGGAGACGATAATGCCTCCAAGACAAGCAAGAGACGTTGAGGTGGCAAAACCATTCCATTAGACGAAGTGCACACACTTGTTGAAAATTTGTAGCAACATATACAACAACAAATTGATCACTTGACCCGAGAAGTTCAGTGTTTGAGGACTGAAGCAGACAACCCTCCAACCCATTCCAAAATTGAAGAATCCAATGGTGATTCTTATTTTTCAAAAAGTGTTCAATCTTTTCCTCGAAGGAGAAATGCTCCATATTGCACACAAGAAGTTTATGAACAGGATTGGGAAAAGGAAATCAAGAGAGACATTCCATAATTTTCAGGTACTGATTCTGCTGATGAAATTGTCAATTAGACACTTGTGAATGAAGTTTTTGAGCATAAGAATGTCCTAGATGATTGTTGAGTTGGCATCATTGATATGCGATTTTGAGGTAAGGTCATAACTTGGTTGAGACGTGAGAAACAAACTCGCCAATTTGTTGGCAAGGCTCCTATCACTTCATGGAGAAACATGGAGGATAAGATTTGAAAGTATATCCTTTCTAAAGGATATAAGAGAGAACTTTACCAACGGTACCAAAATCTGCAACAAGGTATGCGAACGATAGACCAATACACCAATGAATTCAACGAGTTGGTAATTTGCAACAACATTCAAGATTTGGAAGAGGTGTTTGTGAACAAGTACTTAAATGGTCTTCAACTCATATTCAATTCCTTAGAAGCCCTTGACATTTGGGACTTTGGAGATGCACACCAATGGGCACTTAAAGTAGAGCGTTCTCGCTTTAGGAGGCAGCAATCCTCTACCTTGCCAAACCGAGCAACTAAGAGTACCATCAGCACTACTAAAGTTGATGAAACTATGGTTCAACCTAATAGGAAGCTTTCTACTCAGCCGAACATTTCAAAACAACCAACTACAACCAGTATGCATTTTTTTTCTTGTGGAGAGATGGGTCATCGTGCTAACATTTTGTCGAATCAATAAGAATCAACTAGCTGGTAAAGCTTTATCGGTAGATAATGATTCTGATGAGAACACAGAAGATCCACTTGAAGAAGACTTGAAAGATGATGAGATTGCTGCGGAAGATGAACAAGTTATATATGCTGATTCCGATGAGCTTCTCATGGTGAAAAATAATTTTCTTCGCTCCTAAAAGTGACACTAGAGATAGGTGGCTGTGCACCAATATTTTTTATTTTGCTTGCACCATTTCAGGGAAGGTACATCAATTGATTATTGACTTTGTTTTTTGTGAAAATGTAATTTTTGAAGTAGCGGCCAACAAGCCGAAATTAGAGTTGAAAGTACACCCCACACCTTATAAAATGTCTTGGTTGAAGAAAAGTACTAAGGTAACCACTTCCAAACGATGTCTTGTCAATTTTTCTATTGGTTTTATCTATTTTATGGTGTGATGTTCTACTTGTGGATGCTAGTCATATTATTCTTGGCCGACCATGACAATTTGATAAAAGGATTACTCATGATGGTTATCATAATACGTATTCTTTTGAGTATGAAGGAAATAATGTTACTTTGGCGCCTCGTAAGGAACCTCTTAAGACCCTTGTGGTTGAGAATTCCTTATCCCCTACTTTGCTCGCAATGATAGATGTAAAGGGTGCCATGAAAGAGCCTTTTATGGAAGAGTTTAAAGATGTGCACCACTGGTTGGAGAGCAAAGCTAAATCCTATAAAAAGGATGTCGATAAGCAGCGACATGAAGTTATCTTTGAACCTTGAGATTTTGTTTGGGCTTGTTTACCACCGAAGCATCATCTAGCTATAAGTTATAACAAGCTTAGTGATCGAAAGCTTGGCCCCCTTGAAGTTCTTGAGCGTATCAATCCTAATGCATATCAGCTAAAGCTTCTTTAGAATACATTATGTGTTCAATGTTTGACATTTGACACCTTATGTGGGTGAATCTTCAAATGATGGCAATTCGAATTCAAGGATGAATTCTTCTAAAGAAGGGGAGAATGATGCAGCCCATATCCAAGATCAGCTCGCTCAACAAAGAAGGTCCACCCGCATTAAAGCTCAACGCACCTCTGATCGATAAGACCTCATCAATAAGCCTTCACTAGCAAAAGTCTCATCTTAAATATTGTCATTTTCCATGCATTGCAAGCTTGGAACAAGACACATTGGAACAACAATAAGCATTGGAATTATTTTACTTTTAATAGCTCCTAGTTTCTTAGTGTTTTTAGTTTCTATGTGCTTTAATTATTTATACTTCCTAGATTTGACTTTAGTCTTGTACTCTTCTGGTCACGCCTCGTCCCTCAGGCACGCGACAGCCCAAACTTCACTTGGGTCATTTTAATGCGATGTCCCCATGACGCGTCGTCGACCATTCTTTTTATCTTTTGATTAAACGTAAACGGAAGTAAATCATAACCACCAATTCAAACACAACAATAAAGATAGTAAGAAAACAGAAGGACAATCATTAACAAAAGCGCCACTTTATTTATTTACTAGTCAACTCTAGGAAGTTTACATGTACAGATCCTTTTACCATGGGCTGCTTCCTCTAAGACCAACAAAAAGATACCGGAGTTAAGGTTGACTTAATTTCTCTACAAGAGGGCTACCCAAAAAGATATGCATTCTGTGCCCTTAACAGATGTAGTAATCAAGAGGAGTCTCAGGGGCAGTTTTGCCATCCGGATCTGTTTCTGGATCCTTAACTGCACCATCGGGGGTGTTGAGATCTATTGGGTCCCAAACCTCTTCACATGGATCCCCGTCAGGCAGCCCATCAAAACCCCTCAGCGGACCAAAAAGGACATATTCATGCTGGACGAACCACGCCTTAAAGTGATGGGGCACCAGATGTGCTAACCCTTCGTCTATTCAAACCATAGTAACATGACGCTCGAACACATGAACTCAACCAGGAATCAGGTGCGGTGTTATCTCAAGGTCTTGGTCCATAAGGACCCTGAACCGCACATGTCTACTTTCTATTCTATGGTCCTAAAAAGTGGTTGACAACAACGAGTGATATAAATCTCAGTAAGTTAACAAACTAAGCCTCATGTAGGATGCCGATTCGCCTTGAGTGGGACCTAAACATGCAGTTTATTATCGATGACAGAACAATAGCGAGCAACTCTCGCTTTACTTTAACTATAATATGATCAGGCAACTCGACTCATCATCGATCAACAAATTATAGAATAAACCACATGCATCCTTACCTCACCTTGGCACATGCCCTGCATAATATCAATTATCGCATGCATCAAGCATGGTAAATAATCAGAACATATAACACAATTTCTCATGTGTAATGCATCCATACATGTTCCAATTCATGCTTTAATTATCATGACCGCTCTTGGCCATGGCACAACCCGAAGGTTAGTGCTCTCGACCACTCTCTGCCATGGCACAACCCGAAGGTTGGCGATCTTCTAGCATAACTGGGCATCGTCCTGCCCCATCTGGCATGGCAACGTCTCGACCTCTATCGGAGACAAACGACATTCTATAAGGAGTATCGGTTCAGCCTCTACCGCGATCCAGCATCCGCACCCCTGTCGGGCATCCGATAAAATCGGGCATCGTCCCTAAAACTTTTGGGGGTCCGTTCTCTTTTTTCATCACACGAGCACATCAAACATGCATGCCAATTTCATTTTTTCTCATTTAGCCAATGCGACCATGACTCGTGCTCATATGTCAAACTTATTGCAATTTTCACACGTAATAAAGCAATAAAATAATCACACATGATCACTCAGACATGCTTATCTCGTCAAACTTTGCGTATTTCATTTTTCAAGCGTTTTTGCTTATTTTAACATATAAAATATGGCACCCAAACACGACACCTCGTGAATTACCATTTATATGTCAATAAATGCCTTCTTGTAAAATAGAAATCAATAGTTCAAATAGAGCAATTATTTTTCCATGGAAATACAGCTTCAAGCAACACAAACATGTATAGAATTGTCACATATCTCAAGCACAAATTACACTAAATCACAACTTATCACCTTCCCTTCGATAACTTGTCACCCTACCAATGATAGTTTATCAACCATTCCTTAATACCTCATCGCCTATTTGGCAATAGCTAATCATCTATTTTCTGATAGCTTATCACCCCTTTGGTGATAGCTTATCACTCACTTATCGATAACTTATCACCCATTTAGTGATAGCTTATCATCATTTTCTTGATAGGTTATCACCTCCGCTTATCGCTTTCTTTGATAACCTATCACTACCACTTATCACATCATACGATATCCTATCATTTCTACTTCCACTTATCACAATAGCTTATCCACTAATCTATCATTAATTAGCACTAATTATAACCAATCTTAATTTAATCTAACTCTAAACATAATTGACAACCTAATCAAAGGTTAGGAAGTTAACTCACTAGCTTAATGGTGGCATTGGGAATTGCAACGAATGGCGAGGGCGATGTGGCGCAGTGACCACGGTGCCAAGGACGCGACGGTGGCGACACAAGAGCGGCTTGGCTCGGTGGCAAGGGCACGGCTACACAATGGTGACGGCGAGTGGATGGCTTAGCACGATGGTGAGGGAGAGAGAGAGAGAGAGAGAGAGGGGAAGACTTCTTGTCCAAGCTTGCAAATTTCTTCACCAAGATTGCATTAATGACACAAAATATCTTCTAATCCAATTTTGTCTTCTACGCCACAAATATCTCTCTTGGATAGGGTTTCTAGATGAGGCAATTTAGTAATTTCACCCTTGACACTATTCATATGAGCTCGGGCTTGGGCTTGATTATGAAAATGGGCCTAAGATGGGCTTTTGAGGGTAAAAATGCAATTTCCTCCTGTTTAGGCCTTATAGCTGAATTGAAGGAGAATGAGGCCCATTGGGCCTTGCCAAACCCATGAGCTCTTTTCGGCTTAACGTCACTTATCTGAAAATTTAGGGTTACTGATGAACTTTGGGATTTGATAAAGTAACATCCAATGGTTGCTCTTAATCCTCTAAAATCCAATACTCTTAGTCGGATTATAATTTGTGGTTCAAATCTATTGAATTCGATTTTAGTACATTGGTTCAAAATTAGGAATATCATAACTCTTCCATCCTTATAGAAATTTCGTCATCGAAATTTGAATAATTACTTGGCTCCTAAAAAAGATAGGGATATTGATGCCTCATTATTTCTTCATTTTCCCATGTTGCTCCCTCCGTTTCGTGATGTTGCCAAATCACTTTGACCAAGGAAATCATCTTGTTGCTTAGCACTTGCTCTTTTCAATCCTCTATCTGTACTGGTCGTTTCACGTACAACACTCGATCGTCCACTTCTATTTTCTCAAAATTTAGCACGTGAGTCGGATTAGGTTCGTACTTCCTCGGCATAGACA
This sequence comes from Metrosideros polymorpha var. glaberrima, assembly GCA_001662345.2. Classification (NCBI taxonomy): domain Eukaryota; kingdom Viridiplantae; phylum Streptophyta; class Magnoliopsida; order Myrtales; family Myrtaceae; genus Metrosideros; species Metrosideros polymorpha. Next base: position 18,567,950 of record BCNH02000001.1, read on the forward strand.
CGTGAAAGACAACATGTACTTGAGCAAGTCTCGGTAGCAATGCGAGACGATAGGTTAAAATCCCAATTCATTCTAGAATCTCAAAAGGTCCAACATACCTTGGACTCAGCTTTCCTTTCTTGTCAAATCATGAAGTACCTCGCATAAGTGACACTTTGAGGAATACATGATCACCTACTTGGCATTCCAATGGTCTACACCGCTTATCTGCATAACTTTTCTAATGGCTTTGGGTTGTCTTAAGTCTTTCTCTAATAACCTTGACAGCATCCAATGATTGTTGCACCAACTCAGGACCCGTGATCTTTCATTCACCAACCTCGTTCTAACAAACCGGAGTCCTGCAGGCCCTTCCATACAACGCTTCAAATGGTGCCATTTTGATGCTTTGTCGATAGCTATTATTGTAAGCAAACTCAACAAGATAAAGTTGTTCCTCCCAACTTCCCTTAAAATCCAAAACACATGCTCACAACATATCCTCGAGCATTTGAATTGTTCTCTCTGATTGGCCATCCATCTGCGGATGATAGGCTGTGCTATATTGTAGCTTCATTCCTAAGGCAGTCTGTGAGCTTTTCCAAAACGTGGCAATGAACTTGGGATCTCAATTTGATGTAATCATCACTGGCACTCCATGAAGACGAAATATTTGTCGTATGTACAAGTCAGCATATTTGTCCAATGCGAAATCCTTTCGTACGGCGATGAAATGTACGGACTTTGTTAGTCTATCAACCATGACCCAAATGGAATCGTTACCTCGTTGATTCCTTGGTAATCTCATCATAAAATTCATTGTGATATGTTCCCACTTCCACTTTGGAATCTCGAGAGGTTGTAGCAGTCCACCAGGCTTGCAATGCTGTGCTTTCGCTTGTTGGGACATTAAGCACTTAGCCACGTGCTTGGTGATATCAGCCTTCATACTGCTTTACCAATAATACTGCCTTAAATTCTGATACATGTTTATGCTGCCCGGGTGAATACTGTAGCTACTACGATGGGCTTCTGACAAGATTTCTTCCTTAAGTTATGTATTATTGGGCATGCATAATCGCTTGCGGAATCTTATTATCCCGTCCTTAACTACTTGAAAGTTAGCTTTCCTCTTTGTTGCATCTTCTTGCAGAATCTTTTGAATTGTAGGATCTGTCAGTTACAATGCTTTAATCCTTGCCTGTAATTCTTGTTCAATTTTGAGAGTCGCTATGAGACTCGACATATGACTTCCCTCAAACTTAAAGTTCGAATCTCGTACTTCTTTGAGAAGAATCCATTCCTAGACCACCATTTGCACAAATTGTTGACCTTTGACTAAGCACATCTGCTACTTTGTTGGCTTTACCAGGATGGTACAAAATGTCACAGTTGTAGTCCTTGAGGAGTTCCATCTAGTGTCTTTGTCTCATGTTCAATTCCTTTTGAGAGAACATGTGACATCCCGATTTTCAGACCACTTAATACAGCACATAGAGAATGACTATTATGGTTAATGGTCGATAGAATTAGGGAAGGTCGAGACTGGGCATGAGCTGAGCAATGAAAAATGGGATATCCTGGCCATGCCCAAGACTTTCCAAGCTTTCCAAGTTCTTCATCTTCGAAAAATCGATAGCGTGATTTTCATATAAAATTACGTTTCCGTCCCTGTGAAAACATTTTAATTCCTAAAAGACCCTCAGGTATGTGCAATTTCCATTCTACCCTTACGTTCACATTTTTGTACCTATATTACCCTCGTTTTATGCCTAAATGACCTAAATACCCTTGCTCATGTGAAATACCTATTCTACCCATACAAATTCGCCTAAAAGACTAAATTGCCCTTGAAGTGTGCAATTTCATGAGTGTCCCTAAACTATCTTTCCAAATGACCTATATGCCCTAATAGAAGTAAAATTTCTAAATTGTCCTTACAATTTTGCTTAAATGCCTAAATAGTCCTTTACAATGTGAATTTACACAAATGTCCATCAATTTTCTTTCTAAATGACCTATGTGACCTTCTTACTAATTGTACTAAATTCAACTTGAACCTTCTTCATATTTAGTCTAGGTTCAAAACTTAACTTCCAAGAAAACTTCATAAGCACAATGATTTATTTAAAGCTTGAGTTTATCAAATTGAAATTCAAGTTTTAATTATTGTTTTCTCTAATTTCTAATTTTCTATAAATTTGAATTTAGCAAAATTTTAGTGAATGATTAAATTATCTTTTGGTGTCAAGTGTATTATAAATTTAAGCATTATTGAAGAACCGGATTTTGAGGCTAATAGGCAACCAACAATTCTCTTAACTTAGTCACCACTTGATATCAATTGGTCACCAATTTCCACTAGAAGATCAAGGTGCCGCCCCCTTCATTTTTAGTTGCCAAAGTACAAATTTTATTGAAGATTTCTTGAAAATAGTTATTCTTAAGATGACAAGCCATCTTTTCATTCTTTCCCTTTGCCCAATTGAATTTCATGCAAACCCTTAAGTGGTGTGTTTGGCACACAACCTTCTTATCACCAATCTCTTCCATCACTCTCTCTCTTTCTCTCTAGCAACCGGCACACTATCCTTCTTCTTTTCCATTTAATTTCTTTCTTCATTTTGATAATGGATTTTTTCATGAGGAGGAAGCCTTGGTTGATGGACAATTGGCAAGAATTGCCTAAATCATGCAAAAAAATAATAATCAAAATGATTGCTCTAAACTTCCCATTCACTCAACCCTCATCTCTCTCCTTAGGCTCGGCAGCTCTCTCTCTCTCTCTCTCTCTCTCTCTCTCTTTCATTCTCTCTATTTTCATCTTCTTCATTTGGCAATCTTCCTTTCAAGACCTTGAAGACACCTTAGAGCCGAAAGTTCAAGAAGTTGTGAAAGAAGGGTTCAAATTTTCTATAATCCTTGTCTATCTACCTTTAAGCCTTGTCTCATCTTTTCCTTTTCATTGGACAGCTTCTTTGTGCTGTTGGTTCGTGAGCTTTGATAGGAGAAAAGGAAAGGTTTGGGTGGCTAAACTTCAAGAGGTAAGTGGGATAGATAGGTGGATAATTTTGGATCCATCTTACTCTTGATTTGGTTGCTAGTTGAGCCATGCAAGCCTTGGTTGTATTTTGGTTTTGCATGTGGAAAAGTGTGAAGTTTAGAGGGTCTTATGACTTAATGGATGATGTTTGTGGTTCAAGAGAGTTTCCTCTTGGTTTCTAAATTCAAATTACCCTTGCATGTTGAATCGGGTTCCATTTAGCTTAAGTGAAAGGGTGGTTTGGTTCTGCTTTGCTTGTCCTTATGTTTCGGTTATTTTCATGCAAGTAAGGATTCATGGTGAACTCTAGGTGACAGAAATGAATAATTCTTATGCTGTATGGACTGAAATGAAGGTTTTGGAATTTAGGTGGACTATACGGTTATTTTGTGAACATTTGACTTGCTGGAAAATTTTTATTGGAACCTATTGTGCTCCACCAAGCTAAACATGACTATTTTGAAACAAGTCTTGAAATGGAAGTGAACTTTTAAGCCTTAGTCTTCGCTGGTTTTGAATTATGATAGATGGTGTGATGACAAAATGGATTTTATGACACTAGTAAAGTATAAGACTTATTTTTAAAGTGTGGCTTGGTGAACTGAGGTTGAATACATGCTTGAAATTTTGGATTTGTGTCCCATCCATATGAGCTGAGCTGTATATGCTGAGTTGGGAATGTGAAATCTTATATGGGAGTGATTATGGCTCTAAATTGGGCAAAAATGGCCATGGAAGAGTGGTGTTAGTACCGAGTTGATGTTTATGGTGCATTTATGCTTAAAATTGAGTTTTGATGAAATTACGTGACTGAATTTGCTGAATTGCGTTGGGGGCTTGAATTTTTATAGTGGTCTTGCATTTGATATGAAACATATTGCATATAGCATGGTAGCTCATATGCACAATAGCAAGGCCATCGGACAGTGTACCAGTGATGCCCCCGGGGAAGTTCCCAAGGAAGGAAAATCTTGGATGTTCCCAAGGACAGCGAACCTTGGATGCTTGGACAACAAAGCGGATGTGATTGTGCAGGTCGGACAGCGAACCGACGAGAACCGCTTATGAGATTGTGAAAGTGAAAGTGGAAGTGTAAAAAAACCAAACACATGCATTGCATTAGCATAATTCATGTGCTTGTAGTCTACATTGCCTGTGTATGCATCTTGGAATTGAAATTCTATCTTGGTTCACATGTCTTCTATTTCCTATGTTCGGTTAGATGATTATGTTGGTAATAGGTGGATTGCATTGTTATGACTAGTTTTCCATTTAAGAGATTGTGGATCGACTTTTATAAATCTATGTTGTCTTACTTACTAGGCCGTTTAAGCTCACCTCTTACATTTTTAGATTGAATAGATATGGACATTCCTCTTATCGCCCGTTATGGTTTCCCTACTGGCATTGAGATTCGCACTGAGGACATGAAAAGTTCCTTGACCACGATGCTTTTCATTGGTGTGGTAACCATCATTTGGATGGACATTGGTGCCCCACCGCTTAGGCCAGTGCGGTTTGTGGCTTGGTTCGAGAGGCGAAGTGATGGACTCTACGGACCGCTGAATTTTGGAGCCCCTGGCGGTGGTGGTGATAGTGTGTTCGATGGACCAAACTCAAGCGAGGAAGAAGACCCTAGTGAAGCGGCGGACTAGAAGGAGGAGTTGGGCGACGAATCGTGAGTTATAATTAGTAAATATAAAGGAAGTGGCACCGTTCTTTTTGGACAGGCTCACGATTTTATGGTGCTTAGTGGGGATAGGTGAAACTTTTTGGCCCCTGATCCCAGTGGTAGTCGAATCCTTTTTGTTATGGTGTGTTATGTATGTGCCTCGTAAAAATGTGTTTTCTCGTCGATGAAAGGTATAATGCTTTAATGTTGTGTAAGGAACTCTTGTTATGTGAATATTTTGTGGTAATGCTAGCATACGTATTTCTTCCCTTACCCATAGATATATGAATGGTGAGAAACCATTCATGTTATAAATGCTGACCTTCATAGGCTTAGACTTTCGCTTGTGCGCTAATTAAATAATAACTAATGGGTCGCGGTAGGTGATGCACCTGGGACATCACAGAACAGGTATTTGAGACTTTGATAGTTGATAATAGACCTGAAATCTTTCTCCGCATAGATAATGTCTCCAAATCTTTAAGGCAAATATAATTGTTGCTAGTTCCAAATCATGTGTCTGATAGTTCAACTCATGAGGTCTCAATTGTCGGGATGCGTAAGCAACTACTCTTCCATGTTGCATTAGAACGTAACCCAATCCTTTGTACAATGTATCACTATAAATCTCGTAACCTTTGGAATTAGACGGTATCATCAAAACTAGTGCTGTAGTTAGCTTGTGCTTAAGCTCTTAAAAACTACGTTAGCACTTATCCATCTATTCAAACTTCTCGTCCTTCTTTAGCAATCCCGTTAGAGGCATAGCTATCATAGAAAACTTTTCAACGAATCATTTATAAATAGCCTGCCAATCCTAAGAAACTCTGAATTTCCGTTATTGTCATCAGCCTTGCTCAATCCATAATTGCTTTAATCTTAGCCTAATTTATGGAAATCCCTTTGCCAGAAATCACATGACTAAGAAAAGCTATTCGAGTTAACCAAAACTCACACTTATTGAACTTAGCATACAGTTCATGCTCTCCAAGAGTCTGTAATACTGTCCTCAAGTGTTGTTCATGCTCTTCTAGGCTTCTTGAATGTACCAGAATGTTGTCAATGAACACGATCACGAACCGGTCCAAATACTTCTTGAACACACGGTTCATTAGATCCATAACAACAGTGAGGGTATTTGTTAAACCGAATGGCATCACGGTACACTCATAATGACCATAACATGTATGAAATGCCATCTTCGATATATCCTCTTTCTTGATCCTCAACTGATGATAGCCCATCCTTTGGTCTATCTTGGAAAATACCGCAACTCCTTGAAGTTGGTCAAACAAATCGTCTATTTTTGGCAACGAATACTTATTCTTAATTGTCACTTGATTGAGTTGCCGATAGTCGATGCAAAGACGCAATAATCCCTCCTTATTTCTTACAAACAAAACTGGCGCTCCCCATGGTGATGCATTAGAATGGATGAATCATTTATCTAGCAATCCTTGCATCTGCACCTTTAATTTTTTTAGTTCCAACAATGCCATGCGGTACAGTGCTTTGAAAATAGATTTTGTTCCAGGGGCCAACTCAATCACAAATTCTATTTCCTTTTCTAGGGGTAATCCAAGCAATTCTTTTGGAAAGACATCGGAGAAATAATGTACTATGGTGATATCCTCCATCCTTCCTCAACTAACGTATTAACCACGGTTGCCAAATAACCTTGGCAACCCTTATTCAGCAAGCAAGTCACCTCAAGTGATGAAATTAAAGGGATTGAGGGTCCTCCTTGGTTCCCAACGAATTCGAAACTAACACCCCCTAACAGGTTAAATTGGATCGTTTTATGATAACAGTCCATCGTAGCTCATTACTTGGTGAGCCAATCCATTCCAATAATAGCATTACAATCATACATTGTCAAAACAATTAAGTCTATACTTTCCTCTCGACCATCAATGTTTAACTTACAATATGAACATCTTACCGCAGACAATACTTTATCCTTTAATGAGGTAAAAATACTAGGAACTGCTTCTAATGGTTTCGAACTTAGCCCCACTAACTTAACAATCTGTTCAACGATAAACGAGTGTGTGGCTCCTAGATCAAATAGAAAATAAGCAACATGATTGTGAAAGGAGATCGTACCTCTAATCACAGTAGGCGAATCCTTCGCCTCTTCTTTGGTAATGGCATAAACCCTTCCTTGCACGGGGAATCGATTCAAATTGTTCTGCGAGGCGTTCCCTAGCAATTGTCCTCCCTGCAGCGGTGATGCTTATGCTCCAAAAGGTTTACGTAGACAGTTCCGTATTTGGTGGCCGTGCTAACCACATCTATAATAGGTTCCCATCTTAGGAGGACACAGGGTTGTTCCATGTCTCTACTACAGAATCGGCATACACCAATTGAGTTGTATGTTGGCTTTCCTATGCCATTTTTTTGGCTGGGAGGGATAGAATATTTCCTTCCATCATTGGCCTCTTCCCAAACTGATGGTTGTCCCTATTAGGTGCAAATTGCGACCCGAATGTGGCGGTCCATTCCACCATATTCCTTTCAATCAGTTGAGTCCTTTCATATAGTTCATCATAGTCCTTGAGATTCAAGGGCACCAGCTGGTCCTTGATTTTCGATTTCATATTGTCTCAGAATCTCCTCGCTTTATCCATCGGGTCCTTAATCAACCTTGGTGTGTACTTAGACAGCTCGGCGAACTTCGCCTCGTATTGATCTATCGACAAGTGGTTCTGTTGAAGTCATTGAAATTCAGCCATCTTCTGTTCTCGCGCGCAGTCCAAGAAATATTTCCCATTAAAAGCTCCAACGAAGGCATCCCACCATGGGATCGTACTTTCAAGAAAAATTCTTCCTTTGGTAGCTTCCCACGAAGTGCTAACGTTACCTTGAGTTGGTAAATGGCCAGTGTCACTTTATCTTCCTCTAAACACCTTAGCAAGGCGAACACTTTTTCCAATTCCTTGATCCAGAGGGTTACAGCCTCAGGATCACCCGCTCTAGTGAACTTTGACGGCTTAAGTTTTCGAAATTGTTTAACCAGCTTATGCATCTGTCATTCACCATTCCTGTTTCCAACTAACGGAACATCATTAGGAGTGGTGGTAGTAGCAGCAACATCCTAATTCTGAGCCTGCTGTCCCATCAAATTTCCCATGGCTTCCAAAACTTGCTGAATTCTATTTATTCGGGGATCCTCTTGTGCCCTTCCTCGTGCACCTACTTGGCCCTAGGCCACCTTCTTCTAGAGATCCTTGGGTCTGGGTTACTCGTCTCACAAGAATCTTACGAAATCCTACGTGTCTATTTTCGACACGAAATTAGAACTCAAGAACAATGTTCTTGAAAATCAATCAGTAATCACAAGCACCGGGTTTGTCCTAACTAACTATCCCCAAACCCAACTCATCTTATCACTCCAGGTTATGACCAGGCTTTGATACCAAAACTTCTAGGCTATCATGCCCCATCCCTTGGGCACGTGACAACCTAAACTTCACTTTGGTCATTTTAATGCGATGTCCCAGGACGCAACGTCAACCCATTCTTTTTATCTTTTGATTAAATGCAAACGGAAGCAAATCATAACCACCTATTCAAACACAACCATAGGGATAGTAAGAAAACAGAAGGACAATCATTAACAAAACCGCTACTTTATTTATTTACTAGTTAATCTTAGGAAGTTTACATGTACATGCCCTTTTACGACGAGCTACTTCCTACCAAGACCAACAAAAAGATACCAGGCTCGGGGTTGACTTTAACTTCTCTACACGAGGGCTACCCAAAAAGATCTACGCTCCGTGCCCTTAACAGAGGTAGTAATCGGGAGGAGTCTCAGGGTCGGTCTTGCCATCTAGATCTGTCTCCAGATCCTCAACTATATCGTCGAGAGTGTGGAGATCCATTAGGTCCCAAACCTTTTCGCCCGAACCCCCGTTAAGCGACCCATCAAAACCCCTCAGCGGACCCAAAAGGCATCTCCATGCTGGACAAACCATGCCTTAAGCGATAGGGCACCATATACGCTAACCTCTCATCTACCTAAACCGTAGTAACATGACACTCAAACACATGAACTGAACTAGGAATTGGGTGCGGTGTTATCTCAAGGTCTTAGTCGATAGGGACCCCGAATCGCACATGTCTACTTTCCATTCTATGATCCTGAAAAGTGGTTAACAACAACGAGTGAGATAAATCTCAGTAAGTTAACAGCCGAAGCCTCGTGTAGGATGTCGATTCGCCTCGAGTGCGACCTAAACATGCAGTTTATTATCGATGATAGAACAATAGTGAACAAATCTCGCTTTGCTTTAACTACAACATGATCAGGTAACTTGACTCATCATCAATCAACAAACTATAGAATAAACCACAGGCATTCTTACCTCGCCTTGGCACATACTCTGCATAATATCAATTATTGCATGCATCAAGCATTGGAAATAATTAGAACACATAACAGAATTTCTCGTGAGCAATGCATCCATACGTGTTCCAATTTGTGCTCTAATTATCACGACCAATCTCGGCCACAGCACAACCCGAAGGTTGGTGGTCTTCCGACATGATTAGGCATCGTCCCGCCCCATTGGGCATGGCAACGTTTCAACCTTCCTCGGAGATAGACGACATTCCATAAGGAGTATCGGTTCAGCCTCTACCGCGATCCGGCATTCGAACTCCCGCCGGGCATCCGATAAAATTGGGCATTGTCCCTAAAACCTTTAGGGGTCCGTTCCCTTTTGTGATCACACGAGCACACCAATCATGCATGACAATTTCATTTCTTCTCATTTAGCCAATGCAGCCATGATTTGTGCTCATACGTCAAACTTATTACAATTTTCACACGTAATAATGCAATAAAATAATCACACATGATCACTCGGACATGCTTATCCAGTCAAACTTTGCGTACTCTGTTTTTCAAGTATCATTGTTTATTTCAGCATATAAAATATGGCACCCAAACACGGCACCTCGTGAATCACCAATTATATGTCAATAAATGCCTTCCTTTAAAATAGAAATCAATAGTTCAAATAGAGCAATAATTTTTCTATAGCAATACATGATTCAAGCAACATAAACATGTATAGAATTGTCACATATCTCAAGCACAAATCACACTAAATCACAACTTATCACCTCCTTTCGATAACTTATCACCTACCAATGATAGTTTATCAATCATTCCTTAAGAGCTCATCGCCTATTTGGCAACAGCTCATCATCCATTTTCCGATAACTTGTCACCCCTTTGGTGATAGCTTATCACTCACTTATTGATAGCTTATCACTCATTTGGTGATAGTTTATCATCCTTTCCTTAATAGGTTATCACCTCCACTTATCGCTTTCTTTGATAATTTATCACCATCACTTATCACATCATACGATAGCTTATCCACTAATCTATCATTAATTAGCTCTAATAATAATCAATCTTAATTTTAAATTAACCCTAAACGTAACTGACAACCTAATCAAAGGTTAGGAAGTTAACTCACTAGCCTAATGGTGGCGGCGACGACAGTAACAAACGGCAAAGGCAATGTGGCATGGTGACAACGGTGGCAGGGATGCGGCAGCGGCACGGGCGCGGCTTGGCTCAACAGCAAGGGCACGACTACACAATGGCAACGGCGAGCGGACGGCTTGGCGCAGCGATGAGAGAGAGAGAGAGAGAGAGAGAGAGAGAGAGACTTCTTATCCAAGCTTGCAAACTTCTTCACCAAGATTGCATTAATGGCACAAAATATCTTCTAATCCAATTTTGTCCTCTACCCCATAATATCTCTCTTGGATAGAGTTTCTAGAAGGGGCAGTTTGGTAATTTCACCCTTGACATTATTCATATGGGCCTGGGCTTGATTATGAAAATGGGCCTAAGATGAGCCGTTGAGAGCAAAAACGTAATTTCCTCCTATTTTGGCCCTTGTGGCCGAATTGAAGGAGAGCGAGGCCTACTGGGCCTTGCCAAACCCGTGAGCTCTCTTTGGCTCTCAATTTCTGACTTACCGTCACCTATCCAAAAATTTAGGGTTTACCGAAGAACTTTAGGATTTGATAAAGTAATGTCCAATGGTTGTCTCTCAATCCTCTAAAATCTAATACTCTTAGTTAGATTAGAATTCGTGGTTTAAATCCATCGAATTCGATTTTGATACATTGATCGAAGATTAGGGATATCATACTTCTTTTGTTTTGCTTTAAAATGCCATCGATCAATTGTAGAAAGCAGACTGAATTTGATTAATGAAATTTGCCTAGTGCAATTCTCTTGAACCTCGAAAAGTTCATACCCTTGAAAACCTAGAAGAGTTTCCATTCCGTTCTTGAAGGGTCGGAGCTTTTAAAGTTTGCATTCTTGAAGAGTTGCTTCTATCAATTTAGAGGAATTGATGCCCTTTCAACTTCCTTGGAGGCTTAGAAGAGCAACCATTGAAGTTCCTATCCTTTTCTCATTCTATCCATTCACATTCATCCACCTTCTCACCAAAATTGACCGTTCTATAGTGCTCATCTGAGAAAGCTCAAAACATGAAAGTTGTATTTCTAAGAGTCCTTATTCTTTTGGCTTTAGAATCAGGTTATTCCGATCTGCTAGGACCAAGTTACGCTCATTTTCCTAAGCTCGCATAGAATTGAAATTTTACGCTCGTAGTCACTCTCCTGATCCTATTGCTCGAGTCGACGAGCTTGGACTACACCAGTGTGTCGAAAGGATTTGGTTCGAATGTAGAATATGCTATGACAATGCTGCTGGAAGTCAAAAGTGAATAGCCATTGCAAGTCGAACCCATGAATTAAGGCCTGGTGTATCTAATTTTTAATTTCATGATTTTGATTCGACAAAATTGATTTCAAAATCTAATGATGATTTCCTTTTAACCTAGCCAAAAAGGAAAGGGTGTGGTTCTTTATAAACATCGCCATGTCCAAGTAAAGCTGCAAATAGAAATAATGACTTCCATAGGGTATAGTCTGCACATCATATAATTGTCATGTCTTGCATTTGATTTACCATGAGATGTTGCATGTGATTATTGCCATGTCATCATCTTGTTGTCTTCGTTATGCATGTGATTTACCATGTCATACTACATGTGATTATTGTTATGCCATGTCATCTTAGTGCCATCTCTTGCATGTAATTTGCCTTGTCATGTTGCATGTGACTATTGGCATTTCATATCATCTATTTGTCATGTCTTCTTGCATATGATTTGTCATGTCATATTGCATGTGAAATGGACATGTCAAGTCATTTCATCATCCTATTTTGCCATTCAATTTGTCATGTCATTTTGCATGTGATTATTGTTGTGTGAAGACAAGAAAGAAGAAATTAAAAATTAAAAAATTTGAAAAAAAATATTTAAAATATTATTATTTTAGCCAATCAGCGCGCCATGTCAACGCCGGCCAACCAAATGAACCAAATTAGCACAAATACAAAAGGTTTAAGACTAAATTGGAAAAAAAAGATTTAGGACTGAATTGGCACAATTGCAATAGGTTTAGGACTGTTTTGATAATTTTCCCTTAGAAATAACATAAAGGGTTTGAGCTGCTTTAGGGTTTTTTTTGGTAGAATCCTTGCGTATGTCGTTTGATTTCCTAAGCTTCCACTGTCATGTGTTTATGCATCATATGCGTTCTTATCCGTGATTATATGCTTTGATGAATATCTTGCGACTAACATGTTTGTTTTTCTGTCTTATTTTAGCACCTTTTTCGTGGTTATTTCTAGTGGTTTCCTTGTAGCAGTGGTCGGATTCGGACGACAAATAGCACCCTTAATTAGAAAATGAGGAAAGTACTTGTGCAGGCCGCTCGACACACGCCACCGAAACCAGCAAACTAGCCACCTGCTTAGCTCTACTCGTCTGGCGACCCTAACTTACTTGGCTGAGGGCAATGACTTCGGGACCTTTTGCCCTTAGGCTTACGTACAAGCCCTAGTTCTCATTGCCAACCATTTTGCACTCCATCACTGTTTGTTGTATCATTTTCTTGCCATCGTATTCGAATGAGTAGGGAAATAGAAGCCGAGATGGAACATAACATGTAAGAATGACATGTAAAACGACGTGATAATAAAAAAATTGAATATGACATGTACAAATAACACGTTGGATGATTGAATGAAGCATGGACAAATGACATGCAAAAGTGATGTGCAATATGAATATGACGTTGTCATGACCTCCTTGGAAAAATTCAGGGCATGGATCCGGTTTCGTATTTTGAGGCTAAAGGATTACTAGATTAATTAGCTTTGGGCTTAACTAACCTAGCTCGGACTCTCCCAAGTCCTACCTAATCGCAACTTGGGTAAAAGGAAGCTAAAATTTGGAGTCGCCACTAATTGTTTTGAGGTGGGTAGATTAGACACCCAATTGAGTTAGGAGGAGAACCGACTCGATTTACGGAACCAAAGATTCTACCAAAAATGGCTTTGACATTTAGAATTGAAACGCTATCAAGATCACGTGATCACTTAGAAAATATCCCGACCCTAGAATCTTTGGTCAGGATATTTTCTAAGTGATCACGTGATCTTGATAGCGTTTCAATTCTAAATGTCAAAGCCATTTTTGTAGGTGAGCATGCACATGTTTTTGTGGTTTTCTATTTTTTAAATTCCTAAACCGGGCTAATCTATCCTACAAATGAAATTAACAAACAAGTTATTGAAGTGCGGGATGCGTAATAAACAAGCAAGCAATTCAAAACAACTAATCTAAATGCGAGAAAGTAAAACCTACAACTCTTCAGGCATTAGTAATTACAATCCATTTTACAAAAGTTAGAGAGAGAGATCAGAATGGACATCGGTCGTTCTTCGCCATCTTCGACAAGCCGCCGCATAAACATTGTTTAATTATACATCTAACAATCATTTTGCAGTCAAGGTCGAGTATAAACAACCAAATGGCCTCGGAGTTGGCTTTCGTAGACATGCAATTTAAAGGTTCATGCCCTAGCGAGTGATTATGAATGATTGTTCTTTTGATCAACACGTTAGGCCTCCGCTTGCACAAGCGACGTAAGAGAGTAACGATGTTGATCCCTAAGGTTAAAACTAATGGGCATTTGACGAACTAATTGCTAAGCATGCATCGGAAGTTCATCAATAAATCCAATCCACAACAATTATAGAATTTATAACACGCAACATGAGATATGCAAATTGAAGGCAACATATCAACTATCAAACGAATCATGCTTGACAATCCATGAAATCATCTTCCCAATACATGAGGTCTAATCAAAGTAAGACAAGCATCATTAGAGAATTTGTAAAATGAAGTTTAAATAGGAATTTCGGCCCAAATTGATCTCGGGTGATCAACAAAATGGACAAACAGACCCGTAGGTTAGAAAAAAAAAATCAGTTTTTCCCTCAGATTTTATGAACCTGGAAAAAATAGTAAAAGACATCCTAAATCCACGAAGATTGACAGAGACATAAATCATTATGTTCTGAGTAACTTTTATGTTTTAGGGTTTTCCAAAAGCGCCATTCAAGTTGGTGAAAATGGACAATTTCACCCTGAAGGTCAGATTCGTTGGTTCAAGGCACCAATTCGTACACTGTCCGAATTTTGTAAAATTGACCAACTAAATCAAACACTCATGACATGAAATTTTGCAGCCCACTAAATGAGACCCCAATTAAAAAATTTCATGTTTTAAGTTTTTTTTTTTAAAGGATAGAGCCGAGTTGTTTTAACAAAATAAAATCGAACAACTTTCTATATCAAAATCTGGAGAAATGACCTGAAATGGTTGGTGAAGTACATGTCGATTTGACTGACTTACCAATTTTTTTTTACCTTGAAACTTTTCCACAAAGTACGCACGGATGTATTCTACAACTTTCGTGAAGAATACTTTTCCAGATTCTGTATAAAAAAATCTTCATAAATCGGGAAACTGCAAAGGTCAGCCAGGAAATAGAGGAGGATAGCAAAGAACAGAAACTGTTTTGTAGTTTCGAATTTTTAGGTAAAGTTTGAAAACCTCATTGACATAGTAAACGATATTTTCTCTAGTCCCAAAACCACTCAAATTGAAGCTTGAGATGTCATCTTCGAATGACTAAACTATGACTTCACAAGAAAATGATGTTTAAGGGCCCAAACAGCCATTAGAAGCATAGAAGGTCAGGAAAACGAGTTTGCACAGAAATATAGCACATTATAAGAGCGACAACCAGCAAGCAAACCAATGCTATTTACCATCATTTTAGGCTTAGAAACAACAAGTCAAAGCAGCAAAATAGATGAACATGATCACATAAGCATGGGGGCTAAAGGGTTTCTTATTGGATGAACAAGGTGCATTGTTCTTGAGTAGAGGTAAACCTACCTTTGCCGATGATAAAACGGGGCTCAAGCGAGCTATTTGGCCACCAAAGGGATTTAATGGACAGCCAAGAACAGCCCGACAATCTCTAGTTCAAGCAGAAACCAAAGGTATTAGAGGCATAAAATGGTGAAGATGAACGTTAAAATGGAAAAGGGAAGAAATAGGGGGTTCCAACAGTTGAATGGGTGAATCTCGGGCATGGGGATGTCTAGGACACGCTGGAGGGTGCTGTCGCAAGGCTCAGACAGTAGGACAGCGCCGAAAATGGCCAAGAGGAGCCAACAAAGCTAGTGGCTCAATCACCAGCGTGGGCGCCGGTGATGGTGCCGATAAGGAAATGGGCGGTGATGGTGGCTCTTCAATGGTTGATCAGTGAGGCAAGTGGTACAAGTGTGTAGAGGAGAGAGAGGGGGTCGTGGTGGTGGTAGTGGTTCGCTGGAGGGGGGTTGCCGATGGCGGCGGGAGGCGGCGGTCGACGACGGTGTGAGGAGGAGATAGGGAGAGAAAGAGAGAGAGAGCTAGATTCCTAGTATTCCATTCTAAATGGCAGCCCCAAAAAATGTGATTCCCCCTCTAGGGTTTTTGGGAGATGTGCAATATATAGTGACATTAAAATGATCTAATCTTGGCCATTCAAAATCAATGGTCAAGATTAGGCTAATTAATGGCATTTCTATAATTTCTAGTTCAAATATAAGAAGGTGGGCTTTGTCTTGAGAAATTGGCTACAAAATGGGCTAGAATTTGGCCCACATGGGCTGGCCTTGGGCACATGGACTGGCGATTAGGCTGATTTGATCCGGGTTGGATCCGTCCAATTTTCTTCGATTTTCATTGTAAATTTTCCCACTTTGACCCTACCTTGCATAAAATTTTTCAATTAGATCGGGATGGATGAAACATATTTACTACGAAAATGCTTGTTTCGATTTAATTAGGCGGGGTTGGCATGTATTAAAAGCTATTGTTTCAAAAATGGCCCTATAGATCAAATGTCATGAAAAAAACTTACACTAACAATTTAAAGTTAGGAAAAATACTAATTTTTGTATTTTTTTCCTAATTTTTTATATTTTGTGAATTTTTTGTATTTTTATGAATTTTCTTGATTAATTCTCAAACGATTTTATGATGTAAGAACTAAAACTGAAATTAATGCTATTTAGAATAAATGACTTTTTTTATTTGAAAAATGGCTTTGACACGATCAAATTTCAAATTTTACTTTTAGTTGACGGGTCAACTAAACATTAGGTGTCAACAGCTACCTCTCTTTAAGAGAGAGCTCAAAGAGATTCCTTTCAAAGACGAGATGATATCTGAATTTTTAGTCAACTAACTGACTTTTAAAAGGAAAAGTAATGAAAGGAAAAGGAATGGAAAGAAAATGACACTTGATTGAGGACGTACCTTTGAAACTTACTTTTGCCCATTGGGACGTTTATTGCACATCTCTCTCTGCTTCTCTCTCTCTCTCTCTCTCTCTCTTTCTTGAGGAGCGGGCCCCCTTCTTTTCCTTTTTTCTTTGCTTGGTAAATAACTAAGGATAGGGTTACTTATCTTATTGGGAACGAGAGGTAGATAACTAGGCATCGGGCTACTTAACCTCTTTGAAAAAAAATGGTGAAGGGGTATAAGCAAGCATTGGGTTACTTGTCCTCTTGAGGGGTATAACCAGGCATTGGTTTACACTTACAGGGGTTAACTTGATCGGGTAATCTTCTAAGGCTATATGGGCCGCAATCACTAGGAGGGATTCCAAGGCTGTGACCCACGTTCACTACAGGAAGACTATCAAAGAGATTTTTGATGACCACACTTGGCTAATCATCTAAAAAGGGTTTTAATGACAACATTTAGCTAATCATTTCAAAAGGGCTTCTATGATTGCACTTCGCTAATCAGAGGGAAATTAGTGAGAACTCCACTAGGGAAACATCCACTGAAAATTGATTTTTTTGAAAGGGTTTCTAAGGCTATGCGTGGTAAGCCTAACGGAATTTTAAAAAATGCACCTTGTTTAGGTGAGAGATTTTGCAAAGATTCTAAGATTGCCCTTGGGCAAATCAACGGATAGTTTAGTTTTAAAATGCATGAGGACTTTTGAATGTCATTTAGTGCAATCAATATTCGAAGGTTGACAAATGTGATTAACCATCAAGACTTCCTTGTAGAGGAGAGTTTGTGAGCAAAATGATCTTGATAAATTCAAAAGATTATGCTGAAACAAACCAAATTGTTGTGCCTTGATCGGAAGGGTTTTCTCACCATGGTTTTCAAGAAAAGATTATGGAACTGTGACATCCTCAATTTTCGACCAATGTACCAAGATCGAATTCAATGGATTTTAATCTTGAATTCTAATCCGACGAAGGGTATTGGATGTTTCGTTACCAATAATTCAAAATTCATCGGTAAACCCTAAATTTTCGGATAAAGGACAGTAAGCTGCAAATTGAGAATTGAAGAGACGTTATGGACGTGGCACGAACCAACGGGCCTATTTTCTATTATTTTCGGATTTAAAGAGGCCCGATAATAGAAAATGATCGTTTTGCCCCCGAAAGCCTATTTTGGCCCAAAATGAAGAACCCATTGGATATCAAGCCCATTGGGCCAGCTAAAATTCAAGCCAAACCCATGTGAATAGTGCCAAGCCCATGTGAATAGTGCAAGCCCGTATGAATTGTGCCGAGGGTGGAAATTACCATTTTACCCTTATTGAAAGTGGGATATTTTGAAGATCACATTAATGGACTTAAGACAAAGCTCTTTAAATGTCTTTCTTTTCTTCTAATCCTCCCCCCTTGGCCAAACCATCCCTCTTGCCCCTCTCCTTGTCCCTTTCTTTCTTTGTCTCATTGATTGGCTCAAGTTGTCTTAAATTCAAGAAGCCAAATTGGATAAGTTTTGGGATTGCATTTATGTGGTATTTAATGCAAAGTAAAGACTTGGTGAAGGAGTTTGCTTCTTAGACTTTCAAGACCAAGAAAAAGACAAAATAGGATTAGAGTTTTAGCCTTAGTTGTCTTGAAAGTTAAGAGCAAAGTTGGATATTTTGGAAAGTTGCAATGACGAGATGCAAACTTGGAGAGAAAGTTTATTAGCAAGACAATACTCTCTCTCTTTCACTCACTCACTCTCTCTTGCTTTCCCTCTCTCTCAAATTCGTAGCTCCCCTCCCTGTCCTCCATTTTCACCATTTTTCCTTCTTGTTTCACACCTCTCACCTTGTCGCCGCACTACTCGAGACGTGCTTTGAAGCCGTGCCCTTGCCGTCAACGTTTAGGCTGTCGTCGCCAAGCCGTGCTACCGAACTGAGCCCGTACCAAACCGCCGTCCGCACACCGTGCCGCGCCGAGTCGAGTCACCGTTAATACCCATTTTCCATCTACGCGCCGTCGCTGAGCCACCACCACCATCATCTTTGCGTCGTCGCCGCCGTCGCCGTTAAATGGTGAGTTAACTTCCTAATCCTTGATTAGGTTGTTGATTGCACTTAGGGTTAGTTTAAGGTGCAAATTAGACTTTTAACTATGGTTAAATGGATTAACTATGATTAGTTTAGTTAAACTATGGTTGGGTTAAGTTAACCTTGGTTAGGTTAGTTGACTTTGGTTAGGTTAGTTAACCATAGTTGGGTTAGTTAACCATGGTTAGGTTAATTAACCATGGTTGGGTTAATTTTTCTATATATGTTTTAGTAGGTTTTTAAAATGATGTTTGCCTTGGATAAATAATGGTATCATGAATTGAGAGTTTATAGTAGAAAAGAATGCATTTTGGCATGAAAATGGAAATTGATGTGGTGCCGTGCTTAAATGCTAAGTTTTATGCTTTGAAACCATTTATTTGACTTGAAAAGTGAGACACGTGGAGTTTGGCATGAAAAGCATATTCGTGTGATCAAGTGTGATTTATGTATTGCATTTTTCGTGGGAAAATGGCAATGAGCATGACATATGGAATTAGCATGTATCGTGAATGCATTGCCAAAAAGAAAGGAAGAAATGAGATTTAAATGCCTGTGTGCTCATGTGATCACAAAGTGTATGGACCATCAATGGTGATTGGGGACGATGCCCAATTTTATCGCTGATATTATTGGACGCCTGGCGGGGGTTCAGATGACGGATCGCGGTAGAGGCCGGACTAATTCTCCTTTATGGAATGCCGTCTGCCTGCGAGGGAGGTCGGGGTGGGGCCACACCTCGACCGACCAGGAGGAGACATTGTCGCGCCTGATGGTTTTGGGGTGATGCCCGGTCATGCCGGAAAACCGCCAACCTTTGGGTTGTGCCATGCCCGAGAGCGGGCGTAATCACTAGGCATAAAATTGGACTACGCTTGGAAACATTGCGTGTGTGAGATGATGATATACGTGTCCTGATTGTCTTGTTTGATGCATTGTTTATATAATGCTGTGATTTATAACAAGCAGAGCATGTGCATGTGCCAAGGCAAGGTAAGAATGCCTGTGAATTGTCTATTGATTGGTGAGAGTCACCCGAACTTGTTATAGGTTGTATAGAGCGAGAGTCGATCACTATTGTTCTGCCATCGACGTTGAGTTGCATGTTTAGGGTATGCTCTGAGTGAATTGGCACCCTACGCGAGGCTTAGGTTGTTACCTTATTGAGATTTTATCTCACTCGTTGTTAACCGCTTTTCAAGACCTTAGATCGGAAGGTTGACAGGTGCGGTTCGAGGTGCTCTCACGTAGAGAAGATTAAGTTAACCCGACCCTCAGTATCTTTTTGTTAGTCTGGTTAGGAAGTGGCCCGAAAGTGAGGGCTTGTAATTATAACTTCCTAGGGTTAACAAGTATATAAATAAAAATGTGAGTTTTGTTATGGATGTTGTTCTGTTGTTTATTCCGCTGTTTTTCCTGCTATCCCTGCTATTGGGTGATTGTTATTTGTTTCCGCATGCGTTAATTGAAAGATAAAATGAATGGGTCGTCAACGGGTCCTGGGATGTCGCATTTTTAATGACCCAAGAGAAGAGATGAAACGGGATGGTTGCGCGCTCGAGGGTCGGGGCGTGACAGGAACCCTGTAATATCCATAGTTTCGCCTACGTGAATTAGAGAAAAACATTTGAGGAGAATGTATCAGACGTGATTATCGTTAGACATAGTATTCAGGTGAACATGTGGTGTCGTATTCATGTGGACATGCGAGCATGTATAGTATAGAATCGCTACCAGTAAGCCACCTCACTTTTATTTGATGATCATTAAGGAAGACTTTGTCTTCCATCTTTGCATCAAACGGCAAGTGTTGCCACTTGGCCGCACGCCTTACTCCACCTCCTATTCCTTACCGCTTCACTCTTCTTCCCCTTTGATCCATTTGAATGACCATGTGGCAAATTAAATTGAAGTGAATTGGGCACGTGGGCTGACCCTTCTTCATGCACGTTACCACCTTATTTTTTCTTCTTTCAAATTGCATCTTGGGGCTGACTCTTTGGTGCGGTGTTCTCTTCCCTCAATTATTCTACCCGAGCTTCCTTCACCTCTTCATCTTCTTTCTTTGTGCCTCGGTTCTCTTCTTTCCTTGTGTCGCGGTTCGTTGCTGCAACCAGAATCAAACTCGGTCGTTCCGTTTTCGGTTGAGGCAAGTGGAATTACCATATTTCTTCTCTTCTCAATTTGTTTGTGCTCACGGCAAGGAGTAGAATATCTGCATAAATAACTTAGTTGATGCTAAACTTAAGATGCCGAGGCCTTTGCTAAATTTCTGGGTTCGGAAGATAGATCTTGCGGTGAATTGCTGGTTCATGACAAACTTTGATCTCGGTGAAGAGGGTGGTGAGTGATCGAGGATAACATATGAAAGTGGATTCATTTTTGGACAATGGCGGGAGACCATTGTAGTTGGACGGCTTCTTAGTGTGGAGGTGGAGCTTTTGCGGACCGACGGTCATGTAGTAGTGCAAGTGTCGTCTCGTAAGGGCTAGGTGTACCCTTTTTACCTTCCCGGATTATGCCACTTTTGAGTGTCCATATATAGGCGTTACGTTAACTTCTTCATGGCGTTATGTTAACTTCTTCATGTAACTGAATTCCCACACATTTATAAATAAGAGAATGTGCCTCTTTTAATATTGTTTTAATGCTTCCGCTTGCATGATAAGAAATACATAAAATGAATCAAGCCGTTTAGATCATGGCGCCTTGGGACGCCACGGCTCGATCCCTAGCGAAGGGGATGTCACAACTTGTGGTATCAGAGCCATAGGTTTACCTGGAGTGATAAGGTGCACTAAAATGGAAATGGTGATTAGGACGCGCGCGTGCTCTTATTGTTTTAGTCCTAATAGTTAAACAATTATATAAAATTTGTTGTATATGTCCGAGTAACAATTGTTGCTTATAGATTAAGATTTTCGATCACATCTAATAGAAGTGGCTGATTTACAGAAGTTTGTTAATACAAGATGACGAGAGGACGACCAAGACTTTCATCCCCAGGACAGCTCCACCTGGAGAGGCGGACCGTCAGGTAGAAGTGACTCAAGCAGGAGCAGGTCCTCAAGATGGAACAAATCCTCGAGGAGGAGATAACCCTCGAGCAAAAGTGGTTCCACCAGCAGGAGTAGGTCCTCAAGATGGAATAAATCCTTGAGCACGAACAGATGCTTGATTAGATGGAATCCTTGATGCACTTAGGAAATTGATTGGACAGAAAGCTCGACAAAGAGTGGCGGTGGGAGTTGGCAACCGCCACATGCAAGGATTAATTGAACAATTCCTCAAATTATGACCATCTACGTTTGAAGGAATAGGGGCGTGACATCCAAAAATTTCTGTATTATATTTATAATGCATAGGAGGTCGTAGACGATATATATAGCATGTGGAAGTCTTAATTGAGTCTTTTGTGTAGAAATCGCGGAGGCCGAATCGTATTTTATGTCTCCGTAGGTTTTCCGTAAATGTTTTCATTAGGATTAAATTATTGGATATATACATTCGGATTGATTTTCTAGAGTTGCGACGATGTTCGCAACACCGCGTTATTCAATTTCGGAGGCCGAAACGCTCCGAATTTTCGTATTGAATGAGTGTCAAGTGTGAAATTTACTAAGTTAAACATTCTCGTGCGTTCGGTATACTTTGCCAAACATTTTAATAAGTTTAAAATATTTTTCGAGTTTACCAATATTTAGAACAGTCACTGATTTTCATATTTTCGCTCTGATTACTTCGTTTATGTACTGATTTATAAGATAACTTGATAACTTATAAAATATTTTCGTTTGGGACCATGTTGTTAAGACAAATGTCACTTTTACATAAGCCCACATCTCATAAGATCTCCACCAAGTATTTTAACCCAAGCAATCATTACTTTTTAACTCAAGGTTATTTGTTCTTATCCCATTAAAGCTTCAAATAACGTAGCCCCATTTTAGTCGTAGGGTACATTCTCAAAATACTTCAAGAACCTTCAACTTAACTTCTTCTTATTCTTCCTCTTTTCAAAACCACTTCCAATAGAGAAAGAGGAATAACCCGTTTGAGTTGTTGAAGTTTTAAATCGTTCTCTTTCAAGAAAGCTCAAGGTGATTATTGAGAATTTTATTTCTTGCTCCAAACTAGTTTTGTTATTCGAAAAGATTTTTAGTGTTAACTCAAGTTCTTGATGATTTTGTATGAAGGTAATTAAAACTTTGCTTTGCTCAAATCGTTTGAGGTAAGTGAAACTCTAAGTACTACGTTAGGAGAATCTATTTAGTGCTCTTGACTTGGATGGTTGTTATGATTGATTTTTGCTCGAAGTTATTGAAATAAGTAGTTAAACTTGCCATTATTGAAGTTGGATTACTATGTTATTTTGTCTTGAAGTTATTGTGAGTTATGATGCCTATGTCTTCTGGAAAGAACTGAGAAGAGGTAAAAAAGAAGTCCTTCTCGTAGACTTAAGTTCTGTGAAAATCAGGTCCGTCCAAAAAAAAAAAAAGTCAACTGAAGTCAACAAAAAGTGTCGATAGTCAACATTTTTTGTCGAAATCAAGAGAAAATTTCCATTTTATTGAATCTTGATGCTCTAGAACTCAATGAGATTGAAAGAGCTCTTATAGTATTATCATTTATGTGAGAATGGAAGAAAATGATTAGAGAACTATTAATGTAAATGTGAGTGATGCATGAATTACATGATATGCATTATTTGAGTGTTTGGGTTAGGTTAATTGAGTTGTTGACGTTCACATAGCCCTATGACAATATATCATTTACTTGCAAAATGTATGATTTCGACGTGAAACGTTACGACATGATTTCGTATGAAAAGAATTATAAGAAGTTTCCGTCGTCCACGCGATCGTGGCGACGATTCCCCACGAATCGGAATGCCCGTCAATCAGATGCTCCAAGGTGATACGTTTTGGAAGTGATTTTAGTGAAAGATGATGTGCATCGTATGTTGATTTTGAAGTAAATGTGAATTTCATAGTCGATGTAAAGAAAATATCATGTGCATGAATATGAAGAGATAATATATGAAAAGTTATGTTCCGTTGTTCACGCGATCGTGGCGACGATGCCTCACGAATCGAGATGCCCGCGAATCGGATGTTGCGGGATGCCCCATTGAGAGGTGGGATGCCTCGTGGTCGGATGTTGCGGGATGCCTCGGAGTTGAGATGCCCTGCGAATCGGGAAGTTCTGCAAATCGGAAAGTAATGCCCCGTGAATCGAGAAGTTCCGCGAATCGAAAAGTAAAGAAAAATTGAATATGATAACTGAGTACATAATGTACGTTTATGACGCATGCCCATGATGAATAAGATGAATAATTTATATTTGATGCATGACCATGGTACATGTTCAATGATGAATAAGAGGTGATATGTATATACTATGACATGGCGAGTCATTCGCATGTACTTAGTAGACAATCTCAAGTAAGGTTGCTATTGATTTGCCATCGACATAAAAGGGTAAGATTTTCATGTGCTTGTCATGCAAAGGAGTTAGAAACGATTGATTGCATGTTGATTGTTCCAGGTTGAGTGGTGGATGATTTTCCTACCTTAGAATTAGAGATTTTATTTACTGGGCCTCGGCTCATTCCTTTATTTTTAAGACTTGTAGGATGGATCCTGTACCACCACCACCACTCGCACCACCTATTTTCGAAGCTCCTGTCCAGTTCAATGCTATTATAGAAGATATAATCATACTTGGTTCGGACATAGTTTATGTTAGATGCAATTCTATTATATGGTCGACGTAGGACTCCTGGAGTGGATCGCCCATAGATACATTGCCTGGTATATACGCACAGATGATGGTGAGACGATGGGACCTCTGAGAGGTTTTGATGGTCCTCCAAGCATGTATGTCGACGACGAGACTTCACTGGGCAAAGTGATTGACCTGTAGTTAGTGAGTGGCCATATGGAGGTATGGTCTTTTTGGAGTAGATGTGTGGAGTAGAAGCTTTGGAGCCGAACCTTCTTCCCAGAGTTAATGCGATGTAATCTTTCATCTTTTGGGAATTGTATTAAAATTTGAAAGAGGGTCAAAATGGATAAGGAAGCATATGTTAATTATGTAACTTGACTTCTTGTGATTGCTCATGCTATGTGGTGTTAATGTTATGTGCTTCCGCATGCGAAAAAGTTTAAAGTATATTGCATAAAATGGTAAGGACACGTGTAGAGCGTGACGTTCTGGGGCGTCACAAGTAGATCCAGATGAGGCTAAACGATGGATCACTAGCATGGAGAAAATCTTCAAATTACTAGATTGTTGTGACACTAACAAGGTGGCCTTGACCAAATACCAGTTGGATGGTAATGCACAACATTGGTGGAGGGCATCCAAAGGAACAGTGTTTCCTACTGGAATAGCTGTGACATGGCAAAGTTTCCTAAATGCATTTAATGAAAAGTACATTTTGGAGTGTGCCAAGGACAAAAAGATGGCAGAGTTTATATAGTTAACTCAAAAGGATTTTACAATGGACCAATATGAAGCAAGGTTTGCGGAGTTGTCACGATATGCTCCTCGACTAGTTGAAAACCAAGAAGAAAGGACTAAAAGGTTTCTGAATGGTCTAAAGACTGAAATTAGAAGACAACTGGTACCTTTTGATATAAAGGACTAATAAGCTTTATCGACGTGCCCAATTGGTGGAGCAGAAACTGATAAAGGAAAAGACTGAGATGGCATTACAAACAAAGTCAAATTCTACAATGATGAATGCTAGGCATGAGAAAAGGTCAATGCAGTTTTGTTGGTCGATGTCAATGACCAATAAGAGAAGGAATTTTGGAAATTATAACAACGCTAGGAGTAGTCAATCCGTAAATCAAAGACAGAATTCGAGTGAAGCGTGCCAACGGTGTGGTAGGACACATGGAAATACACCCTGCTTTAGGCAAAGAACATGCTATGGATGTGGACAACAAGGCCACATTCGTAATGAGTGTCCTCGTGAAGGATGACAATCGCAAATCAGTATGGGACGCCAACCTCAACAACCATCTTCCAGCGGAGCTTCAACACTAGGGAATACCCAAAGACCGCTAGCCCAAGGAAAGGTGTATGCAGTCACACAAGAGGAAGTTGAGGCTTCCAAGACCGTTATCTCATGTATGATCCATATCTGTGACTATAAGGCATATACATTATTTGACACTGGTGCAACACACTCCTTTGTGTCTGCACGTTTCGTTAGATTATATGGATTTAAATCTACTGCGCTAGAAATTCCCTTAAGTATTGCTACGCCTCTTAAAAAGGAAGTTCTTTCTGCTCTAGTTAATGCAAACTGTAAGATCACTATAGAAGGATGTGATCAAAGGATAGACTTAATAATTCTATCAATGAATGACTTCGATGTCATCATTGGAATGGATTAACTATGTGAACAACGAGCCAATGTGGATTGCTACGGGAAAGTAATTCAATTCAATCCCCTTGGCCAAACTAGTCTTAGATTCTCTGGAATTGGAATAGGTCCATCCATGATCTTCATTTCTGCTTTAGAAGCAAGTCAACTTCTTAGAGAAGGATGCCAAGGATATCTAGCTATAGTAAATGATCAATCCAAGAAGGAAATGATTATTGAGGAAATACTAGTGGTTCAAGAATTTCCGGACGTATTTCCTGAGGAATTACCAGGGTTACCACTGGAGCGAGCAATTGAGTTTGTAATACAACTCACCCCTGGAACGGAACCTATTTCAAAGGCTCCTTATCGAATGGCTCCAACAGGACTTAAGGAATTGAAGGTACAGATAGAGGGGCTGTTGGATAGAGTATACATTCAATCGAGTGCATCACCTTGGAGAGCTCCGGTGTTGTTTGTAAAGAAGAAAGATGGATCTATGCGTCTTTGCATAGACTACAGGCAATTGAATCAAGTGACAATTAAAAACAAGTATCCGTTACCTAGGATCGATGATGTATTTTGATCAACTACAAGGGGCATTCGTATTCTCGAAAATTGATTTGAGATCAGGGTATCATCAGTTACAAATTAAGAAGGAGGATATACCTAAGATGGCTTTTAGACTCGATATGGTCATTATGAGTTCTTAGTTATGTCGTTTGGACTAACTAATGCACCTGTAGCATTCATGGATTTGATTAAGAGGATATTTAAGCCGTTTTTGGATCAATTTGTTATAGTCTTTATTGATGTTATCCTAATCTACTCGAAAGGATCCAAGGAACATATGAAGCATTTAAGAATGGTGCTTCAAACTCTTCGAGAACATCATTTATATGCAAAGTTTAGTAAGTACGAATTCTAGTTGGATCGAGTAGTCTTTTTGAGACATGTTGAAACCAGTGAAGGAATTTCAATGGATTCAAATAAAATGGGAAAAGTACACAAGAAGTGCCAAAAGTTGTATACGGAGATCACTTTAGTGCCAAAAGTTTTTTTCGGCTTATTTTAGGGCCAAAAATTGTAAAAAACGATCACTTTAGTGCTAAGTTCTTCGGAGTTGGTCGGAAATCCTACGTGGCCATTTTTTATTAATTTTCCAAGCTGACGTGGCTCGCCGGAAAGTTCTGCATAAGTTTTTCTTTTAATTTTTCTAATTTTATTCTGAAAAAAATAAGTAAAAAAACACACAAAGGGGGGGGGGTCAATGCAGCGGCGAGGGCTGCGCAGCCCTTGCCGTTGCCGCCCCACCCTCACCGGTAATGGCCAGCAAGGGTGGGGGAAGGTCGACAAGGGTTGCCGAGCCCTAGCAAGCGGCTGGGGACCCCCGCCGATTGCAGGGGGTTGGGCGAGGGCAGGCTACCCTCGCCCAGATCTGGGGAAGGGTTGCCGCCCTCGCTGAGGCCTAGGCGAGGGTCGCCAGCCCTCACCCAGGCTTGGCCAAGGGTGGCCACTGGTGAGGGGTGGTCGACCGCTAGTGGCGACCCTTGGCCAAGCCTGGGCGAGGGTCGGCGACCCTCACCCAGATCTAGGCAAGGGTCGCCCGCCCTTGCCCAGCCCCTCTGTAGTCGGCGGTAGTCGTCAGCCACTGGCCGGGGCTCGACGACCCCTGCTGACCTTCCCCCACCCTCGCTGGCCATTACCGGCGAGAGTGGAGCGGCGGTGGCGAGGGCTGTGCAGCCCTCATCGCTACATTGACGCCCTCTCTATTTTTTATTTATTTATTTTTTAGCTAATTTTTTTAGAATAAAATTACAAAAATTATAAAAAAAAAATAAAAGAAAAACTAATGTGGAAATTAAAAATTCAAGAAAAGCTGATGTGGAAATTAAAAATTCAATTTAATTTTTTTGGCCGAAATATCTCGTCAGTGGCACTAAAGTGATCTTTTTTTTCTCAATTTTGGCACTTAAGTGAGCCGGTGAAAACTTTTGGCAATAAAGTGATCTCTGTACACAACTTTTGGCACTTCTGGTGTACTTTTCCCCAAATAAAATTGAAGTAGTGGTTAAGTGGCCTAGACCAATAATGATAGCAGAGATTTGGAGTTTCTTGGGATTGGCTGGATATTATCGTAGATTTGTAGAAAGGTTTTCGCATCTCGCTAGTCTGTTGACTCAATTAATGAGAAAGAATGCAAGGTTTGAATGGAACGAGGAATGTGAGTCTAGCTTTTAAGAACTCAAATGAAAGTTGATGACGGCATTCGTTCTATCAATACCATCTGGTAGTGGCAAATTTGTAGTTTATAGTGATGCCTCTCACAATGTTCTTAGGTGTGTATTGATGCAACATGGGAAGGTAATTGCTTATGCCTCGAGACAATTAAAGTCGTATGAACTGAATTATCCGACATATGATTTAGAACTTGCAGCTATCATGTTTGCATTAAAGATATGAAGGCATTATCTATATGGAGAGAAATTTGAAATCTACATGGATCATAAAAGCGTAAAATATCTATTCTCACAAAAGGACCTGAACATGAGACAAAGACGGTAGATGGAACTGTTGAAGGATTACGATTGTGATATTTTGTATCATCCAGGAAAAGCGAACAAAGTAGCTGATGCATTGAGTCGAAAATCAGCTGTGATGGCAAGTATGAGAATTAGTGAATGGAAATTATTAAAGGAGGTATCAGACTCTGAATATAAACTTGAGATGGATAATCTCGTAAGTCTTTTAGCTACGTTGAAGGTTGAACCGGAAATCATAAAAAGGATCAAAGAACTACAAGACAGGGATCCTAAGCTTATAAAGATTCGCGAAGAGACGTTAAACAGCAAGAAATCGGAATTTCAAATATCTGATGAATGAGTCATCAAATTTCGTGGTCACTTGTGCATCCCTAACAATGAAGAGTTAAAGAAAGAAATTCTGATGGAAGCTCATCATAGCAAGTATAGTATCTATCCGGGTAATACAAAGATGTATAGAAACCTCCGTCAATATTTCTGGTGGAACGGAATGAGGACGGACATTGCTAAGTTTGTAGCAAGTTGCCTAACATGTCAGTAGGTAAAAGCGAAACATCAAAAACCTGCTGGAATGTTAAAACCATTAGAAATTCCCAAATGGAAATGAGAACATATTACAATGGATTTCGTACAATGATTGCCAAGGACGTTTAGAAATCATGATTCGATTTGGGTTATAGTTCATCCATTGACTAAATCAGCTCATTTCTTGGCAGTATGAGTGGATTATTCTTTAGATAAGTATGCAGATCTATATGTTAAAGAAGTCATACGATTACATGGAATTCTAGTGACAATCACATCAGATCAAGGTCCGAGGTTCACTTCAAATTTTTGGAGGAGTCTTCAGACGGCCTTAGGAACGAGACTGCAATATAGTACGGTCTTCCATCCTCAAACTGATGGACAATCTGAAAGAGTCATACAGATACTAAAAGATATGCTACGTGCATGTATCAGCGACTTTCCAAGAAATTGGGATGAAAAATTACAATTAATCGAATTCGCCTATAACAATAGTTATCAACATAGTATTGGTATGGTGCCATATGAAGCTTTATATGGAAGAGCCTGTAGAACTCCTATCTATTGGGATGAAGTGGGAGAATGAAGTTTAGTAGGACCAGAATTGATTCATCTCACAACGGATATAGTGAGAGTCACTCGAGAAAGACTTAAGACGGCACAGAGTCGTCAGAAAAGTTACGTGGATAAACGTCGCAGACCCTTAGAATTTCAAGTGGGCAACCACGTATTCTTAGAGGTATCACCAATTAAAGGGATACTAAGAGTCGGAAAGAAGGGTAAGTTAAGTCCAAGATTCATAGGACCATTTGAGATTTTGGAAAGAATTGGAGATTTGGCATATCGACTAGCCCTACCTCCGAAGCTAGCTAATATGCATGATGTCTTCCATGTGTCGATGCTACGAAGGTATCACTCTAACCCCACGCATGTATTAGACTATGATGCAATCGACATTGATCAAGGGAGTAAATATGTCAAAAGAGCCGGTACATATTTTGGATCGAAGAGAACAGGTTCTTAGGAACAAGGTGATCCACTTAGTTAAAGTACTCTAGCAATACCATAACATAGAAGAGGCAACCTGGGAGAGTGAAGATCTTATGAAGCGTCAGTGCCCCTACCTCTTCGAGCAGCCAAGTATGGTTTAAAATTACGAGGACGAAATTTCTTAAGGTGGGGAGAATTGTAATATCTAGTTTTGCCTATCTAAATTAGAGAAAAACATTTGAGGAGAATGTATCAGACGTGATTATCGTTAGACATAGTATTCAGGTGAACATGTGGTGTCGTATTCATGTGGACATGCGAGCATGTATAGTATAGAATCGTTACCAGTAAGCCACATCACTTTTATCTAATGATCATTAAGGAAGACTTTGTCTTCCATCTTTGCATCAAACGACAAGTGTTGCCACTTGGCCGCACGCCTTACTCCGCCACCTATTCCTCACCGCTTCACTCTTCTTCCCCTTTGACCCATTTGAACGACCATGTGGCAGATTAAATTGAAGTGAATTGAGCACGTGGGCTGACCCTTCTTCATGCACGTTACCACCTTATTTTTTCTTCTTTCAAATTACATCTTGGGGCCGACTCTCTGGTGCGGTGCTCTCTTCCCTCATTATTCCACCCGAGCTTCCTTCACCTCTTCATCTTCTTTCTTTGTGCCTCGGTTCTCTTCTTTCCTTGTGTCGCAGTTCATTGCTGCAACCAGAATCAAACTCGGTCATTCCGTTTTCGGTTGAGGCAAGTGGAATTACCATATTTCTTCTCTTCTCAATTTGTTTGTGCTCACGGCAAGGAGTAGAATATCTGCATAAATAACTTAGTTGATGCTAAACTTAAGATGCCGAGGCCTTTGCTAAATTTCTGGGTTCGGAAGATAAATCTTGCGGTGAATTGTTGGTTGCATGACAAACTTTGATCTCGGTTCAGTTGCTAATTAGACGAGATAGCGATTAAAATTGTGTTATGCTAAAATTGTAGAGTGTGGACCGAATCTGTGTCATGTGTACATTGAATATGGTGCCGGTTTAAGATGACTGATAGCTGCTATAATTGAGGAAGCGAAGTGCTTGATTAGCTTCAAATATGTGATTGTTAAGCTACTTGTTATTTGAGAAGTCTGGATTTTGATCAGGGTCATTCGAGATGTGTTGAAAGGTTGCTGATTGTGATCGTATTTGACTGGTTTCATACTTGTTTTGATAATATATGACTATTTTTGTTGAGTGGAGCTTTCGATATTCATTAGTAAGTTAATTGAAACGTTAAGGACAACATGATTCATGTTGAGATGTACTGTTCGAGTAATTTGCAATTAGATTTGTGATAAATTGAACATGTGGCTAGTTAGATTAGTTACACTACATGAATGGTATGCATAGTTGCATTGGTGAATTGAGTTAATGGTAAGGACCGTCGGTTGGCAAATCGACGATGCCTTGTGGGAGCCAGTTGGGAAATCAGGAAACTTGAGGTCGGCAAACCCTAGGGTCGTGCAAAGTAAGACGCGACAACTACCACGCAAAGTAAGTTGCGATGCCTCGGAGTAGGAGTGAGATGATATGTTTGGTAGGCAAGAGTTGCAAGGTCCGGTTTACCAAACCGGCATGATTACGATTGGAGGGAATACATGTGAGGGCTTATCGTTTAGCATTTGCATTCATTCAGTGCATGGTCTGTCTAAGCAAATTGCATTATAAATTGAATAATTAGTTGTTTCTAATTGATGACAATGCTTGACGTTCTCAGGTTAGTTTATAGAATTTATTTCCATTCTTCATACGTTTCGACTCTCCTAATTCTGACACTTATAAGTTGAGCAAAGTAGAAATTTGTTGATTTCATTTGCTGAGTTAAATCTCACACTTGTTGATTTAAATGCTTTCAGATTATTAGCCATGTCATCTCTCCTCGCTGTTCCGATGGTCATATATGGAGCTCTTGATGACCTTGAATGGTCATTTTTGGAATTTATCGACCTAGAGTTTCCGGATATGGTCTTTATTAAGTTGATGGTAGCCTTGAAAATTAAGATTGGTATAGACACTGAGTCGCCGGTGATTAAATTCGTAGCTATCTACGCTAAAATCGACGGACGTCTAGTAGGTCCCATTCCACATCCTCAGGATGACGGCAATGGGCCGAGTGACAACAGCGGTGAAGAGGGTGGTGAGTGATCGAGGATAGCATATGAAAGTGGATTTATTTTTGGACAATGGCGGGAGACCATTGTAGCTGGACGGCTTCTTAGTGTGGAGGTGGAGCTTTTGCGGACCGACGGTCATGTGGTAGTGCAAGTGTCATCTAGTAAGGGCTAGGTGTACCCTTTTTACCTTTCCAGATTACGCCACTTTTGAGTGTCCATATAAGGTGTTACATTAACTTCTTCATGTAACTGAATTTCTACATGTTTATAAATAAGAGAAGGTCGTCCATTATATTATGCCAATTGCCTCTTTTAATATTGTTTTGATGCTTCTGCTTGCATGATAAGAAATACATAAAATGAATCAAGTCGTTTAGATCATGACGCCCTGGGACACCACGGCTCGATCCCTAGCGAAGGGGATGTCACAATCCCAACCATTAGTGTGGGGTATTTGTATACATTTGGGGAAGTAATTCTCTCATAACCCATGTCAAAGGTTATTGGGGATGTTCACAATGAATACAATTTGACCGATCCAAAAGGTCTTCTACAGGACCGTAATGTTGGTTTGGTCAATGGTGTTCAATGGGGACTCTTTTGAGTCAAGGCTTTTGAAAAGGAATCTTCATCAACTACTTTGGGTTTACAAGTCAAGAACCCTGCAAAACGAGAAGAAATAATCTTGCTTGTACTTATTCATGCGAAGCTTAAGACATATAAACTCTACGTTAATCTGGGTGCCTTAGTTGGAAGAGACTTCAACATGTGGTAACGTAGGCTCGAATTAGGGATTGAGGAATGAAAATGCTCATTTTGACTCAAAATATATAGGGAAGGCTGAAGTCAATGATCATCACTATCTTGTCACCGGTCTTTGGTCTTCAAGATCATCGCTGGGGAGTATTCGATCTTCAGCCACATATCAGATTCGGACTTCGTCGGGGATTAAATTGACTTTGTTTAGGGAGAAGTCGTTGAAGAAATTGCAAATTGATTTTAGCTGAGGATTTCATGCTACAAACTCGTTCCATTGGGGATGCAATAGCAGAATTGACAAAGGAATGAGTTTCCCTCAGGCCATTTTTGCTCACTGGCTCAAATCTAGGGTTTTCCCTTCTTCTTCTTTTTTGTTTCTGTTTTCTCTTTCGTTTTCTTTTCTTTTTGCTCTTTTTCTTTTCTTTTCTTTTCTTTTCTTTTCTTTTCTTTTCAGGGAAAACCCGAAACAATGTAAGGCTGCAAAAAAAAAATGCCAACTCATATTTCGCCACGAGGACTTGGTAAACCCTAAAATGCTAAGAATTTTGGGACTTTCATGATCCTAGATTTTCTCAACGTCTTGATCTATTCCTGATGTCATTGGAAAGTGGCACCTATTCGCTTGCCCTAGTATATAGTCTATGATCATTGACAAGGGTTCGAGAAATGAAATAACAGGCCCAAGGGGTTAAACAAAGAGTAAAGTGTATAGGATTGAGAACAAATCGCTCTTCGTCATCCCGAAGGCACTTAGATTCCCGATTTGAGTATAATGCAATGTATCCTATGAAAATTAATGCAAATGCAAGCAAGAAAATCTCTAGTCATTTTTATCACCTGTGCCATCTAACTTACCTGCTTCTCGTCCGATGTGGGGTGGTTCTTAACAGGGGTAATTCGAAAAAACATATCTCCCTATTTAAGCTCAAAGTGGCTAGCAAGGGATTCGAGCAAGTGTTTAGGGAAATGAAGAAAATACCTTTCATCACTTGGATCATGTATTCAAAGTGAATAAATCCTATTCTTGAGACATGGTGTTTTCTTTTTGCTTAAGTCTCAAAAGTGTGTAGGGACGTGTTTGGTCTTGGCTTATATTTCGTCATCCCAAAGGCACCTACCCAATATGCTTAACATTTCCCTTTTGTTTTCTCAGAAATCATTTGTTTCAAAACACCCTCTATGGGGATTTTTTTATATAGAAAATGCATGAATCAAAGTATGAATGATCAAATGCACAGCTCCATTCAAAAGTCATAGAAAATCATATTCTAAATTGATTTTTTCTTTTGAATACTTGTTTGGATTTTCGAAAAGGTTTTTGAAATGATTTTAAATGTCCCTGTCCAAAATGATCTTTTGAAGATACTTGACATTCAAGGGAAATGGGTACTTACCTGGCTCGTGTTGGCCGGTAAGTTGGTTTGTCAAGATTTCTTACCAGCACACAAAAGGAATTATATTAGCATATATCCTTTGGGAATGAAAATTTGGAATGACACACCTTTGCCTTCATGGAAGGTTTCTCGTTAGTTGCTTCCTTTTGGTCTACTTGACCTTGGATCTGTAAAATGAACGAATATGCAAATGATATGCATGGTATTTATGCTATGCAAATGTCCTAGAGTGATTCAGGTTTTCGGTAAAAGGGGGGCGCACTAGCCCCCAAATTTCATTTATGGATAATACCTCTTGATAACATTAGCATTTACAGGCATTGGCAACTCTTGTCCATCCATTTATGCAATAATTAAAGCTCCACTAGGCAGGACCTTGTTGACAACGTAAGGGCCCTCATAATTTGGCGTGAACTTTCCACGGGGATCTTGAATTGCGGTCGAGACCTTCTTCAAAATGAGATTGTCAACCTCGAAGCTCATCGGTTGGACTTTACGGTTAAACTACTTAGCCACTCGCTTTTGGTAACTTTGACCATGGCATAAAGCCTTCAACCTTTTTTCTTCAATCAAGTTCGATTACTCATACCTCTATTGAACTCACTCGGCCTCGGAAAGCTTAACTTGTGAGAGAATTATTAATGAAGAAATTTCTACTTCCACCTGTAAAATTGCTTCCATTCCATAAACCAATGAAAAGAGCGTTGCCCCAATCAAAGTTCGAATCGATGTTCGATATGCGATCAATGCATATGACAATCGTTCATGCCAATCTCTATAGTTCTTGGCCGTTTTAGACAAGATTTTCTTGTTTGCCACCTCTACTGCTCCATTCATTTGCGAGCGATATGGAGACGAATTCTAATTACGAATCTGAAATTCGCTTAAGAGTTTATCCATTACCTTGTTGTTTAGATTTGATCCATGGTCGATGATGATTGCTTTGGGAACACCATAACGGGCAATGATATCGCGGCGAATAAACTTAGCCACATTCTTTGCAGTGACATTGGCATATGAGTTGGCTTCGATCCACTTCGTAAAATAATCGATGGCCACTAAGATAAACCGATGCCCATTTGACGCCTTTGGATTAATTGACCCGATAACATCGATGTCCCACATAGAGAAGGGCCACGCTTCGAACATCTGGTGTAACTCATTTGGTGGCACATTGATCTTATCGCCATAGACTTGACATTAGTGACAATATCACGCGTGACGAATACAATCTGACTCCATAGTCAACCAATGATAATCTAATCTCATGATTTTTCTTGCCAAAAGATAGTCATTCATATGTGGGCCACATTCCCTTTCATGTATTTCTTGCATGAGTTGATTGGTTTCATGTGCATCTACACACCTTAGCAAAATCGAATCGAACGATCTCTTATACAAACTTTGATGCCAGCTTGATTAGGTATTTTCTATCGACAACCTTACTTCTTTGTGGAAATTCGCTTTTCTAGAGATAATTTTTTATGTCGTGGAACCATGGTTCACTATTAGGTTCCTTTTTTATTCTCATGCAATAGGCTGGACTCTTGAAGATTTCAATTTTCAAGGAATCAAGTCCAATCCGTCCATGACTTGCAACATTGAGGATACGGTTTCCAATACGTCAGTGAATTGGTTTTGTGATCTTGGCAAATAGTTAAAGGATATATCCTCAAATTCCTATACTAGCTTTTCGAGGAAATCATGGTATGGGATCAACTTCAAGTCTCGAGTTTGCCTTTCCCCTTCAATTTGAATGATGATAAGCATGGAATCCCCATGAACTCGTAGTCTTCAAACTTTCCTGTCGATGGTATATTGTAAGCCAAGGATGCAAGCTTCATATTCCGCGATATTGTTAGTACATGAAAATACAAGCTTCACGGCAATGGGATAATGTTGACCATTCGGGAAAATGAGAACTACCTCGGTGCCAGAACCAGATAAGTTAACTGTACCTTTAAAGAACATTGTCCATTTGTCTCCAAACACAAAGAGAATGCGCTCATCTGCCAAATTCGTGTCATTTGCGGTTTCAATTTCGATAGGGATCTTAGCTAGCATATCGGCGATAGCTCTATTCTTGACAGACTTTTGTGGTATGTTTTGTACATCAAACTCCGAAATGAGAACCTACCATTTAGCCAACCTTCCAACCAATGCAAGCTTCTCCAAAAGGTATCTAATTGGATCATTCTCCATCACCAACAAGATTTCATGATGAAGGGTATACTGTCGCAAACGGTGTAATATCCAAACCAAAGCTACACATGTCTTCTCGACCTTTGAGTAGCTCCTCTTAAGCGTGGTGAACTTTTTGCTAAGATAGTATATTGCGAATTCCTTCCTATCACTTGGTCTCTTTTGAGCGAGCATGGCTCCTAGCGACTCATCATGGACGGTTAAATACAATATAAAAGGAATCCCCATAATTGGTTGGACGAGGATCAATGGTTGCGCTAAGTATCATTTAATCTTCTCAAAAGCATTCTGGCACTCTTCATCCCATTCTACCTTGGCGTTCTTTTTCAAAAGCTTAAAAAAAAGGCTTTGCTGTTTAAGATAAATGAGATATGAATCTCGCCACATAATTCAACCTACCCAATAGACTCTATACTTGCTTGACTGTTGATGAGGGCTTAAGGTCACATATGGCCTTGACCTTTGACAAACCAATCTCAATGCCCCGGCTACTGACTATGAATCCTAATAGTTTTCTGAATTTTGCCTCAAATACACATTTTACAGGGTTAAGCTTTAGCATGTATTTCTAGAGACAATCGAGTAGTTTTTTCAAGACTTGGACGTGGTTTTCGCCTTGTTTCGACTTGGCGATCATATCGTCCACTTAGACTTATACTTCAT
The DNA here is from genome assembly GCA_001662345.2 of Metrosideros polymorpha var. glaberrima. NCBI lineage: Eukaryota > Viridiplantae > Streptophyta > Magnoliopsida > Myrtales > Myrtaceae > Metrosideros > Metrosideros polymorpha. The sequence goes on from BCNH02000001.1 coordinate 18,605,099, forward strand.
GATGCATCATGTCATGAAATAGAATGACTGTAGCTCTTTGATAGGTTACCCCATCATTTTTCAATTCAAAGGGCAACACCTTATAGCAGAATGTCCCCCACGGGGTAATGAATGATGTCTTGCTTTTGTCTTCTTCTTTCATCTGAATTTGATTATATTTGGAAAACCCGTCCATGATGGAAAACACTTCATAACCAGCCATGCTATCCACCAAAACGTCGATGTGTGGTAGCGGGAAGTCATCTTTCGAGCTTACCCAATTCAAGTCTCGATAGTCCATGCATATTCTAATCCGCTCGTCCTTCTTTGCTACAGGAACGACATTTACAACCCAATCGGGGTATTATATCGCTTCAATAAAACCAACATCTAGGAGTTTCATGACTTTCTCCCTAATTTTTTCCAACAAATTTGGCTTTATCCTCCTAAGCTTCTGCTTCTTTAGGGGAATATTAGAATCCAGAGACAACGTGTGCTCCATGATTTCAGGATCTAAACCCGACATATTGAGATAAGACCAAGCAAATACGTCATGGTATTCTTTCAAAAGATTGGTCATTCTCTCAGCTTCAAAAGGGGAGAGTTTCCCTCTAATCTTAATCTCTCCAACATTTTGATCATCACCCAGATTCACTGTAACTGTTTGTTCTGCAGTCAATGGCTTCAATTCCTCGTGGCAATCCTTATCACGTTCAATATCTCTATGATCATCATCGCTGTCGAAATCAAAAGGACTGTCATCATGTAAGCCCGAGCCACAAATATAACTATCATGTGAATACAAGATGCTATGCTTGACATGTGATGCAAACAGTTAGTACATATTTATATAATAAACGATGCATGATGTTTTGAAAACATTTTTGAAAAGTATGCTTTGAAGAAAAACAACTTAGGGAACTCGTCCTCATATCTTCGGATATTGTTGTTTCTAAAGTATGTTCTTGGAAACTAGAAAGCGTGTGGAAGCCCAGGCCTCGAGGTATGTATCGGTTTTTGTCATAAGCCCAATTTGATGTACTTCCACATGTCCTTAATAAAACATGCATATGCATTTTATTGAATTAGGAAAGATAATGCCGTTTTACAAAAGAGACCCCGGGAATTAAGTTCTCATAAAGGAAATAAACAAACGATTCCCACGTAGGGGATTGGAATTACGAAAGAATGAAAGGTATCCCTACTTAAGGAGGTGGGGACACTCTCTAGCTGGCTCATCTTCAGTGATAATGTGTGACATCCTAAATTCCGCCCTTTCTTTTACGTGCGCAGAGAATAACATTTGACATAAACTGTTGAGTTTATTTAATTATTGATAGTTGAAGGCGCATAAATAGATGGAGGATAGGTACCCTTTTACCTCCTAGTGTTCGTTGACGACGTATTTTGGCTTATACAAGCATATTATGTGAGTAAACATAAACCTATGACGCATATTTATATATGATGGTTTGAAGTATCTAGTCCTCTCTTATCGTATAATTCATGTTATAAATGTTGTCTTAATGAGCTATCTCTTTCGCTTGCGTCTCAAAATTAAGTAGAATTAAGAAGATAATGCATAGATGGCGTGCTTGGAACGTCACATAATGTCACCAACACAGTCTTCATCATCGAAAAGGTCAGGGAGATCTCGATGACTAGCTCCTCCTGAAGCACCGTGCAGGATTTGATAAACATCTCTTCGAGTGAATGATCGAGTAAGCTAACTCAGCCTTGGCCTTTGCCACAATGGCCTCCACGATAATCTCGGCCTCCTCAGTTGCCCTGACCTCCTTGGGTACCTCGGCCTCTATGGTTAGTGAACCTGTCTTGCTCTTCAACATAGCTTAAACCTTTATGTCCCTTGAAGGCTTCGATAGGAGTTCGAATGCCTTGGCCATATATCCTCAATCCTCCTTTGAGGACGAATCCATTTTCAAGAAAAAATTTTCCGAACATGATTGTGGGCTTCAAAAGCTTGACAGACTTCACAAGTGCCCTTATGGGCACCTGTATCATAGAGATCAACTCAAATGAGTGACTACTTGGTTCCTCCTTGATCTGGGGCTCTATGTACAGGATCGCGGTATCATAAAAGATTTTGAAGTCTATCTCGCCATGTACGATGATGAGCTTCCCGTCCATCATAAACTTTACTTTCTGGTGCAAGCTAGACGGAATGGCTCCAGCAGTGTGAATCCACAACCTTCCCAATAGGAAATTGAAGGCACTCGGGATATCGAGAACTTGAAACACGGTAAAAGCTACCAGACCTACAAAGAGCTCTAACTCTATTTCTCTCATCATGTCTTTTCTCATCTCATCAAATGCACGGACGGTCAACTTGGCAGTTTGAATCTTTTTTGGATTGATCCCGAGATGATGAAGTGTTGCCAACGAGCAAATGTTTAGAGCGGACCCATTATCACTCAGGACTCTTGCTACCATCTTATCTCGGCATCTCTTAGAAATGTATAAAGCTTTGTTGTGAACTTGGCCCTCATTAGGAAAGTCCTCATCGGAAAATGAAATTTGATCTTTTAGAAGGATTGACCCATAAACCCTTCTAATTGCTCATCATTAATAGTCTCAGGGATATAGACCTCATTAAGGATTTTCAACAAAGCTCGCTTGTGTTTGTTCGAAGACTTAAGCAAATTCAACAAGGATATTTGTGCGGGCATTTTCCTTAGTTGATCAACCACTTGAAATTCGCTAGTATTAATTATAGCCAAAAATTGCTTAACATCTTCGTCAGTCATAACTTTCTTTTCTACCTTGAAGTTGGGTGGATAACATCGCCCAGACCAAGTCACGGCATCGACACTACTTGACCCATTATCCTACAGTATAGCCTTGATATCATAAAACAACTCTACCTTGTCTTCAAACGGCGACAACTCTATCACAATAGGGATTAAAGCCTCATCATGTATCTCAACGAACTCAAAGTCATTAGATAGTAGGTCAATGACAACATGCTCAATCCCTTCCTTGCCAATTCGTATGAATCGTCGTCCTCAATTAAATCTATGAGCATGGCCACCATTTCATCGTCTTGCTTGGTAGGAGTAATGTCATCCATACCACCCCATCCGTCGAGGACGATATCCTTAGGAGTCGACATAGAAACTCGGGGGAGGTGTGTACTTGACATAAAAGTCATACTTTTCACTCGGCTGTCCTAGAGTATCAACTACTTCACCGTCTCTATGGGCTAGCTCCATGATCCCATAATTTCAATGATTCATCTCCTCATTTGTTTCGAGGTCAAAGGTGAACTCATCATCATTCCATATGATCGGGAAATCGACATCTTCCTCTTTCTCCTCTATCATTGGAGGTTCTGTTTCTTCGATTATGACTCCATCAGTAACTCCAGTAACTTCAAATCTTTTAACCAAAGGCCCAAATTCCTCCCAATCAATCTCGCAAACGAAGTTTTCGGAGGACACGTAAATTGTAGCAGATAACATCATCACGTCTGATGTTTCTTTCTCGACGAGCCAAATTACTCTCATATCAATCATCTTGGAAATACATGTTATTTTTTTCTCGACGGGTATATCACCTCTTTCCTCGTAATGTCTGGCTAACAATAAAACTCCATATAGCTTAGTGACATCAACCTTAAAGGGAAACCTGTACCCGTTTACACATTTGGAGATAATGTTCACGTTTTGTGGGTGATTGGGCAACAGATTTTGTTGCACATTTGGCGTAGCCTCCTTGAAAGTTAGGATCCCTTTGTTGATAAGGTTTTGAACTTTGTTTCTTAATGCGAAGCAATTGCCAGTGTTATGCCCCTTCTCATCCATGTGGTAAGCACAAGTCTCGGTGGCATCAAACTCGGTGAACTTTAGGGGATTATTGCATGGCACCTCTTTAGTGACCATTCTCTTTTCAAGTAGCATGGGTAAAAGTTTAGATAACGGCATAAGCAAAGGAGTAAAATGCCTCTGTGGAAACTTTTTCTTTGATTCGTAGCCTTAAGATTTTCCCGGCATCACAAACGGTCTTGGTGGAGGATTCGAGTAAGCCTTGAATGTACGCCACATGAGCGACCGACTCTTTATCTTTCCTTGAAGAGGTTCTCCTCGTGCCTTCTTTGGTCACTCTACCATTATGTATGGCCCATTCTACGTTTTCCCCAACTTCTACAGGGTGCGAGAAAGACAAGTAACTGGCGGTGTAGAATTTTCGAAAGTATTCGACAGGCATTGTCTTAAGAAAGATCTTCATAGTTTTCTTCTCACTAAGAGATGGTTTGACTTGAGACGCGACTGCCCTCCATCTTTGCACGTAGGCTCTAAAGGACTCGTTCCTTCTCTTCTCTATATGTTCTAACTCCTCACAAGTAGGGGCAATCTCGGAGTTGAATTTGTAGTTGTTTAGGAATGCGTCTGCCAAGTCATCCCAATCCTTTATCTTGTCAAGGTCGAGGTCTAAAACCAAGTGAGAGCCAATTTCTCTAGACTTTTTGGGAACTTGTTGATAAGCAACGGGATGTTGTCAAAGTAACGCCTCATCCTGCTCAAATAATACCTCAAGTGGGTATGGGGATAGCCGGTCCCATTGTACTTCCGTGTGAATTCTGGATCCCTGAAACTGTCGAGATCCTCCATTTTCACGTAAGGCGCCACCTTATCAAACTCCTTCACTTCGTAACCTCTAAGCATGGCCAAGTGTTCTTCAATTCTAGCTTGACGTTTTATGCCATCATCGCCGAGGGTATTACATGGTTCCTTGGCCTCCAGATCAATCACAACAGGTGCAACAGGAGGAACCTCTACATTGGGCCCATGCTCAAGAATGTTGTTATCTAAAGGGGCGGCAGGAGTGACATGCTCGGCCTAAGCCAGCGCAGGAGCCTCGTTCATTCTCCTAAGTACCTCTGCTATCATGGCGTTGATGTTTGCTAGTTGTGTCTCTATGTTGATCAAGCGGGCATTTGCTTCTTGATTTTCCATACTTATTTGTGAACGAGTCCTCACTCGGGATCTTCTTTCTGCCATTTTTTAGTACCTTTCGTGAAAAAGGTGGCAAAATTAATATACAGAAATGAATGACAAGAAAACATAAAAAGCCTTCAATTCTATATTTTTTTGTGATGAAATAGAGCTAATATATCTTAGTGTAAGCCCAATCTTACACAGGTGATCTCTTATCAAAATTTCTTTTGCGAGAAATTATACAATTGAAGAGATAACATGTGGTTTTTAATTAAAATGCCCCTCCAATTTCATTTGAACTCAAGATGATTACAAGACAAATATGGCAATGAATGTCCAATACATCATTACTAACATGTAAAGAAAAGGGGAGGGGGAAGCCATATTACATCATTCACTACTAAAGCATGAAATGAAACCATATTACATTACTCTAAAACAAAATAAAGGGAACTCAAATGAAATTGGCATGGCTAGCCATGATGGGATCTCCCGGCTTCAAAATGGAGTCACTTGTTTTCTTGGGCTAAGTGTTCTATATGTGGTACCGCTTCATCCTTCTCCCTTATAGCCTTCACCAATTAGTCCTTTCAAGGAGTAAGGTTCAGGTCCACATAAGGAAGGACAATGATGGCTTCAGGTTCTATTTCATAATCGACGTACTCTTGAGACGTGTAATGTTCCTTCATAGCTCCTTCTAATTCGGCAACATATTTCTGCTCTCTCGACTGGCAAGTGTAAATAGCGGCTACGATGTGCTTCACCTGATCTTCTAGCTTCTAGACTTGTGTTATCTTGATGGCCTCTTTGCAAAAGTCGAAATGATATAACCCCAACTCTATCGGAGGTGGAATCTCTTGAAGGACTCGGAGTTAACGGGCAACTTTCAAAGGGTAGTAAGATGTGGACCCAGTGTATCCTAAGAGAGGAATTGAATGGTTGAGTTGGGCTCTAGGATGCTTAACCCAAGGAGATTGCCACGAGAATTAATTATGAGTAATACCTTTCAAGAAGTCGTACCATTCTTTGAATGACTTGGAATGAGTGACCTTTTGGAGATTTTGAAACTTGAGGAAACGATTGGAATCCTTGTCTATGGATACGATGTTCATGTAAGGGATATACTCCTTAACATGAGAGAGAAATAATGTTTGAAGTATTCCTATTGGTACTCTAAAGGCTACACCCTCATTTTTTTTAAAACGATCTAGGGAGAGGAATGTCTAGGCTAGGAGTATGTTTAGGAATCCCTTAAGGTTAAGAACATCTATGACGATATGAATGACATGAGGATCTAAGGTCTTTGAAGTGTGTGGAAATAAAACGAACCTAAAGAAAGCCAAGAGGAAGATCCTAGTATCTTTGTTTTTGGTAAAGCGACATGCCTCATTGAACTTGTCCACAAGATATGACATTGAAATGCCATTGGAATTGGGTTTAGCGATCCCTCTAACCTCTGAAACCTTGACTTATATATACTTGCTCACATAAGGAATATGGTCGACACCTAGGTGGGGTTTGATGAAACCAAATGCAGGGATATAACCAGCTATGAATTCTAATTCCTCCCAAGTTGGGGTTAGCTCATTTCGACCGAAAATGAATGTCGATGTCTTCAGGTTCCAAAAGTGCGCCAATGCATTGACTAAGGAGGTTTGAGGCTTGACATGGAGAAGTTGGATGAGGTACCCAACCTTCTTCTCTACTTGCTCCTTCTTTTTCGGCTCTAACGCATTCCACGTGCCTTACAACCACTCGAAAGGAATCAAGATGACTCGAAGCTCAGGTCCTTCCATAATGTCTAAATCTTTAGGTATTTTAATCAATTACCACATGTTTAAGACGTAAAGGAAATGACTTGACATTAAAAGTAAAGGGAGAGAAGTGACTTTGGAACGATACACTTACATGAGGGAGGTAAAATGCCAATCACAACAACACATTGCAGGCAAGGCATGAGGCTTCACTTGAAGGAAGGATTCTAAAGATTCAAAAGCTCCCATCCAATTTGGGAAGAGAGTTTTCACCACTTGAAGGACAGCTAAATAGCACTCCCAACCTCAAATTGAATGAGCAGAATCTAAAGTGGATAACCATGGGTCGTTCCCCGCACAGCTTCCTTCTTTCAAGACCTCCTAATTTGGTTTTCTAAATGCGATTTGGGTTTTGATTGAGGGTTGTGTGTGCTTTTTGTGTTGTGGTAAAACTCTTAAATATTCATTTGAAAGTAAAGCAACATTCAACATTTCAATATAACCTAACATACACGCATACATCCTTACTCCACCTACAAAACAAATGGTTAACAATCACTTCTCCCCTTATAACTCCCACCTATAAAACATTTAACACATGTTAGCGGACTAACCTTGTTTTCCATGTGACTTTGACATGTGCTATCAAGAAAGAAATATGTCAGAAATCATCCAACCAATTTTTACGGCTTAAATCCACTTAAGGTTGTAACCAAGTCCCTAGCGAAGTTGCCAAGCTGTCGCGACCTTCTCGAAAAAATATGAGGTATGGATCCTGTTTCATATTTCGAGGCTAAAGGATTAATAGATTAATTAGCTTTAGGCTTAACTAACCTAGCTCGGACTCCCCCAAGTCTTACCTAATCATAACTTGGGTAAAAGGAAGCTAAAATTTGGAGTCGCCACTAATTGTTTCGAGGTGGGTAGATTAGACACCTAATCGAGTCAGGGGGGGGGGGAACCGACTCAA
>BCNH02000001.1:18612777-18629847 GCA_001662345.2 Metrosideros polymorpha var. glaberrima
GGGGGGGGGGGGGAACCGACTCAATTCTACAAAACCAAAGATTCTAGGGTTCGAGGACTTGCTTATGCTAATGATTTCTATTAGCGCCCTTCCGGTACCTAATTGGTCGAGATATTTTCTAAGTAATCACATGATCTTGATAACGTTTCAATCCTAAAGGTCAAAGCCATTTTTGTAGGTGAGTATGCACATGTTTTTGTGGTTTTCTATTTTTTAAATTGCTAAATCGGGCTAATCTATTCTAGAAATAAAATTAACAATCAAGATATTGAAGTGCGAGACGCATAATAAACAAGCAAGCAATTCAAAACAACTAATCTAAATGCAAGAAAGTAAAGCTCGTAACTCATCGAACATTAGTAATTACAATCCATTTTACAAAAGTTAGAGAGAGATCGAAATTGACATTGGTCGTTCGCCATCTTCGATGGGCTGCCGCTTAAACATCGTCTAATTATGCATCCAACAATCATTTTGCAATCAAGGTTGAGTAAAAACAACTAAATGGCCACGGGGTCGGCCTTCGTAGACATGCAATTTAAAGGTTCGTGCCATAGCGAGTGATTATGAATGATTGTTCTTTCGATCAACACATTAGGCCTCCACTTGCACAAGCGACGTAAGAGAGTAACGATGTTGATCCCTAAGGTTAAACTAATGAGCATTCAACGAACTAATCGCTAAGCATGCATCGGAAGTTCATCATTGAATCCAATCAACAATGATCATAGCATTTGTAACACGCAACATGGGATATGCAAATTGAAGGCAACATACAACTATCAAATGAATCATGCTTGACAAACCATGAAATCATCTTCCCAACTATCAAACAAATCATGCTTGACAAGCATTATTAGAGAATTTGGAAAATGAAGTTTAAATAGGAATTTCGACCCAAATTGATCTTTGGTGATCAACAATATGGACAAACAAACCCGCAGGTCAGAAAAAAAAATCAGACTTTCCCTGGGACTTTATTAACCTGGAAAAAATAGTAAAAGACATCCTAAAATCACGAAAATTAACAGAGACATAGATCAACATGTTCTGAGTAACTTTTGTGTTTTAGGGTTTTCCAAAAGCACCATTCAAGTTGGTGAAAAAGGACAGTCTCACCCTGAAGGTCAGATTCGTTTGTTCAAGGGACTAGTCTGTACACTATCCGAATTTTGTGAAATAGACCAACTAAATCAAACACTCATGACATAAAATTTCCAGGCCACTAAATGAGACCCCAATTAACAACTTTCATGTTTTAAGTTTTTTCAAAAAAAGGCTAGAACCTAGTTGTTTTAACAAAATAAAATAGAACTTTCTTTATCAAAATATGGAGAAATGACCCAAAATGGTCGACGAAGTACATGCCTATTGACCGACTTGCCAATTTCGTTTGGCCTTGAAACTTTTTCATAGAGTAAGCACGGATGTGTTCTACAACTTTCATGTAGAACACTTTTCCAGATTCTATATATAAAAACTGTAATGAATTGGGAAACTACAAAGGTCTGTCAAGAAATAGAGGAGGACAGCAAAGAATAGAAAATGTTTTTGTATTTTCGGATTTTTAGGTAAAGTTTAAAGACCTCATTGACATAGTAAACGATATTTTCTCGAGTCCCACAACTACTCAAATCGAAGCTTGAGATGTCATCTTCGAATGACTCAACTATGACGTTTAAGGGCCCAAACAGCCATTAGAAGCACAGAAGGTCAGGAAAACGAGTTTGCACAGAAATATAGCACATTATTAGAGCGATAACCAGCAAGCAAACCAATGCTATTTACCATCATTTTAGGCTTAGGAACAACAAGTCAAAGCAGCAAAATAGATGAACATGATCACATAAGCATGGGGGCTAAACGGTTCCTTATTGGATGAACAAGGTGCCTTGTTCTTGAGTAGAGGTAAACCTACCTCTACCGATGATAAGACGGGGCTCAAGCGAACTATTTGGCCACCAAAGGGATTCAATGGACAGCCAAGAATAGCCCGAAAATCTCTTGTTCAAGCAGAAACCAAAGGTATTAGAGGGGTAAAACGGTGAAGATAAACGTTAAAATGGAAAAGGGAATAAACGGGAGGTTTCGGGGGTTGAATGGGTAAACCCTAGGCATGGGGACGTCTAAGACATGCTGGAGGGTGGGGTCGCAAGGCTCGAACGGCGGGACATTGCTGAAAATGGCCGAGAGGAGCCGACAAAGCTGGTGGCTCAATCACTAGCGTGGGTGCCAGTGATGGTGTCGAGTAGGAAATGGTCAATGACAACGGCTCTCTAGTGATCAATCAGCGAGGCAAGTGATACGAGTGTATAGAGGAGAGAGAGGGGGTCACGATGGTGGTAGTGGTTCACTTGAAAGGGGGTCGCCGATGGTGGCGGGAGGCAGCGGTCAGTGGCATGTGAGGACGAGAGAGGGAGAGAGAGAGAGAGAGCTAGATTCCTATTATTCTATTCTAAATGGCAACCCTCAAAAAATGGGATTCCCCCCTCTAGGGTTTTTGGGAGATGTACAATATATAGTGACATTAAAATGATCTAATCTTGGCCATTCAAGATTAGACTCATTAATGGCATTTCTATAATTTCTAGCTCAAATATAAAAAGGTGGGGTTCGTCTTGGGAAATGGGCCACAAAATGGGCTAGAATTTGGCCCACAAGGGTTGGCCATGGGCGCATGAATCGGTGATTAGGCCGGTTTGGCCCAATTTGATCCGGATGGATCAATCCAATTTTCCACCGATATTCGTTGTAAATTTTCCCACTTTAACTCTACGTTGCATAACATTTTCCAATTAGATTGAGACAGGTGAAACATATTTGCTACAAAAATACTCGTTCCGATTTAATCAGGCGAGGTCGGCATGTATCAAGAGCTATTGTTTCAAAAATGGTTCTATGGATCAAATGTCATGAAAAAAAACTTACACTAACAATTTAAAGTTAGGAAAAATACTAATTTTTTGTATTTTTTGACAATTTTTCATATTTTGTGAATTTTTCATATTTTTATGAATTTTCTTGATTAATGTTCAAATGATTCTAAGATGTAGGAACTAAAACTGAAATCAATGTTATCTAAAATAATGACTCTTTTTTTAATTTGAAAAATGGCTTTGACGCGATCAAATTTCAAATTTTACTTTTAACTAATGGGTTGACTAAAAATTAGGTGTCAACAAACATGAGTGGGTGAGGCATGAGCAAATGACATGCTTAATGACGTGGCAATCGAATATGACATGTATGAATGACGTGCATAATGACGTAGTAATAAATAAGGCGTGTGAATAATGCGCGAATGACATGGTAATTCAATATACATGTGCGGATGACATGGCAACCCAAGAAACATGTGCAAATGGCATGCAAATGGCCTGGCAATCGAATAAGATGTGTGAAATGACATGACAATCTATTAGACACGACAATCTAACATAATGACATGGCAATAAAAAAAGACATGCAAGAAAACGTGACATGGCAATCACATAAAAATGACAATCAAATATGACGTGGCAATCGTGTATGACGTGAATTTATGATGATTGGTGGTACATGTCTCGAGAATGTAAAGATGCATGAATGCATTGATATCCATGTGGAATCATATTTTGGAAATCAAATTTTTGACTGGTAATGATTCGCATGCACATGAGCTCAGTTTATGAACTTAAACCGGATGGCTACTAGTTGTTGACCTCCGATCACAACCGCAACCTCCCATACACCTAAGTTCAATCACTTCAGTATCTCGTCCTAGCCATTGGCTTAAAAAATTAAGGGGCTTGTTCTAGCACTTCTGATTCAACTATCTTATATCACTCTTCATAACTGCACAATTTGTATTCCGCAACAATGACATGTACTAGCGACATTTTGAAATTTCAAAGCATTAAGAGATCTTAGACCTAGAACATGCACAACTACCTATCTTAGACTCAAAATTTTTAGAACCACACCTAGACGTGCATTTTCGAATAAAATGAGGAGAGAGATACTTTAGACCTTACCTGGACCAAGCTTTTCCGTACCGCCTAAGATCTATCGGAGCTTCCTTGCTTGGATTGCCACTAACCTAATGAAAAAGAGACTAGAAGTTCAAATCTTACAAGGGAAAAAAAAACCAAAAAAGTCATAAATCTATTGCATTGGTACCAATTCAATCCTAAACTTTTCAATTGGACCAATTTAGTCCTAAACCTTTTGCATTTGGTACCAATTCAGTTTATCTAGCTATTTTTAGTCAGAATAATCTGATGTGGACTCCAAGTCGGCGCTAGCTAGTGCTGCTGGCACTAACATGGACACCGGAGAGGGAAATGACGTCATTTCCCTTAAAAAAAAGCTTTTTGCTCTCAAAACGCATCATTCTTCCCAAAACAAAAGACGATCTTTGCTTAAATCCTAATCTGATCTCACCCAAATTTCTCGCCAATTTTCCCTAAATTCAATTTTGTCTCGCCATTTCCCTCAAGCCAAGTCCTTCGTCCATCAATTACCTTCGTTAATTGAGTCCCCTTCCAGCTGATGCCTTTGTCCGTCACAGTGCCAGACTCGCCCATCTTTATGGGTGAAGGCCCGATTTGCCCACAACCCAATTGAGACCCGATTCATTCGTCACAATCTGTAGCAAACATGAGCAAGTGTAGTGGTCCCAATTTGATTGTGTTGTCGGCAAGTTGAGCGACAACTCTATGCGGTGGTCTTGAAGTCAATGAAGAACCATCAAAAGTATGTTGTCATGCTCCCAAACTGAGTGTGTTGTCCTTGTCTTATTTTATATAATCCATTTGTTTTGGTTTCTTCATGTGTTCTATTGCTGGGTGGAAGCGAAATATTTTTCGCATGTATTGTCATGTACATGGGTGTAATAGTGGATATAGAGCACTCAAGCCTGGCCAAATCCATTTCTAATAAACAATCAGATTGGTGCTAGAATCTTGTGTCAACTCGCACTTTTTCCTATTCTTGTACAAGCTTTTCTATTATTTCAGCACTTGAGGCACGCACAATCACAATTTAGTAGTTGAGTTGAGTGTATGTGGATTCAGTTGCTCAATCAATAGAGGGTCTCTTTTGTGGGATAGCCATAGATTTGGGGCACTTGAAAAATAAAGAAAGAAGGGTTCATGGTGGTGGCTTTGAGTTGTGATGTTTGATAATGAAGAGTGTGATTGCAATTCCACATACTAGAAGTTTCCTTTTAACACTTTCCTTTCGGAAGTTTTTTGTTTTGAATCTTTGGATGATGGAAGTTTGTGGTTTTGAATCTTTGGATGTTGATCACCTCCAAGTAGGTAATCATAGGTTTTTCATTTAGAAAATGGTGCATAAAGGGCTACATAGTATGGGACTTATGGTAATCACAGGTTTTTTGTTTAAAACATATGCATGTCTTGGTTTTGGCATTTATGATTGGAGCATCCTCTTGAGGGCCACATAGTATGAGACTTATGGTTATATGTGTTGCTTGCTTATAACATATGCTAAACTTTTTTGTGTAGGGTCGAGATAAGCAACAAGTCAGCATGGGTTTGCCTTTTCCATGGTGAACTTTATCCTATCACCCAATGCTTAATTGTGTTTGGGGGAAGTTTGACTTAGTAAAAGTTGATATCAATTCAATGAGCTATGAAAGCTTCATAAGAGACTTAGAGAATGGGGTAAATTGTAAATTTGAAAAGCTTTATTTTAAGATTCCTGGAAAGTCTTTAGAAGATGGGTTGACATACATATGGAATGAGAGCAGGGTTAAGGATCTAGTTTTTAGTTATTTGCATAGTGGGTTAATTGAGGTACATGGAGAAAATTTTGCGGCTGATGAGGTAGGTGGGTGATGGTCAAGGTCTCGGTGTAGGTATGGATGAGGGTGCTGGTCAGAGTGAGGGTGCTGATCAGGGGGCTGGTTAGGGTGCCAATCAAGGGGTCGGTGGGGGCACTCATGCTGGTCAGGGGGTTGATGAGGGTGCTGATTAAGGGGTTGATGTTGGTTTAGGTGACGAGACAATGATTGAGCATGATAGTGGTTTAGTACCTGATGACTTAATTGATGAATATGATGATATTGTGGATGACGACGACGATGATGATGAGATAGACTTCCTTGTCGATGTAAGATTCTTGACTAACGATGATGATCATGATAATGAGGAGCTTCTAGAAACAAAGAGGAATATGACGGAGTTTCGCAAGAGGGCCACGAATGATTTGATTACAGGGGAACCATCCTTGAGATTGGTACCATCCCAACAATTGGATGTGGATGTAATTGATGCCGAAGCTGGTGACGAGACAAAGTACTATGAAACAGATGGAGATTAGAGTTTAGGGTCTGATGAAGGAGGAGAAGATGACGATTTACCAGAAAGAGGAGTAGGTTTCCAAGGCGTGATCCTAATTGTGTTGTGCCTATGTTTACTGTGTCTGTGACATTTGGTAGCAGTAGGCAATTCAAAGATGCTCTAATAAAGTATTCAGTGGTTGAGCGTAGAGAGATAAAATTTATAAAGAATGACAAGAAATTTGTCAGAGCAAAATGTGCTCATGAAAGTTATCCTTAGAAGATTTTGGATTTGTTGATGCTCAGACTGGATCATTTCATGTGAAAACCTACCATTCAGAACATACTTGCAACATTAGTTTTAAAAATATGAAAGAGACAAATTCTTGGTTGGCAAATCATTATCGTCCGACAATAAGAGCAATGCCAACTATTAAAACTATTGCTTTCAATGAGCTTATCAAGGAGCAGTTGGGCTTAGATGTAAGTATAATTCAGTTTAAGAAGGCTAAGTTGTTTGCTTATCAAGTGTTGATGGGAAACTATAAAAATGAATATGCAAAGCTATGGAACTATGCAGAGGAGCTTAGGGAGAGAAATCTTGGGAGTACTATTACATTGAAGGTTGAAAAGCATGATATGCAATATAAGGTATTGTTTGAAAGAATGTACATTTGTTTTGCTGCTTGTAAGAAAAGGTTCCTTAGTGGATGTAGGAAAGTTGTGGGGCTAGATGGTTACTTCTTGAAGGGAATTTGTCAAGGTAAAATCTTGCGTGCTGTTGGAAGGGATGCAAACGATCAGATATTCCCAATTGCTTGGGCAATTGTTAGAGTTGAGAGTAGGGACATCTGAATGTGGTTCTTAACAAAATTGAAGTATGATCTTATTTTCAACACATATAGACAAGGTTAGGTAATAATTAGTGACAAACAAAAAGTAAGTTTCTTATTCAATTTTATTCATTATGCCTCTTAGATAATCACATTTGTAACATATGATTTACATTGCAATCATCTTTTGTAGGGCCTTGTAGGAACCGTGGCTGACTTGCTGCCTGCAACTGAGCATAGGATGTGTGCCAGACACATCTACACCAATTGGGGGAAGAAGTATAAGAGGATAAAATACAAAGACTCTTTTGGCAGTGTGCTAAGAATAGTACTATGATGGAGTATGACGAACACTCTAAGGCATTGAAGAAAATCAGTCCTGCTGCATATCATGCCTTGGTGCAAACAGAGCCAAAGCTAGTCTAGGGCTTTTTTGTGACACCCCAAGCGTGTCACCCATTTTGCGACCCTTTTTTTTTATAAGCATGCAGAAGTGTATCAAAAGAGAGCATTCATCACAACACGGTAACATTCAAACTAAGAAGTGTCGATATATTATACATGAGCCTTATTGTTAATACACCAGCATTACATAACCTTACATTTACTAGGATTAGGGGTCCTTAACTCCTCTAGCGTGGCTGCAGCATCCAAAACTGGTCCCCCTTGATATGTATGGCGTCTTACTCATTGCCCTCCGCCATAGAACTCGGGTGGCCCATCAAAATCTTGGAGAGGCCCTACGAGGTCACCGTCAAACCACACATACCATGCAATATAACAGTAGGGGACCTAGTCATCCCAGCCTTCCTCAACCCAGAGTGTGGTGGTGTATCTACAAAAAGTAAGATCATTTTCCATATTGATCACCTCAATGTGGGATCCTTCCATAGACATAGGCATACCAAAATGAGGAGGGGGCAAAACAGCCATACCTACACCTCTGTAAAAATAAAAGAGTGAGATAATGCTCAATAAGTAAAATCACTAAGCCTAAGGTATGAAAATAGCTTGTCACCAAACCTACATCCTATGCTCATGCGTCGATGGTAGATCAATAGCTATGCTGCCATCATCATGTTATTACATACATGTGACTCACTCTTATCTTACTATGAGAGACATAACATTAACTTAACATGAAAAGGTAAAAATGATTTTAGCTTATCACGAAAAGCATAACTTTGGCAGCATGAAAAGCATGAACATGCACATGATTTCATTCATCATCATCATACTTAGTCTCGTCATCAAACGGGCCTTCTAGCATTAACTGGGCATCGCACTCCGTGGCATCTCGATAACATCTACCTCAAGGTCCTCTTGGCTCAATCGAGGTATCACCCACTTTTGGTGGCATCCCAAAACTCTCCCAAGACATCTCATTGGTGAGGAGGCATCTCAGCTCAACCGCTGCATCGGCGCCACCATCAAGTGACGTCGGGTCTTATCTTACATTAGGTGATCATGTGAATGCAATGCAATTGTTATAACAATTCTCGCATTTATCATTTCTTATTCTTCGACTTAGTTGGCATGCATATGGCCCGAGTGTGTGATGGATAATATGAACATGTGTGACATGCTTGATCCTACCATAACTATAGCATGACGTGCCCGAGCGTGGATCGAGGTTAGCGATCGAGACCAAGATCAACTGGCCGTGATCCACAACTACACTGGTCCATCGTCGTGCATAGCCCATTCTTGGGTCGGGGTTGTGGACTAACTTAAGGACATAATGCACACAACAACTTCAAATCCATCATTAATCAGATAAGCAAGCAAGGCCAAGCATCAAGCCAATCACCCTAACTAGAGACTAGAGATTTCACTTACAAATAACCGGCGAGATAGACGAACTAGCGAGCGACAAACCTGAGGGAGGTGGAGCGGCTTGCGGTAGAGAGAGGGAGAGAGCTAGAGAGAGCATGAGAGAGGGAAAGGAATGTGGGTTGGTGGTCTCGTGGGGTGAAATGGGAAGGGTTGCCTATCTATAGGCACTCTTGTAATGATTGCCCTCATTTAATGCAGACTAAGTGGCCCTAAGGAATTTTGACATATTTCCTAGCAAAGATTAAGAGGTGGCAAGTCTAGCTAGCTTATGCATTACCTAGGCTCATCATGTCATTATTTATATGGTCCATACTCTCGCAAGTGGCCTTTGGCATTTAATACCCTAAGATTTGATCATTATGGACCTTAGATTTTGCAAATTTATGCTTGGCACAAATTGTGACATCTTGAGTTTTCGCCCTTTCCTTTAAATGCGTAGAGAATAACATTTGACATTAACATTCAAGTTTATTAATTCAATATTAGTCAACGGTGCAAAAATTAAATGGAGCATAGGGCGATAGTGCATAATATAGGTTGAGATCGAATATTAGAGGTTCATTGGACTAATTGCAATCCAAATGTTTGGACCTAGGACCGAATTAGGAAATCCATTGGACAATAGCAGTCCAATTTTCAGTCCATTAGTGGTCAAACTAGCAAGGATTGGGACATTCAGGACTAATTATTACTTGGGTAGCTTTTAGCTTGTTAAGCACTCTTAAGAGTGCATGAGTGCCATTTGGCATGAGGTTTCAGCCATTTGGCCTTCCTCTCCTTCCCTTCATCATTTGGTGCCATGCATGTGAGAGAGAACACTCTACCCACCCCTCTCTTTCTCCCTTGCTCAGCCAACCATCACCTTTCCTTTCCCCTCATCATGATTTTCATACACATGCAAATAAGATACAAGAAGCCAAGACAAGTGGCATGTGAAGCCTTAACACTTGTCATAAGCCATGCAAGAAGTGTGAAGTGCAAGACTATCTCTCCCCTCTCCTCTCTTATTTGGTCAAACCCTCACTCCTCTCTACTCTCTCCTTCTCATTTTCCTCTTCAATGCTCTCTCAAGAAGCTTGCTACGAGGTGGGGAATTTGGGTGTTTTACCAAGGGATTTTGGTTTAGGTTCAAAGGCAAGTGAACTATCTAAACATTACTCTACTTGATCTTTGTGTTGCTTGATTAGGAGTTTTGTTTAGGATTTGTAACTAAGATGATTCTGATGTATGCTGAAAATGGGAGTGTTGGTGAGATTAGGGTACTGCATGTGATTGATTTTGGTGAAGAAGGCCTAGAAATAGACTTGCATGCTAATGGCTGTACAGTTTTCTGGGTTCGAGACTACCTAACCCTTGCTATTTGCCAATTTTGTGTAGTTTTTTGTGAGATAAATTTGGTAAAAAAATTTCATACGAGTTGTGCCAAACATCTTTTCTATGACATACTTTAATTTCGGGATTTTTTGGGTTCAAATGATATTTTTAATAGCCTCAAACTTTCGCGAGTTTTGTATTGATTTTGTGAGTTCGACTGTTACCTTTTCATGCTTATAATTTTCTATGATTTTTTCTCGAAAGGAATTGGGACAAACTTCCTTCGTAAAAGATTTTGGAGACATTCGTGGCTACAACATATAAAAGTTTCAGAATATTTGGAATCTCTTAAGCATGTGAAATGATTTTTCCCTTAACTATCCTGTTTCAGTTACCGGAGCTCGTTTTTCTCCTTGTTTGCGTGAATTATTGCAATTTGTACAAGCAGAATTAGACTTCTCTTCCTTCATCAAAATTGTTGAGTGAAGTCTTGTTTATAACGTATTAAAGTTTCATGATTTTACAAACTCATTTAAGCAGCGACCGATGGTGGTGATCGGTAATGGGTGGTGATGCGAGGTTGTGCAGTAGTTTAGTTTTCTTTGGACTTGAATTGTGAGAGTTTGTTTTGGTTTAATACATGCATGACTACAATTGAATATTGCAAGGTGGGATATGATGTGAGGACATGGTAATTCGGTGGTGGTGGTGCCGTGGGCACGTTTGAGTGGATTCTCAAAATTGCCATGCTATATACATGTCAGTGCATGGAACCTCTGTAGACAGACACGAGAAGTGCGCATGTTATGGTAACTGAATTGCTACATCTTATGAGCATCCAACATTGTGCATTGGTGAGAAATGTTGTATGGTGAGAACCATCGGCCAATGTCTCGATGATGCCTCGTGGGAGCTAAATGGGAATTCGGGAAGCCTGAGGCCAGTAACCCTCAAGGTCGCACAAAGTAAGACATGATGGCTGCCGTGCAAAGTAAGTCACGATGACCTCGGAGTAGGAGTGAGATGCCCATGGTCGAAGACCCACAGAAGTCCGGTTAGCAAACCGGAGATGATACTGATGAGGGTGAACACATTAGAGTGCATTTGACATATCATCAGCATTATCACCTGTTTGCGAATTCTATATCATTAATATATGCCCTAGCCTAAAGCTGAGTGTGGACGTGTGATTGCATAGCACACCTCATGTGTCATGTGAATCATTTTAATTTGTTGTATTCGTGAATGTTTAAGGATTATGCTATGACCTGATCTAGTGCATTAAAGTTGCTTATTCTGTACGGATTCTTTATCGAAGGGCGTATGGATCTTGTAGGATAAAGTTTAGATGTCTCTATTGCTGGGCTTCGACTCACCCTTGTTGCTTTTACAAATTGTGAGCACTATAGCCGTGGTACGACAGTAATGATGGGCAAATGGAGATGGGGACAACATGGATGGGTCTATGGTGGTAGGAAGGAGTAGGATGCCCTTTTTGGTCTCCTAGACTTAGACTTTTGTTGATGTTTTCTAATCATCCATGTATCTAATTAATATTAAGGAAATAAAGATGAGATGTTCCTTCTTTGGTTGTGTATGGTTTAGCCATGAAATGCTTACTTTGATTGTGAATTGTTTTCCATATGCGCTACAAGCGAAAAGATTAAAGGAATCGCGATAGAAAGTGACGCTCTAGGACGTCACGGCTCAAGATGCTACATGAATGGTCCAATGGGCTTGATCCGCTTAGCTAGCCTATGCAGTGATGTGGCATGGCTAGTTCTAGGATAGTAATCATTAGTAGGACACTTGGGTGACCATCTTGCTAAGTAGCCCTTCTAAAGATTTGGTCATTACTAAGTAGTCATTCTAAAGATTTGGTTATGATGGCACGAGATTCTCAAAGATTTGATCATGATGGCATGAGATTCTCTCCACTCATTTTTTGCCAAGTAGGATGGTGAATCATCTCGTCATTAATTCTTGGCTCATGATTGAGGCTTTTGATGTGAGAGATGAGGTAAGCACATGACTCAAGCGCTCATGTAATCGGGCGAGGTTACTTGTGATCATCCATGGCATATTCGTGTTCCTATAGTTGAGGGTCGTGGCCAAGTGCGTCGCTGGACATGGTCTAAATGAACTAGGCACACAATTGAGCCATGATCCAGACGAACTAGGCATACGGCCGAGGCATAATCTAGATAAAATAGGCACACATCTGGGCCAAGTTTTAGGACGTCACAACTTTTTTCACCACTGATGTGAAATGTGACATTATTGACAACAACTTATGCGAGGCATTCAATAGAAGAATTATACATGCTAGGTGTAAGTCCATTTACAATATGTTGGAGGAAATGCGGATAATGATAATGACAATGATGCATATGCAGAGGGGTGCATGTGTCAGGTGGAGAAGGGATTGCGGTCTAAGAATCGTACGAAAGTTAGAAGAAATAAGAGTTGGTGCGATATACTGTCAAGTGATATGGAATGGTGAGACTAAAAATAAGGTGATGGATAAGGGTGAGAAGTATGTGGTGGATGTGTTTAAGAGAGACTACTCTTGTAGAAGATGGCAGCTTACTGGCATCCCTTATCGCCATACCATTTTTTCTATAAATCATAGGCAAGAGGATGCATATGACTATGTTGATGAATGTTATAAGAAGACCAAGTTTTTAACTGCAAATGACAACATGACGATGCCAGTTCAAGGACAAAAATTTTGGAAATAGACTAATAAGGAGCCACCTAAACCACTTCCCGCTAGGGTGAAGCCAGGTAGACGTAAACAGAAAAGATCAAGGGAGGAAGGTGAGGTGGCAAGTGGAACTAGGATGACGAGGATCGGAATGAAGATGACATGTTGTACTTGCTCGAAGACGGAACACAACAGTTTGACATGTCCAACTAAGAGGACTAAGTCTACATCATCGATTAATACTTCCATTTTCGTTGTGTCATGCTTGCTTCACTAATAAGATTTTAAATGAATATACTCTTTGCAAGTATAGAGACGGGGTGCAAGTGGTAGTGGTGGTGGTGGTGGCTCTACCAATGTGAATCCTACAGGCAAAGGTGCATGTGCCAAAAGTTGCTCAAAGAGATGGAAGTGACAAGATGTGGGGGTGGGGGTTGGGTTTAGTATTGACAAGTTCTGGCTGTAACTTTTTGTGATGATGGCTTAAGTGAAGTTGTGTTGATATAATCTTTTGATTTGCCTTAGATGGTTGTTTGTATAGCAGTTGGGATCAGTGAAATACTTTGCTTGTAAACAATCTCTTATTGCAATGAAATTGGTTTGTGCATCTGTTATTTGCTCGTTTACTGTATTGTGGCTGTTTGTTCATGTAGTAGTGAGATTGTATTGCTTTTTTTCTCATATCATACTTCACTGGTCATAATAGCAGGTCATAACAATAGGAACGATAGGTCTTTGGTGTGGAGGTTTATAAATAGATTGCACGTGAGACAGGAGATTGCAAACTTTCACTTCATTCATGTTCATATTCCAACAAGTGGACAAATACAAACCGTATTACGAAGATGTACTAAAACATATTATATAATACAATAGTAACACCCTATGGCAAGCTCATTACATCATTCATTTTCAAATTTCTTAATAGTATGTTTCCTAGAATTACTATAAATGTAAACAACACAACCAACATTGTCTTCAATGTCGAATTTTGTTTCTTTAGCTTTGTCACATCTTGTTTGACACGCTTTAGTTGTGCCTTGAGAGCTCTGAATTTAGCATTAATCGAACTACCATCGTCCTTATCATGGTTCGACATTGGTTTTTGTTCAACATTGCTCCGATGAAATTTTTTTGACAAACTTCTTGTCGATTGACTAATTTCTGCATCAACCCAAATAAAAAGACTGCAACTTTCCTCAATCTTATATCTTGAGCAGCCGTGATATCTTCTTCCTCGATTCTCCTTCGTCTTTATTGTTTGTAGAGGACATTTCAGGCCACAATAGCAAAACATATATGTATAGTTGTTGATTAGAGGGACCGATGCCATTGATTGTGACGAATTCGCTTATGGCTTCATTGATTGTGATGATTGTAGCAGAATTGTTATTTATTCTTTTAGAATCAAGACTAGTTGGAGCATTCCTAACCTGTAAAAAAGTTCAACAGAGCATACATCTACATTGTCTAACCTCAATAGCAATAGCAGAACTCATTCCTATCCCTAATTGGAATTACTCAAAAGTATGATGGTCCATTTAGCAATGCTTTCCGTGACCAAGTGTTTCTTTTCTTTTCTTTTTGTTTTTGACGAGAAGGAAATTCACTATCTCAACTACTCTACAGATTGCACCATGAAGTTTAATAAGCTCGCTCATGGAGGACAAGGTCACTTGTTATCTAATTGTTTGACCTAAACATAGAATTGATTGTTGAAAAAATAAAGCCACGCATTTTGGTTGAAGATCATCGAACCTGAAATCAGGTATCAATAGCAGGAAATTAGGTACCAAATGCACCTCATAATGCCTGACCTAGTTGGATGCAACTACCTTACCAAAAGAAAGCGCAAATAAGAACTCTAAATCCCCTCTTGAACTGCAGTAGCTCAGCACGAACTGAATTTATGCTAAAATTTGTTTCATGCCAAGGCAAAGCCAACTCAAATGCACGAATAAAAAATGACATTACCACATGAGAGCAGATATAGATGCCAAATATCAGAATGACAAAAGCACGAACAAGAGATTATATTCAACACGAACTGTTTTTATGCTGTAATCTGTTCCACCCAAAATACAAGTGACAAATGTTGAACATCAGAATAGATACAAATGACCATTATTGTGTAAAAGCCAGTAGCCCACCCATCGTAACAACATCAAAATAAAAGAAACTAAACCAGTAGCCCACCCATTACGACACTGCTGACAACATAACCAACCAAGACTACAACACTTGCTAGTGTTTGCTGTGGATTGTGACGGATGAATTGATCGAGTCTCAACTAGGTTGTGGGTGAATCGGGTATTCGCCCACAATGATGGACGGAGGCGTTGACGAAACAGGGCTCGATTAAGGAAGGTGATTGACGGAAGAATGATTAGGCTTGAGGGAAATGGTAAGACGAGATCGAATCTAGGGAAAATCGCCTAGAATTTTGGGCAAGATCAAACTAGGGTTCAGGCGAAGATCAATAGATCGATTTGGGCAAGTCATTTTAGGCGAAGAATGATTTGCGGAAGATTGATTTGGGCGAAAGGTAGCTAAAGGAGTGATCGGAACTGTGGGAACGGTTGATTGGGGCGGAAGGAAGTTGAGGTGAGGGAGCGATCAGAGCTGAGAGTCTACTGACACCTAAATTTTGACCTCTCATTTAAAATTAATTTAAAATTTACTCTATTAATTAATTGCATTTAAAATAGGGACCAATCCCGGCGCCTACCAAAAGTATTAAAGTCATTTTCATGATAGTTTGCATTTAGGTTTAAAATTATTTTCATCATATTAGAACTCATGCATTTTGCATTTTTCAATCGGACCGGAGGCAAAATTAAACCGAACAAGGACTCGCGGACCAGGTCAAAATTAATTGAAAATTCGGCCAAGGCACAGGAGGGGAGCACTCGAGATTCACAAAGGCCTTAGGGCCTAATTTAAGCTTAATTCACCCTACTTAAATTAATATTTGGGATAAAAGCCTTTTTAATTATTAAAAATCCATAATTCGTTTGAAAAAAGGCTAAAATTAAGCCCGCAAGAGGAATAGGAGCCCCCAATGGGACTGAGCTCAACCAAGTCCACTCAATGGGTTGGCCAAACCATAGAGGGTCCAAATTGAAAAGAAAAATGAGATTTGGGGCCAATTTGCAAATATTAGAAAGTTCAGGGACCAAACCGTAAATACTTAGAAATTGAGAAAACCGTCAAGCTTGTCTATATATACCTCGTTATGCCTCTAAATCGAGGGCACGACACTATTTCAGAAAAGAGGCACAAAATTCGAGCTTGAGAGAGAGAGGGAGAGAGAAGACTGCCCCCTCTCGCCAAGCCTCCTTCACGACGCTACCCAGCCCTCGTCGGTGTGCCATCTCCTATCGCCAACTACCCACAGAAACTACATATGACTTAGTTTTCGAAGATCTGGAGAATTTATTCGAAGGAGTCGCTTTCGAGGAGATCTGAACCAAAGAAGAGTGCCCCGTGACCAACCTGCACTGAAGAAACCGAGAAAACCAAGCAAAAACACTTGATCGACAAGTCATAATTTGAGGTGTCTACCGACCAGTTTCTGACACCTCCTGAGGCTCACGAGTAGTCAAAATGAAGCTCGTGAAACCTAGTTTCATTAAATCAAAGCTGATTTGCAAGGAGATCTCTCATCGCGAATATCCAGGCATGAGAAGAAGGCTCGGCGACCCTTGTTCTGCAAACCAAAAATAGAGCCCGATTCTCTATTTCATGGTTCGTTGCTGTTCTGATTGACGGCGGCCACTTATAGGCACTCTGTGGTGTTCCAGGAGTCCTTGGTGAGTCCCTTGAGTGAAGCCCAAGAGGTTCGAGTTGAAGAGGAGCCACATAAGTCTCTCTAGAGGCGTGCCCATTAGGTGTTCGATAGAAGTTCCAAGAGGAGGCTCGAAGCTCACCGCTATCCATCGTCACCAGTGACCCTTTGGCAACCCCCTGGAGTCCGATGACCACTAGTGCTCGTCCCTTAGCCGGCCCTAGTGCTCGATCCGCGAGTCCAAAGAAGGAAACACAATATCCGCAATTCTAAATTAAGTAACTTTTAATCTCTTTAATATTTCCTGAAA
>BCNH02000001.1:18630235-18761930 GCA_001662345.2 Metrosideros polymorpha var. glaberrima
CATGGAAAGTTGGACGATTCAATCTATAATCTCATAGATTCAGGCCACCAACTTTAAGTCATTTTTTAATTAATTAAATAAATTGCAGATAAAATGTTTTTCCAAATAAGAAATTCGAAATTCATTTTTAATTCAATAAAATAAATAGTAGGTGGGATTTATTAGAAATCCCATCTTGAGAATCATTTTTAGAAAGATAGGATTTTCTAGAAATCCTATCTTATAGGTTGCATTCCATTTTAGAAAGATAACTTTTTTAAAAACTTTTATCTCATAGGATAGATTCATTTTTAAATAATATTGCATAGAGATCAGGATTGCATTTATTTAGATATTTTCTATTCTTAAAAGCATTTAGAATTAGGATGAGATTTTCTAAAATATTTTAGAATTTAATTTAGATTAATTCCTAGATATTTGAGATAATCTTAATTTTAGGATAGTTTAAATTCCATTGATTTTTAATGACAAGTTTAAATGGTTTACACATGCATCTCTACTTTAACTTACCTCTTCCAAGTATTAATAGAAGCACCAAAAGAAATAGATCACAACACATTAATCCTGGAAAGAAGGTTGGGTCGATGATTGTCGCTACCCCATACTCCCGCTCCAAAAATTTGCCCATACAAAAGTTTGCACTATGGATTGACAACTTTGTCCATCGACACATAGCCATTGCCATCGAAACCCCTTAGTGGTCCAATCAACTCCCCACCAATATTAAAGCACCAAGTGACAAATCGATGGCGAATCCACTCTTGCAATCCCATGTCGATCCATATGCTAGAGCTACACTTCATTTAAACTATCACCAATTTTAGGACAAGCAGTTTTTTATATTCACAATCAAAATATATGGGAACTCCAAAAAGCAATGGTAGTGGAGGATCCGTTCTACAAATCTAAAAAATTTAATGGTTGAATTAAGGCTCAATAAATGAAATCTCTAAATTTAAGATGGGAGATTATCTTACCACTCAACCTGGTATTAACATAATATTGTGAATTCAAATTAAGCACAAAATGATTACATAAAGGAAATTGAAGGGGCACATGCACTATCTTTTTTATCATGTATGCCGATGAAACCACTGAACAATGTTGCATCATAACATTTATTTTAACGCAAACAAATGATTAAACTTATTGTGATGCACGACTAACCCATTGTAGTTCATTGATATATATATATATATCTCAACTAACAAAACATCTTGAACATTCTTAGGACATCTCAACTCCTAAAGCATTTGACAAACGGGGTATCCAAACTCACGAGAAATCCCAACACATGGAGCATCGTCACCAATAGTATGTGGGCGAAGGAAATATAACATAATATTTCTCCATATACAATCATAAAGGAGTAGTGCACATAATAACACTCAAATCTTGTAATCTTCCTTATATCAACAATGATTTCAACACCCATTTATTGCTTCTTGCATAGCCATTCTCAAAAATCAATATTCGGTACATGACATCATCATTTGCAATTCATTACCGAAATACAATCACCATGCCTTTTCCATTTGTCACTTACATAAGTAGGAGTTACATGCTTACCTCTTTGCAATTCCCATGTAAACAGTGATAACATAGTCAGAAATTGCAAATTTGTATGGAAATATACAAGTTATATGTTTGACAAATTAGAGAATTAGTAACGTGAGCATCGACAACCAAAAGAATCAACAATGCGAACATCGACAACCCAAAGATTTGATAATGTTAACATTGATAATCTAAATAATCGACAACATAATTAACCGGTCACACTTAGCTAGCAAATCGGTAATTTAGTGGAATTACAATAATATCGCTTTCGGGTTTAGTTTCACCGGTCAATAATTTTATGTGAGGAACTACTGAAATCACCTGTTGCCATTTTTCCACATTTTTCACCAACATGCCACCAAGTCTTATGGAAGTCAAGTAATCACAACCTTGGCATGAAGAGACTCATCAAGTCAAGTCAAATGAACACAATGATTCAACACACTATCATAAAAAATTTCTCATACTTAACATCAAAGTTCAAACTAAAATTAACAACCATCGAACAAACCAAGTTAAGAGCATTAAATAGATCAATCTAGCTTAGTCTTTAGAGTTTCACTTACCTTCAATAAAGTGCTTGTGCAATACAAAGCTTTAATCACTTTCAAGTAAAATAAAAAAGAGTAGGAATCAACATTTGTCGGTCTTTAAAACAACAAAAACCATTCGGTAAAAGGTAGTGAAGTTCAATAACTCACCTTGTGGACACTTGCAAGATGGAATCAAAACCTTTAGGAACATAAGACTGAGATCGTCGCCTTTACTCATAAGGTTAGAGAGTGAAAATAGAGAAAAAAAATAGTGACGAGAGATCTCTTTTTATTTGCAAGGAAATGTTGGAAGTCTTTCTCTTTAAAACTTGGATACTTACTATAGTTTAACACGATCAAAGAAGGGAAATATGTGACGGCCCAGAACATCATGCGCAACAAGTGTCCTTACCGTTTATACTCATAATTATTATCTCACATGCGGAAATGTAAAAATTTTAACATCATCTCATACAAAAAATAATCGCACGAGCTTATATAAATACATATGCATCTTTATTATGTTAATGTCACAGTTACATAGCATCACTATTATACAAACATCATTATTCATTACTTTCTTTACATTAACAACAAAACGCCTAGGAGAAGGGTGGGGTTGCCTATCTCCATAACTACCATCATCTCCCAAAAGACTTGCCTATACATAGTCACACCACCATACTACGGGTCGATCACTTCGCCCGTCGACAAATTGTCACCATCGAAACCTAGAGGACTGTCGAAGCCTCGGAGGGTTCCAACTAAGTCACCGCCAAGATTCACGTACCAAGCAACGAACATAAAGATAACATGATCGGCCAACCCAACATTACCCATATATAAGTGGTACACCTAGTATAAGTTGTAGCTACTTCAAGCGTTTGTATGAATTTTATGAGCAATCTACTCTTGCTTCAAGTAATCGAAATTTTGGTGGCCAAAGTGTGAGTGCTAGTAGTAGTGGTTCCAATGCTGATGGTAATGAAGGTAACAACAAATATGATATCCAAGCTTGGCGGAAAACCTTTATGCACTTCAACGAAGATGTGTGCAATGATAACAAATTTGAGCTTAATCAGTATCTTGAAGATCAAAATGAAAAAATTCTTGATCTTGACATCTTAATGTGGTGGAAGACTTTTGGCTCAAAATATAAGATCATATCTTTGATGGCTCAGGATGTTTTGTTTATTCTCGTAACTACTATTGCTTTAGAGTCGACTTTTAGTACATCGGATCGTGTGCTTGATAGTTTCGAAGTTCTTTGACTCCCATGATTTGCACCCAAGATTGGTTAAGAGCCGTTCGTGTGCCAATTAATATTGAAGAATGTATTGAGAATGCATCAAAGTTTGAGTTGGGTAAGTGATTTATATCTTTATATATTGTAATTCCTTTGTATTATCTAATGAGTGAATGCCTTATTTAATCTCTCTTTTTTTTCTTTGTAGATATGGATTGTCTTAATGAGGAGTTATCATTGGTAAATAGAGTTTACCAATTGAAGTGGAATGAATATATGCGATGAGGCTTTCTAAATTATTAGTCATGCTTTAGCCTTATGCTAGTAATCTAGAGTTTGCTTGGTCAGTAACTTATGCAGTTTGAATGATCAATTACTCGTGCATTTGCGCTAGTTGACTCGTTGATTTATTTTTTTTGTCTCATTGGTTTGTCTTGAAATAGGTGGTCACTGATTGTGTTGGAGCTCGGCATGTCATCAGTCCAATTTGGTGATTTCCGTCTAATCCTCATGCTGGAGGAGGTTGGATTTGATGCAAAAGTAAGCAGCTGTTTGAGCTTTTGCTTGTTGTAACTGTCTTTTGGGCATTTGCTTCTCATGTCTTGGGAATATGGCCACATACCTGGATGTACTTTTATTATGCACTTCGTCTCATGATGGCATTTTGAATGCATTGCGCGTCTTGAAGTAATTTTTCAGGATCCTGATTCTTCCTATTTGGGCATTGATGTTGCACTTGTGTGGTTTTCCCTCTAATTGGATTATTGTCAATTGAAAGGGAGGAGTTTCTAGGGGATTTAGGAATTAGGCTTCAGCACTTGCTATTTGTGCCAATGCTGTTGTTACATTGATTGGATCCAATTCAACCAATCACCCCTCGTGATGAAAACCTATATGTTTTAGTTGCAGTTCAAGTGCAATGCCGTTTTCCTGCCTTTTTCTTTTGCGATTTATATGAGATATTTAACTCTTCTCCTGCGGGAAAAAGTATTACCTGTCTAACTGGATATTTGTGTTTGTTAGGAGTTCAGACGAATCAAAAGGGAAACATCAGCTCAATGAGGGAACATGCAGAACTTCTCAGTTCTGTGAGATGACATCAGTGAGTATAAGTTGAGCATCTATAAGATCCCACTTTACTTACATATGTTAATGCTTGGTTTTCTTTTTTCTTTTTCTGTTTTGGGACCTTAGACCTCTCTAATTTATCCTCTTGTGTATGGATATAGACTGTTTATGGCAGACCAATATATCCTCTTGTGCTGGACTGCCAACCTGGAAGAAGTTAGCATGATCCCTTCTTCCCTCCTTCCCTCAGATGAGCAAATTTGTTTTTCTCTTTTCGTTTTTGTGGTGACCAATCGTTTCATAGTATCAGATATTCTTGCTGACCAGTTCGATACTTACTGGTAAATTGTTGTTTACGTGGATGCAGTTATGAATGTACGCACAGATGCATAAACTTGCTTGAATGTATCTCTATATGCATACTACATGTGTTTCATCTGTACAATCGTACTGATTTTCGGTTTCTAGATAGAGACGATTCAAATTTGAGTGGGACCTAATAAAGGAATAGTCTGATGTTCTCTCCCTCGAGATTATAACTTTGAGGCTTGTTTTAATGACTATAAGTTTTCCTAATGTGCTGGCGGTTGTGTAATGTAGCCTCCTGATGATAGTTTATATTTATTTGCGCAGATAGATGATGTGATCAGCCAATCTCAAACAACAAGAGCGGCTCTAGGCTCTCCGAGGGCTCTCTTTGGGGATGTTCAAGGGAAAGTGAAACTCTTCAGCGACAAGTTCCGTGTAATTCGTGGCATCCTTGGTACTTGGATAACCATCTCCTTCTTTTTTCCCATATGTTTTTGCAAGCAACCGCTCGAAAAGGAAAAAAGAAATGGATATTCTGCATTTCTTCTTTGGTGTTTTCGGTAGGTTATCGTTTTCTTTGTAAAAAGGGCTCTCTTTGGTCCCTCTGTTACGCCCCAGCCCTCGTGCACACAACGATCCCGATACTTCTCTTGGGTCATTTGAATGTGACGTCCCAGGATGCATCGTCGACCCGTTCTTTTTATCTTTTGATTAACGCAAGCGGAAACGATTAACAAATACCCGACAATCATCATAACAGGGATAGTAGGAAAAACAACAAAACTACACTCATTATCAAACACACTTTATTAACATACACGTTAACCCTAGGAAGTTTATATTTACAAGCCCTCGCTACAGGGCCCTTCCTATCGAGACCATCAAAACGATACCAGGGTCAAGTTAACCTATCTTCTCTACGTGAGGGCACCTTGATCTGCCTCGAACCGCACATGTCGACCTTTCATTTTATGGTCCTAAAAAGCGATTAACAACAACGAGTAAGATAAAATCTTAGCAAGTTAACAACCTAAGCCTTGTGTAGGGTACTGATTCACCTAGAGCATACCCTAAACATGCGGCTTAACATCGATGGCAGATCAATAGCGAGCAACTCTCGCTCTACTTAATCTACGATGGTTCAAGTGACTCAACTCAATTAACAGACAAATCACATGCATTTTTACCTCGCCTTGGCATAGACATTATTCGTTATAACATTCGATGAACAATGCATCAGCCAAGGCAATCAAAACACATATCACAATTTATCATGCGCAATGCATCCAAGCGTGTTCCAATTTTATGCCTAGTAATTATGACCGCTTTCAGCCATCGCACTGTGATATCCCAAATTTCGACCAATGTACTAAAATTGAATTCAATGGATTTTAACAACGAATTCTAATCTAACAAAGAGTATTGGACATTTCGTTATCGATATATCAAAATTTATCAGTAAACCCTAAATTTTCGAATAAGTGATGGTAAGCCAAAAATTGAGAACCAATATGGACTTGGCATGAACCAACGGACCTATTATCTATTAAGTTTAGCCATCAAGAGACCCTATAATAGGAAATGACTGTTTTGCCCCCGAAAGCCCATTTTAGGCCCAAATAAAGAACCCATTGGATATCAAGCCCATTAGGCACATTAAAATTCAAGCCCAAGCCCATGTGAATAGTGCAAGCCCGTATGAATAGTGCCGGGGATGGAAATTACCCTTTTGCCCCTTTTTAGAAAACTTGGACTTTAGGGGTAAATATTAATGGATTAAGGACAAGAATCATTAAGGTTTACAAGTGGTCTTCTTCTTCTTCTTTTCCTCCCCTAAATGGCCGCCCACCCCCTTGTCTCTCTCTCTCTCTTACTTTTCTTTCTCTTTTATTATTAGCTTAAGTTGTCTTGAATTTTAAGAAGCAAATTGGATAAGTTTTGAAGTGGCATTAATGAGGGACATTATTGCAAGAAACTTTTCAAAACAACCCTCTCTCTTCTTTCTCTCTTGCTTACTCTCACTTTCCCCCTGTCTTTCCCTCTAAGTTTCGGCCACTATTCCATCTCCTCCATTTCTTCTCTTTCTTTCACTCACCGCCGCCGTTCGCCGCGCTGTGCCGAGCTTGAGCCATGTCCTTGCCGCCATGGAACTGTGCCACGCCTTGCCGTCCGCCATCGTCACCACCCAAGCCTAGCCAAGCCATCACCGCACCAAGCCAAGCCACCGTCCATACCCATTTTCCATCCACGTGCCTTCGCCAAGCCACCACCACCACCACCACTGTCGCCGCCAAAGTCGCCGCTGCCGTTAAACAGTGAGTTAACTCCTTAATCCTTGATTAGGTTGTTAATTACACTTAACTATGGTTAGATTAGTTAACTATGGTTATGTTAGTTAACTATGGTTGGTTTAGTTAACTATGGTTATGTTAGTTAACTATGGTTATGTTAGTTAACTATGGTTGTGTTAATTATTAAATTGTATGCTTTGACATGTTTTAAGGTGAAGGTTGCCTTGGAAAGATAATTGTATCATGAACTATGATTTTCTAGTCGAAAATAATGTATTTTTGGCATATAAATGGAGATTGGTGTGGTGTCGTGCTTAGATGCTGAGTTTTATGTGTTGGAATAATCTAGTAGGCCTGAAAAATGAAATATGTAAAGTTTGACATAAAAAGCATATTTGTGTTTTATTTATTGCATTTTTACATGTGAAAATGGCAATAAGTTTGATGTATGAGCACGATTTATAATGGCATTGGTTAGAAAGAAAAATAAGAAGAATTGAATTGGCATGCATGATTGAGATGCTCGTGTGATCACAAAAGTGTACTGACCCCCAATGATGATTGGGGACGATGCCCGATTTTATCGATGATATTATCGAATGCTCGGCGGGGGTCTGGATGATGGATCGCAGTAGAGGCCGAACTGATTCTCCTTTATGGAATGCCGTCTACCTATGGGGAAGGTCGAGGTAGGGCCACACCTCAATCTTCTAGGAGGAGATGTTGCCATGCTCGATGAGGGCGGGACAATGCCCGATCATGCCAGATGACTGCTAACCTTTGAGAGGTGCAGTAGCCTAGAGAGGTCGAGACCGCCACCCTTTGGGTCGTGCGGTGGCCGAAAGCGGTTGTAATCACTAGGCATAAAATTAGAACACACTTGGATGCATTGTGCATAAGAATCAGTGATATGTGTTCAGATTATGTGCCCTAGCTGATATATTATTTATAAAATACTATAACTGACAATATGCAAGGAGTGTGCATGTGCCAAAGCAAGATAAAGATGCTTGTGATTTATTGGTTGATTAGTATTGAGTAGAGTCATTCAAACTTATTATAGATGAAGTAGAGTGAAAGTCGCTCGCTATTGATCTGCCATCGATGTTTAGCCGCATGTTTAGGGTATGCTCTAGGTGAATCAGCACCCTACACGAGGCTTAGGTTGTTAACTTGCTGAGATTTTATCTCATCCATTGTTGTTTACCGCTTTTCAGGACCATAAAATGGAAGGTCGACTTGTGTGGTTCCGTCCAAGGTGCCCTCGCGTAATGGAGATAGGTTAACCCAACCCCGGTACTTTTTTTATGGTCATTTTAGGAAGTAGCCCAAAAGTGAGGGCTTGTAAATATAAACTTCCTAAGGTTAACATGTATGTAAATAAAGTGTGGGTTTTTCTAATGATTAATGTTATGTTGTTTTTCCTGCTATCCATGTTGTTATGTTTGTTTGGGTGTTTATTAATCGTTTCTGTTTGCGTTAATTGAAAGATAAAATGAACGAGTCGACAATGCGTCTTGGGACGTCGCATTTTTAATGACCCAAGAGAAGAGATGTATCGGGATGGTCACGCGCTCGAGGGCCGGGGCGTGACATCCCCATTTTGGTGTCAAAGCGTGGTCATAACCTAGAATGATAAGAAGCGTGGAGTTTTGGGATAGTTAGTTAGGAAAAACACCCCTTTGCTTGTGATTGCTTATTGATTTTCAAGAATGTTGTTCTTGAGTTCTAATTTCGTGTCAATATTTGACATGTAAAAATTTGTGAAATTCCTACGAGATGAGTAATCTAGACCCAAGGATCCCTAGAAGAATGGCAGCCTGGGGCCAAGAAGGTGCTCGAGGAAGAGCACAAGAAGATCCCATATTGGATAGGATTCTGCAAGCTCTGGAAGCCATAAGAAATATCATGAGGCAACAAACTTAGAATCGAGCGAACGGCACGACGATGAACTCGTGGCATGGCATGGCGATGGATGGCGGCGGTGCGAAGCAGCTTGGGTGGTTCGGCACGGCTTGGCTCGGTTTAGACAGCAAGGCAACGCGGCTCCATGGCGACAAGGTGAACGGCGGTGGAGAAAGAGAGAAAACTAAAAGAAAAAGAGAGAGAGCAAGAGGGAGTGGTCTTGCTTTGTCTTTCTTCTTTTCTTGAAAGTCCAAGATGCAAACTCTTTCACCAAGTCTTCACTTTGCATTAATTTCCACATAAATGCAACCCCAAAATTTATCAAACCAAACTTATAAGTCTAAGTTTCTAGAAGGGGTATAATGGTAATTTCCACCCTTTACACTATTCATACGGGCTTGCACTATTCACGTGGTCTTTGCACTATTCACGGGGCTTGGGCTTGAGGCTTGAATTTAAAGGGCTTAATGGGCTTAATATCTAATGGGCTCTTTATTTGGGCCGAAAATGGGCTTTCGGGGGCAAAACGGTAATTCCTTTTATAGGGCCTCTTGGTGGTTGAATTTCATAGGTAGTAAGCTTGTTGGTTTATGCCAAATCTGTAACGTCTCTTTGGTTCTCAATTTTTGGTTTACCGTCACTTATCCGAAAATTTAGGGTTTACCGATAAATTTTGAAATTTCAATTTCGTAACATCTAACTCTTCATTGAATTAAAATTCGTGGTTAAAATCCATCGAATTCAATCTTATCACATCGGTCGAAATTTGGGATATCATAACTCTTCCCTCATTATAGAAATTTTGTCCTCAAAATTTAAACAATTACATGACATCTTAAAAAAGATAGGGATATTGGTGCCTCATTATCTCTTCGTTTTCCCATGTTGCTCCCTCTATTCCGTGATGTTGCCAAATGACCTTAATCAAGGGAATCGTCTTGTTCTGTAGCACTTGCTCTTTTCTATCCTCTATCCTCACTGTTCGCTCCACATACGACACTCGGTTGTCTATTTCTATTTCCTCAAAATTAAGCACGTGAGTCGGGTTAGGTTCATCTTCCTCAACATAGATACGTGAAAGACATCATGTACTTGAGCAAGTTTCGGTGGTAACGCGAGATGATAAGCCAAAATCCCAATTCTTTTCAAGATTTCAAAAGGTCTCACATACCTCGGACTCAGCTTTCCTTTCTTGTCAAATCGCGAAGTTTCTCGCATTGGTGACACCTTGAGGAATACATGATCCCCTACTTGGAATTCCAATGATCTACGCCGCTTGTCTGCAAACTTTTTTGGTGGCTTTGGAATGTCTTCAGTCTTTCTCTAATAACCTTGACAACGTCTAATGACTGTTGTACTAACTCAAGACCCGTGATCCTTCGTTCACCAACTTCGTCCTAACAAACTGGAGTCCTACAGACCCTACCAAACAATGCTTCAAATGGTGCCATTTTGATGCTTTGTTGATAACTATTGTTGTAGGCAAACTCAACAAGATGAAGTTGTTCCTCCCAACTTCTCTTAAAATCCAAAACACATGCTCGCAACATGTCCTCAAGCGTTTGAATTGTTCTTTCTAATTGGCCATCCGTCTGCGGATGATAGGCACACTATATTGCAGTTTCGTTCCTAAGGCAGTCTGCAAGCTTTTCCAAAATGTTGCAGTGAACTTAGGATTTCGATCTAA
Source organism: Metrosideros polymorpha var. glaberrima (assembly GCA_001662345.2). Classification (NCBI taxonomy): domain Eukaryota; kingdom Viridiplantae; phylum Streptophyta; class Magnoliopsida; order Myrtales; family Myrtaceae; genus Metrosideros; species Metrosideros polymorpha. The sequence continues at coordinate 18,640,835 of BCNH02000001.1, forward strand.
TGTGATCGTCACTGGCACTCCATGAAGATGAACAATTTGTCACATGTACAAGTCAACATATCTATCTAATGCGAAATCCTTTCATGCGGCGATAAAGTGTGCGGACTTCGTGAGTCTATCAACCATGACCCAAATGGAATCGTTACCTCATTGACTCTTTGGTAATCCCCATCACAAAATCCATTATAATATGTTCCCATTTCCATTCTGGGATCTCGAGAGGTTGTAGCAGTCCAACAGGCTTGCAATGCTGTGCCTTTACTTGTTGGCACGTTAAGCACTTAGCCACGTGCTTGGCGATATCAACTTTCATACCGTTCCACCAATAATATTGCCTCAAATTCTTATACATCTTCATGCTGCCCGGATGAATGTTGTAGCTACTACAATGGGCTATTAATAAAATTTCTTCCTTAAGACCTGTATCATTGGGCACGCACAATCGTCCGTGAAATCTTAATATTTCATCTTCAGCTACTTGAAAATAAGCTTTTCTCTTTGCTGAATTTTCATGCAGAATCTTTTGGATTGCAAGATTTGTCAATTGCAAGGCTTTAATCTTTGCCTGCATTTCTGGTTCAATCCTTAAAGTAGCCATGAGACTCAATAGATGGCTTTCTTCAAAGTTAAAGTCTGAATCTCGCACTTCTTTGAGAATAAGCCATTTTTTAACCATCGTTTACACAATCATTGACTTTCGACTAAGCGCATTAGCCACTTTATTGGCTTTACCAGATGGTACGGAATATCGTAGTGTAATCCTTAAGAAGTTCCATCCAACGTCGTTGTCTTATGTTCAACTCATTCTACGAGAACAAGTACTTGAGATTCTGATGGTCGGTGTAAACTTGAAACTTTTCTTTGCATAGATAATGTCTCCAAATCTTGAGGGCAAAGACGATTGCTGCTAATTCCAAATCATGCATCGGGTAGTTCAACTCGTGAGGCCTTAACTAACGGGTCGCGTATGCAACCACTCTTCCATGTTGCGTTAGAACGCAACTCGATCCTTTAAACGACGCATCACTATAGATTTCATAACCTCTTGAACCAGACGATATCATCAAAACTGGAGCCATAGTTAGCTTGTGCTTAAGCTCTTGAAAACTACGCTCACACTTATCTGTCCATTCAAACTTCTTGTCTTTCTTTAGCAATCGTGTCAGAGGCATAGCTATCGCAAAAAACCTTTCTACGAATCTTTTATAGTAGCTTGCCAATCCCAAGAAACTCCGAATCTCCGTTACAGTCGTTGGCCTGGGCTAATCCATAACTGCTTAAATCTTAGTCGAATCTACGAAAATTCCTTCGCCAGAGATTACATGTCCAAGAAAAGTTACGCAAGCTAACCAAAACTCGCACTTACTAAACTTAGCATACAGTTTATGCTCTCGAAGGGTCTGCAGAATTGTCCTCAACTGTCGTTCATGTTCCTCTAGACTTCTTGAATACACCAGAATATCGTCAATGAACACAATCACAAACCGATCCAAATACTCCTTGAACACACGGTTCATTAAATCCATAAAAGTAATAGGGGTATTTGTCAAACCAAACGACATTACCGTAAACTCATAATGACCATAGCGTGTACGAAATACCATCTTCAATATATCCTCCTTCTTAATCCTCAACTGGTGATAGCCCGTCCTTAAGTCTATCTTGAAAAATACCAAAGCTCCTTGAAGTTGGTCAAACAAATCGTCTATTCTCGATAACGGGTACTTGTTCTTGACCGTCACTTGATTGAGTTACCGAGAATCAATGCAAAGACGCAACCATCCATCCTTCTTTCTCACAAATAGAACTGGCGCTCTCCAAGGAGTTGCACTAGGGTGGATGAATCCCTTATCCAATAATTCTTGTATCTACACCTTTAATTCCTTTAATTCTGACAGCGCCATGCGGTACGGTGCTTTGAAAATTGGCTCTGTCTCAAGGGCTAACTCAATCACAAACTCTATTTTTCTTTCTAGGGGTAATCTAGGCAATTCCTTTGGAAAGACATCGGAAAAATCTCGTACTATAGCAATGTCCTCCATCCTTGGTTCCTCAACCAACGTATTAACCATGGTTGCCAAATAACCCTAGCAACCTTATCCAGCAAGGTTGTCGCCTCAAGTGACGAAATCAAGGGAATCGAGGGCGACCCTCTATTTCCAACAAACTCGAAACTAACCCTTCCTAATAGGTTAAACTTGATTGCTTTACGATAGCAATCCATCGTAGCTCGTTGCTTGGTGAGTCAATCCATTCTGATTATGACATCAAAGTCATACCTCACCAACACAATCAAATCTATACTTTCCTATCGACCGCCTATGACTATCTTATAACTTGAACATTCTACCGCAAATAATACTCTATCCTTTAACGGGGTAGAAATGCTAAGGACCATTTCCAACAGTTTCGGACTTAACTCCACTAACTCAACAAATTGCTTAGCAACAAATGAATGTGTGGCTCTCGGATCAAACAAAGCATAAGCAATATGATCGTGCAAGGAGACCGTACCTGTAATAGTCGACGAATCCTTCACCTCTTGTCTAGTAACAACATGAACTCTTCCTTGCATCAGGGGTTGATTCAAGTTGTTCTGCGAGGCGTTCCTTAATGGTTGTCCTCCTTGCACCGATGGTGCTGGTGCTCCAACAGGTCTAAGCAGACAGTTCTGCACTTGGTGGACATGCTAACCACATCTACAACAAGCTCCCATCTTAACAGAACACGGGCTTGTTTTGTGGTTATCCCGATTAGGTGCAAACCGCGATCCAGATACGGCTACACGTTCTACCATGTTCCTTTCAATGAGTTGGGCCCTTTCATATAGTTCATTATAGTTCTTAAGGTTCAGGGGCACTAACTGGTCCTTAATCTCCGATTTCAAACCATCTCAAAATCTCCTTGCTTTATCTACCGGGTCCTCAATCAACCTCAAGCATACCTAGACAGCTCAGCAAACTTCGCCTCATATTGGTCTACTAATAGATGGTTCTGACGAAGTCGCTAAAATTCAGCCATCTTCTGTTCTCTTGCATAGTTTGAGAAATACTTTCCATTGAAAGCTCCAACGAAGACATCCCATATTAGGACCATACCTTCAGGAAAAAATCTTCCTCTAGTGGCTTCCCACCAAGAGCTAGCGTTACCTTGCAATTGGTAAACAACTAGCGTCACTTTGTCTTTCTCTGAGCATCTTAGCAATGCGAAAATCTTTTCTAACTCCTTGATCCAGAGGATTGTAGCCTTGGGATCACCCGTTCCGGTGAACTTTGGCGGCTTAAGCTTCAGAAACTTTTTAACCACCCTATGCATTGGCTGGTCGCCGTTCCCGTTTCCAGCCAATGGGACTTCAGCAATAGCTTCAGCTTGATTCTAAGCTTGTTGTCCCATGAGATTTCCCATGGCTTCTAGAGCTTACAGGATTCTATCCATTCTAGGATCTTCTTATCCCATCCTCAAGCACCTTCTTGGCCTTGGGCTACCCTTTTTTTAGGGATTCTTGGGTCTGGATTACTCATCTCATAGGATTTTCATGAAATCCTACGTGTCAAATTTCGACACGAAATTAAAACTCAAGAACGACATTCCTGAAAGTCAATCAACAATCACAAGCATGGGGTGTGTTTTTCCTAACTAACTATCCCAAAAACCAACACACCTTATCACTCCAGGTTATGACCATGCTTTGATACCAAAACGAGGATGTCACACCCCGGCCCTCGAGCGCGTGATGATCCCGATACTTCTCTTGGGTCATTTGAATGTGACGCCCCAGGATGCGTCGTCGACCCATTCTTTTTATCTTTTGATTAATGCAAGCGAAAATAATTAACAAACACCCGACAATTATCATAACAAGGATAGTAGAAAAAACAACAAAACTACACTCATTACCAAACACGCTTTATTAACATACACGTTAACCCTAGGAAGTTCATATTTACAAGCCCTCGCTATAGGGCACTTTCTATCGAGACCATCAAAATGATACCAGGGTCGGGCTAACCTATTTTTTCTACACGAGGGCACCTTGATTTGCCCCGAACCGCACATGTCGACCGTCCATTTTATGGTCCTGAAAAGTGGTTAACAACAACGAGTGAGATAAAATCTCAACAAGTTAACAACCTAAGCCTCATGTATGGTGCTAATTCACCTAAAGCATACCCTAAACATACGGCTTAACATCAATGGCAGATCAATAATGAGCAACTCTTGCTCTACTTAATCTACGATAGGTTCAAGTGACTCAACTCAATTAACAGGTAAATCACAAGCATTCTTAACTCGCCTTGACATAGACCCTGCATATTGTTAGTTATAACATTCGATGAACAATGCATCAGCCAAGGCAATCAAAACACATATCATCATTTCTCATGCGCAATGCATCCAAGCGTGTTCCAATTTTATGCCTAGTGATTACGACTGCTTTCAGCCACCGCACAACCCGAAGGGTGGCGATCTCGACCTCTCTAGGCCACTGTACCACTCGAAGGTTAGCAATCTTCCGGCATGATCGAGCATCGTCCCGCCCCATTAGGCACGGCAACGTCTCCTCTTGGAAGATCGAGGCATGGCTACACCGCGACCTCCCTTGCAGGTAGATAGCATTCCATAAAGGAGAATCAGTCCGGCCTCTACCGCAATCCGTCATCCGAACCCCTGCTGGGCGTTCGATAATATCATCGATAAAATCGGGCATCGTCCCCAATCACTATTGATGGTCCGTACACATTTGTGATCATACATGCACCTCAATTATACATGCCAATTCAGTTCTTCATATTTTTCTAGCCAATGCCACCATGATTCGTGCTCATGCCATGATCGTGCTCATACGTCAACTTATTACCATTTTCACACTTAAAATATGCAATAAAATAATCACACGTGATCACACAGACATGCTTTTCTCGTCAAACTTCATGTGCTTCATTTTTCAAGCCTCCTAGATTATTCAAACACCTAAAACTTGGTATCTAAGCATGATACCACACAAATCACCATTTATATGCCAAAAATACATTATTTTTTACTAGAAAACCAAAGTTCACGAAACAATTACCTTTCTAAAGCAATCCTCACCTCAAATCACACAAAAGCATATATAGAAACACCACATATCACAAGCACAAGACACCATAACTGATAACTCATCAACCAACCCTCGATAGCCTATCAATAATTCCTCGATAGCTTATCGTCTAATTGACGATAGCTTATCATCCATTTCTCGATAGCTTATCACCAAATCCTTGATAGCTTATCACCCTTTTGGTGATAGTTTATCATTTTCCTTGATAACTTATCACTTCCACTTATCATTTCATAATAGTCTATCAACTAACCCAACCATATTTAACTCTAAATTTCACTTAGTCTAACCCTAAGTGCAATTAACAACCTACCCAAGGATTAGGAAATTAATTCATGGGTTTAGCAGCGGCGGCGATGAACGACAAGGGTGTGGCTTAGCTAGGCACGGCAACGACTCGAGCGAACGGCACGACGATGAACTCGGCGGCACGACATCGCAATGGATGGCAGTGCGGCGAGGCTTGGGCGATTCGGCACGGCTTGGCTCGATTTCGATGGCAAGGCAACGTGGCTCCACGGTGGTAAGGATGCAGCAAGGGTGATGGATAGCGGCAGCAAGGTGAACGACAATGGCAAAAGAGAGAAAACTAGAAGAGAGAGAGAGAGAGAGAGAGAGGAAAGAAAGAGAGAGCAAGAGGGACTGGTCTTGCTTTGTCTTTCTTCTTTTCTTAAAAGTCCAAGATGCAAACACCTTCACCAAGTCTCCACTTTGCATTAATTTCCACATAAATGCAACCTTAAAATTTATCAAATCAAGTTTCTAGAAGGGTTATAATGGTAATTTCCACCCTTGGCACTATTCATACGGACTTGGCACTATTCACGGGGCTTGGGCTTGAATTTAAAGGGCTTAATGGGCATGATATCCAATGGGCTCTTCATTTGGGCCGAAAATGGGCTTTTGAGGGCAAAACAATAATTCCATTTTATAAGGCCTCTTGGTGGCCGAATTTCATAGGTAGTAGGCCCGTTGGTTCATGCCAAATCTGTAACGTCTCTTTGGTTCTTAATTTTTGGCTTACCGTCACTTATCCAAAAATTTAGGGTTTACCAATAAACTTTGAAATTTCGATTTCGTAATGTCTAAAACTCTTCATCGGATTAGAATTCGTGGTTAAAATCCATCGAATTCAATCTTATCACATTGGTCGAAATTTAGGATATCACACCCTCTGCTCTCTTCCTCTCTATCTATCTATCTGTTTTTCATGTTGAACTTGGTTCAACTCTCTCTCTCACAAGCTCAACTTTCCTTTTAGGAACTCGTACTAGTTTGTGTTCTTGGTTTTGCTTTTCCCAAGTTTATGAATTTATCTTTCTCTGGTACCCTTTACTTACAGGAAATGCCATTGCTCTATTTCTCTTCTTGTCGCTGACGTGAGTAACCCCTGCAAATTCCGCAAAACATAGGTCCTTCATTGTTTATCAGAGAATATGCTGTTCCTTCTCTTTTCTCAAACTCTTTCTATGCAAATTTCTACTTAACTTTGATAAGTGACTGCAAAGAACATCCTGCTTCTAAGTTGAATATCAAAAGTTTAGATTGAAATGCCATTTCTCTTTTTTCTGATTTTTTTTTGTTTGATTCAATCGATAGTACAGGATGAAATTGTTGTGGGTGATGAAACAGGATAACATTCAAGAGGATAATAAAGAGTAGGTCGACAGAGGAGTTCTAAGGCATTCCCTACGTCATGACCCTCCTTAACTGCTTGCTTTCTACTTGGTACTCTTCTAGTTCCCTTTCTTTCTTCTACCTTGCCTTTCCTCTTTTTTGCCCTATTTTCATTGAGAATATTTATTAAGCTTATAAGTGGTTAATGCAGGCTCAATAAGAAGGCGGCGATCGAGAGACACTCTTATTCTCTCTGCCGTTATTGATGCCTGTACATTGTTCCTTATAATCTATTGGCTCTCAAAATAGTTGGGTGTGTTCGCATCAAGATTTTTTGCATTAGTACTCTCTTTTCTGTTCCTGGTCTTAGTTTGAGCTCAGTGGCTTAAGAATTGCCTTGTTATGGATTTTGGAAATGGATATTGTTGTGTTTGTACCCTTTGTTTCGACATATTTCCTTGGTTTCTTTCTTTTTTCTATCAAGACTCACATAAATTTATGATTTGAATGGCACAAATGCTACATTGTTGCCACATGTGATTGAGATCTAAAGTGAAGGATCCGTAAGGTATAATACCTTGAAAATTGAACAGCACAAATGCTACATTTTAGTTTTTCCTTAACAACAAAAAAACCCGTTAGAACCTAGAACCAATTATGAAACCTATGACAGGGGAGGTTCCGGGTTCCGAGGTATGACAGGTAGGTTTCCGGTTCCTAAAAATGAGGGACTTGTTCCAAAGGACCAAGTTCCAGTGGAACTTGGAACCTGTAAGGAATCTGGAATCGCTTGTTGACTAAACCTCTTAATATATTTTGATGATTAACAAAACCTTCCATGATTTTTATTAAACCTAATTAAAATATTTTTTTAGGTGAAAATGTACTTAGGAAATTTCATCTAGATTTTGAGTATATCATCTAAGGCTCTTTATATATCTCTTTCTTGAAGACTTTCATGGAATGAGCATTCTCTGAGTCATAGCATCAAGAGGAGATCAAATAGACGTGGTTAAGTCGTATGTGTTGGAAAACATCCCTTAGATATTTGATGATCACAAAACCATCTCAAGTTCTAACGTGTACAATGACAAGTGCAGATGATGAAATAAGTGATAATCATCATTGATCTTATACCGTCGGCAAAGACAAGAACCTGATCTGTGACAAGAAGAAGAACAAGTGCCATGAGGGGATATCATGGCAGCTTGAAAGAACCAGTCAAGATAGTGTTCGTAAGTATCTTTGGTACTGATGAAAGATAGTAAGATTGTCACTGCCATTTTGATAGTTTGTTAAGGTCAATATATTCACTAATAATTATCAACTAAGTTACTCGGGATAGCACAGGATTGTAGTGTGAAGAGTAACAAAATTGGTGTTATAATTATGGATATTTATACTATAAGTACGACTGTTGATGGTTCAAACTAAAGCAGTTAATTGCTGGATTCATCAGACAAAGACAAAACAAAGACAGTGACAGCTGGCATAGTATAAAGGACATTGTGTGCCCTGCCAATTGTACCATTAACAAATAAGAAAAATCATGCTTGCATCCTTGGCGTACAACCTGTCCTTTATGCATCCTAGCGTCCTTACATACGAGCTAACATACTGATGTCCTTGTGTATGGACTGCGCTACTGGCCTCATTTTGGTCATTTAGCTGAATATGCACCGTTGATGTTGATAACGGTTATGATGGAAGCTGAAGGCTTATAAAAGGCGAAGAAGAGCACAAGTCCAGAGCGGGAGAAAAGAGATACATAGAAAGAAAAAGAGAACAACAAACGTGTCGTCGCCACGTCCTTACCACCGTTGTCACCGCGCCACACCGCCCTTGCCGTTCACCGCCGTTAAGCTAGTGAATTAACTTCCTAATCTTTGATTAGATTGTTAATTGCGTTTATGGTTAAATTAAATTAAGATTTATTATGATTAGAGCTAATTAATGATAGATTAGTGGATAAGCTAGAGTGATAAGTGAAAGAAGAAATGATAGGCTATCGTAAGAAGTGATAAGTGATGGTGATAGATTATCAAAGAAAATGATAAGTGGATGTGATAACCTATCAAAGAAAGAATGATAAGCTATCACCAAAAGGGTTGGTGATAAGCTATCGATAATTGAGTAATAAGCTATTACCAAATGGGTGATAAGCTATTGGTAATTGGGTGATAAGTTATCAAAAAATAGATGATAAGCTATCACCAAATAGACGATAAGTTATCAAGGAATTGTCAATAAGCTATCATTAGTAGGGTGATAAGTTATCATAGAGAAGATGAGAAATTGTGATTTAGTATGATTTGTGCTTGAGATGTGTGACAATTCTATACATGTTTGTGTTGCTTAAAGTATGTATTGCCATGGAAAAATGATTGCCATATTTGAACTATTGATTTCTATTTTAAAAGGTCTTTATTGACATATAATTGATAATTCATGAGGTGTTGTGTTTGAGTGCCATATTTTATATGTTGAAATAAGCAAGGATGCTTGAAAAACGGAGTATGCAAAGTTTGACGGGATAAGCATGTCCAAGTGATCATGTGTGATTATTTTATTGCATTATTACGTGTGAAAATTGCAATAAGTTTGACGTATGAGCATGGATCATGTCTTCATTAGCTGAATGAGAAGAAATGAAATTGGCATGCATGATTGGTGTGCTCGTGTGATCACAAGAAAGGAACGAACCCCCAAAGGTTTTGGGGACAATGCTCGATTTTATCAGATACCTGACGGGAGTTTGGATGTTGAGTCACAGTAGAGGCTGGACCGATGCTCCTTATGGAATACCGTCTGTCTCCAAGGGAGGTTGAGACGTTGCCATGCCTGATGGGGTGGGACGATGCCCGGTCATGCGAGAAGACCGCCAACCTTTGGGATTGTGTTGTGGCCAAGAGAGGTCATAATAATTGAAATACATTTGGATGCATTGGACATGAGAAATTGAGTTATGTATTCTGATTATTAACTATGCCTGATGCATGCAATAATTGATGTTTTGCAGGGCTTGTGCCAAGACGAGGTAAGGATGTCTGTGGTTTATGCTATAGTTTGTTGATCGATGTTGAGTCGAGTTGCTTGATCATGTTATAGTTAAAGCAAAGCGAAAGTTGCTCACTATTGATTTACCATCGATAATAAACTACATGTTTTGGTTGCACTCGAGGCGAGTCAACACCCTAAATAAGGCTTAGGCTATTAATTTATTGAAATTTATCTCACTCGTTATTGTTAACCACTTTTCAAGAACATAGAATAGAATCAACACCCTACGGTTTGGGTAGATGAGGGGTTAACGTATCTAGTGCCCCATCACTTTAAGGCGTGGATTGTCCGGCATAAAGATGCCTTTTTTGGTCCACTGAGGGGTTTTGATGGGCCGCCTAGCGGGGGTCCAAGCGAAGAGGTTTGGGACCCAATGGATCTCGACACCCTCGATAGTGTAGTTGAGGTTCCAAAGATAGAGCCGGATAGCGAGACCAACTCTGAGACTCCTCCCAATTACTACATCTATTAAGGGCACAGAGTGTCACGTCCCGGCCCTCAAGTGCGCAACGATCCCTGTCACTTCTCTTGGGTCATTAAAAATGCAACGTCCCAGGACGCGTCGTCAACCCATTCTTTTGTCTTTTGATTAATGCAAGCGAAAATAATTAATAAACACCCGAACAATCATTACAACAGAGATAGTAGGAAAAACAGCAGAACAAACATCATTAGCAAAACTCACACTTTATTTATGTACTTGTTAGGAAGTTATATGTACAAGCCCTCGCTACGAGCCACTTCCTACAAAGACTATAAAAAAGATACCGGGGTCGGGGTTAACTTATCTTCGCTACTACTACGAGGTTACGCCAAAAAGTCAGTCCTCCAAGCCCGATCTAAAGGTAGAACTCAAGAGGAGGCTCGGGATCGCTCTCTGCATTCGGGTCGGACTGCGAATCTTCAACAGTGCCGTCAGGAACCTCCAAGTCCATAAGATCTCAAACTCCTTCGCTCGGAGCTCCACCTCCGCCTGTCCATCAAAACCCTTCAAAGGACAAAAGAGGGCATCACCGTGGCGAACGAACCACGCCCTAAAACGATGGGATATCATATGCCTGAACCCTTCGTCAACCTAGACCGTCATAACATGAAGCTCATAACGGTAGTCTGCACTAAGGACCAGGTACAACGTTATCTCGAGGCTCTGGTCCGTAGGAACCCCGAACCGCACGATTCTCGTATTCATACTACAGGTCTGAAAAGCGGTTAACAACAACGAGTGAAATAAAATCTCAGTAAGTCAACAAACTAAGCCTTGTGTAGGATGCTGATTTGCCTAGAGCATACCCTAAACATGTAACTTATTATCGATGACAGATCAATAGCGAGCAATTCTCGCTCTACTTCATCTACAACAGGTTTGAGTGACTAACTCAATCAACAAACAAACTGCATGCATTCTTACCTCGCCTTGGCACATACCCTGCATGATATCAGTTATAGCATTTTATAAATAATGCAATCAGACAAGGCACACAATTAGAACACATATCATCATTTCTCATGCGTAATGCATCCAAGCATATTCCAATTTTATGTCTAGTGATTACGCTCGCTCTAGAGCACAGCACAACCCCCTGTTGGCGTCTTTCGGCATGACCAGGCATCATCCCACCCCATCGAGCACGGCAACGTCACAATCTCCTTCGGAGATGGATGGCATTCCATAAAGGAGAATCAGTTCGGCCTCTACCGTGATCTGTCATTCGACCCCGCTGGGCATCCGATAAAATCATCATCATCCCGACCCCATCGGAAATCCGATAAAACGGGCATCATCCCCAAGCCTCTTGGGGGTCTGTACTCTTTCTTAGATCACACGAGCACACCAATCATGCATGCCATTCTCGTTTCTTCTTTCTTTTAACCAAGGTACCCATGATACATGTTCATGCCATGATTCGTGCTCATACGTCAAACTTATTGCTATTTTCACACGTAACAATGTAATAAAATAATCACACGTGATCACACAGACATGCTTTTCTCGTCAAATTTCATGTGCTTTATTTTTCAAGCCTCCTAGATTATTCTAATACGTAAAACATGGTACCTAAGTACGACACCACACAAATCACCATTTGTTTGTCAAAAATACATTATTTTCAACGAGAAAGCTATAGTTCGTGAGACGACCATCTTTCCAAGGTAACCTATCCTTTAAACGGCACAAAAGCATTCATAGAATCACTGCATATCACAAGCATAAGGCACATTAACAACTTAATAATCAAACCTTGATAGCTTATCAACTAATCATGATAGCTTATCGATAATTCCTCGATAGCTCATCATCCCTTTAGTGATAGCTTATCACTCAAAAGCCGATAGCTTATCACCCCTTTGGTGATAGCTTACCACTTACTTACCGATAGCTTATCATCCATTTGATGATAGCTTATCACTTTTCCTTGATAACCTATCACTTCCACTTATCATTTCACGATAACTTATCACATAATCCAACCATAGTTAACTCTAAACTTCACTTAATCTAACTATAAGCGCAATTAATAACCTAACAAAGGATTAGGGAGTTAACTCACTAGTTTAACGACGGCGGCAACGAACGGCAACACGACACGGCAAGGGTGTGGCATGACGGTGGCGACGACACGAACGGTTTGGCTTGGACTTGGCGCAGCGCAACGAACGATGGTGACATGGCATGCGGATGGTGGTGCGGCATGGCTTAGCGATGGCGCAGCTACACGACAACAAGGACGCGGCTCAAGCTCGGCACGGTGATGAACAGCGGTGGTAAGGTGAACGGCAAGGTGAGGGGCGGCAATGATAGTGGCCGAATCCAAGAGGAAAATGAAAGAGAGGAAGAGAGGAAAAAGAGAGAGAGGGGGAAAGAGTGAAAGTGAGAATGAGAAAGAAAGAGAGAGTTGTCTTGTTACTTCTTCACCAAGTTGCATTATTGCAACTCATTAATGCAACCCCAAAATTTTATCCAATCTTACTCTTGAAATTCAAGATAACTTAAAGCCAAATAATTGAGGAAAGAATGAAGAAAGAGAGAGAGAGAGAGAGAGAGGGAGGATAGGGGGCGACCAATGAAGGGAGAGAGAGGGAGAGAAGACAACTTACCAAAGCCTTAATGAAGCTTGTCTTAAACAATTAAATGTGTCCTCTAAAGTACAAGTTTCTAGAATTGGTAAAATGATAATTTTCACCCTTGGCACTATTCATACGAGCTTGCACTATTCACATGGGCTTGGGCTTGAATTTAAAGGGCTTAATGGGCTTGATATCCAATGGGCTCTTTATTTGGGCAAAAAATAGGCTTTCGGGGGCAAAATGGTAATTTCCTCTTATAGGGCCTCTTGGTGGCCGAATTTCATAGAAAGTAGGCCTGTTGGTTTATGCCAAGTCCGTAATGTCTCTTTGGTTTTCAATTTTTGGCTTACAGTCACTTATCCGAAAATTTAAGATTTACCAATAAACTTTGATATTTCGATTTCATAACATCCAAAACTCTTCATCAAATTAGAATTCATGGTTAAATAGTAAAAGAGCCTGTACATGTAAACTTGCTAGGGTTGAATAGAAAATACATAAAGTAGTGCTTTTGATAATAATTGTTCTTCTGTTTTCTTACTATCCCTATTATTGTGTTTGAATAGATGGTTATGATTTGCTTCCGTTTGCGTTTAATCAAAAGATAAAAAAAATTGGTCGACGACGCATCCTAGGATGTCGCATTAAAATGACCCAAGTGAAGTTTGGGTTGTCGCATGCCCGAGGGATGGGGGGTGACAGTTGCTGATGGTGCTATTGTTCGAGGAAACCAAAACAACGAAGCCTTCAAAAGACGAGCTTTAAATTCTAAAGCAATGCATTTAATGTATTGTTTTTTATCCCGTTCTGAGTATAGCATAATTTCTTCGTGTTCCATAGCTAAGGAAATTTGGAACTAACTTCAAGTGATATTCGAAGGAGTTGATCATGCGAAAGAAACAAAGATGAACCTTCTTCTGGAAAATTATGAAATGTTCAAGATGAAGAGTGATGAAAGTGTGACTAATATGTTCGCAAGATTCACAACCATCATCGATGGTCTTGCTCAGCAAGGGAAGATCTTCACTGATATTGAAATGGTCAACAAACTCCTAAGATCACTTCCGAAGGAGTAGAGCCAAGTCAAAACATTTGTCTGTGAAACCATGAGAATCCAAGCTATCAACATGAATGAACTTATAGGAACACTCATGTCCTATGAAGCGAAATTACAAAATGAGGATTCGAGTTCAAAAGGAAAGAAAATCATTGCTTTCACTTCAAACCAAAACAATGTTGATGACACTCAAACATCATATGAGGATGATGAGGATATGGCACTTTTCACAAAAAAAAATTTAAGAACATGATAAGAAATGGAGGTAACCGAAATGGAAGAAAGCCTATAAAGTATCAAGAAGAGAAGAAACATTACAAGAGTAGAGATGATTCTAAGCCAAAGGAAATCATCTCTTATGAATATCGAAAGTCTGGACATGTCAAGCCAAATTGTCTCTTTCTAAAGAAGAAGAAAGGGAAGTTCAAAAAGAAAAAGCAAACTCTCAAGGCAGAAACCTGGAGTGACATAGACTGTGAAAGTAGTGATGATGATGCAGAATAGACAAATCTATGTCTTCTGGTAGACACTGATTCTGATGAGGAAACTGAAGTAGAATCTTCTGAACTCTCTTACCAAGAAATGCAAGAGTTTACAAAAGAAAATTTTGAGGAACTTAAGAATTTTTCGAAGAAAATTTCTGATTTAAAAAAGTAAGTTTCAAGTCTTACTTCTGAAAATGTTTCTCTAAAGAATTATATTAAAAAAAACTCCACACTGATTTAAATGAGCATATTTCAAATGAAAAGGAAGTTCAAAGTAAAATCCAATTTTTAGAAAAGGAAATCTCTGAAATCACTGCAAGGTTTCTCTCGGTTCGAAAACTCCCAAACATATTCTTTTAATACAAATCTCATACTATAACAAGTCTGGATTAGGATGTGAGGAAGGTAAAATTGAGAGTGATCCTTTTCCTAAAACAAGAGAAATAATTGACAAGAAACCTTGCATTTCTCTTCGTGACTACAAGAATCATTTTGTCAAAGCTATTGGCAAGAAATTCCCTACTATTCCAATTTAGTGGTAATAGTCATTCTCAATGTGATTATCTAAATCAAAAGGCTAAGTCAAAAAGGGTAAACTAAAGGTTCAAATATACTAACAATGAAGGACCCAAACGAGTATGGATACCAAAGAAAAGATAAGTATCTTTTGTGTATGTAGGAAAAAAAAATCATCAGAAAGTGGTATCTGGATAGCGGATGCTTAAGACATATGACTAGTGATGTCAAGACTTTCCTGAACCTAACTCAGATTGATAGAGGAACTGTTTCATTCGAAGGAAAAGAAAAAGGAAGGATAGTTGGAAGAGGAACTATTATAAGAGTTGGAAATCTGATCATAAACGATGTAGTATTAGTCAAAGGACTAAAACACAACCTTATCAGCATTAGTCAAATTTGTGACAAAGGTTACTAGATCAACTTTAAATATTGTATCTACACAGGTAATGGAAAAGATCCATCATAAATCTTCATAGGTAAAAGGTATGGAAACATTTATCTTCTTGACATGGATCATGATCATGCTCATTGTTTATTCTCATCACAATAAAAAAAAAAACAAGATTTGATGCATAGAAAGCTTGGATATGTTAGTTTAAAACACATTTCCAAACTTGCATCAAAAGAATTTGTAAGAGGACTTCCGAAAATGAGGTATGAGGAGAATGATATTTGCAACGCTTGTTCTCTAGGTAAACAAGTTAAGAGCTCTTTTAAGTCCATAAACATATTGCTACTAATCGAGTTTTCCAGCTGCTCCATATGGACCTATTTGAACCAACTAGAAATATCAACTTCGATGAAAGCAAATATTGTCTAGTGATTATAGATGATTACTCCATATATACTCGAGTATTGTTCATGGCTCACAAAGATAAAGCTTACGATCACTTTGTAAAGCTGGCTCGAAAGATCCAAAATGAGAAAGGTTACAGCATATCATGTATCAGGACTGATCATGATGCAAAATTTGAGAACAAAAACTTTGCTGATTACTATGAAGAAAATGGCATTTAATACAACTTCTCAACTGCTTATACACCACAACAAAATGGTGTGGTCAAAAGGAAAAACAGAAGCCTACAGGATATGGCAAGAATTATGATGATCGAAAGTAGCACTTCTGCTTATTTCTAGGCAGAAGCCATTGCCACTTCATGTTATATCATCAACAAGATTTTCCTGCGCCCATTGTTGGATAAAACCCCCTATGAAATCTGCAAAGGAAGGAAGCCAAATATATAATATTTCCACATATTTGGTTGTAAGTGCTACATCCTAAAAAACAAAAATGATAACATTGGAAAGTTTGAACCAAGATCAAACAAAGGCATATTTCTCAGCTACTCAACCACAAGCAAAGCCTTCAGAGTATTCAATAAAGTGTCGCAAGTAATGGAAGAATCAATCGATGTGAAGTTCAACAACAATATGATGGGAACCAAAAGTCTGAATGAAGATGCGGAACCAACATTAGTACAAATTACTCAGACACCCCAGAATCAATAGACCAATCCTCAAGAAAATTCCAAAGAGGAATTACTAAAGGACTGGAGATTTCAAACAGATCACCCAAAGGAACAAATCATCGGTGATACCGGAGAAGGCATACGAACTTATTCATCATTTTGACAAGTTATGAACTGTCTTGCCTTATTATCTCAAGTCGAACTCAAGAGGATTGATAATGCTATTTAAGATGAGTCCTGGATTTAGGCTATACAAGAGGAGCTTCAACAATTCAAGATCAATGATGTGTGGAAATTTGTTCCAAAACCACAAAACAATCATATGATTGGTACTAAATTGGTATTTAGAAACAAATTGGATGATAAAGGAAATGTTGTTCGAAACAAAGCAATGCTCATTGTCAAGGGTTACTCTCAAGAATAGGGTATTGATTACGATGAAACCTATGAACCAGTAGCAAGGTTACAAGCTATTCGCTTATTACTTTCTTATGCTTGCTATCATAATTTCAAATCATTTCAAATGGATGTCAAAAGTGCATTTTTAAATGTTTTATTAAGGAAAAAAAATTTGTTGAATAACGTTCTGGTTTTGAGGATTCTAAATTTTCAAACCATGTTTTTCAACTCAATAAGGCATTGTATGGTCTAAAACAAGCACCTAGAGCTTGATATGAAAGACTTAGCACTTTTCTAGAGGAAAATGGCTTTAAAAAGGGCACTGTTGATACCACCTTGTTCACTAATAGGAGTGGTAATGATATTTCAGTTAGTACAAATCTATGTGAATGATATCATTTTTTGTTCTACTAACGATCATTTGTGCAAGGGTTTTGAGAAAGTGATGAAAAGAGAATTTGAAATGAGTTCAATGGGAGAATTAATTTTTTTTTCCTGGGATTACAAGTCAAACAGTTGAAAGAAGGAACGTTTATCTTTCAAGAAAAGTATGCAAAACAATTAGTAAAGAAATTTGGTCTTGAAAATTGCAAGGAGATTGATACACCCATGTCATCTTCATTGAAGATTGACAAAGACGAAGCAGGTAAGTCCATTGATCCTAAGCTATACAGAAGCATGATTGGATCACTATTATACATAACTGCTTCTAGACCAGATATATTATTCAGTGTATGTATTTGTGCTCATTTTCAGTCAAATCCAAAAGAATTGCATCTTATGGCTGTGAAATATGTTATCAAATACATTGCTACTTATCCAAAGTTAGGTTTGTGGTATCCAAAGGAGTCAGAATTTATATAACTTGGATATCCAGATGCTGACTTTGCAAGTTGTAAGGTAGATAGAAAAAGCACCACAAGTACTTGTCAAATGATGGACAGTATGCTCATTTCATGGTTTTCAAAGAAACAAAATTTCGTGTCATTATCTACTATCGAGGTTGAATATGTGGCACTAGGAAGTTGTTGTGTTCAAATACTTTGGATCCAACAACAGCTCAGTGATTATGTAGAAGATTGCTCAAGATCGGTCATAATGTGTGATGACACAAGTGCAATCAATCTCACAAAGAATCCTATACTGCATTCAAGAGCAAAGCATATTGAAATACGACACCATTTCATTAGAGAGCATATGATCAATGGTGATGTTAATATTGAGTTCATGGATTCAAAGCACCAATTGGTAGATATCTTCACAAAACCTCTAGACAAAAGTTCATTTGAATTCATTCGAAATGAACTCGGAATTTGCAATCTTACTGAGTAAGAATAAGGCATCAGCACTGCAAATATCATGTAATAAATCATCAATCTGCATGGCTCCTGGTGTGATATTCTGAAATTTCGACGTTAGGAATTAATCAAAGGACGATTGTTGATTTAATTCTGAAAAAGTATACAATCGGATTGTCGGACGTTTTCACATGGTCAAGGCAATGAAATAGAATTCGATGGATTGTTAATCACAAATTCCAAGCAGATGAAAAGTTTAGGACATTTGGTTATCGATATCTCAAAGTTTATCGGTAAACCCTAAATTTTCGAAAAAGAGATGGTAAGCTGAAAATTAAGGATCGAAGAGACGTTTCGGACATGGCACAAACCATCGGGCCTATTTTCTATTATTTTCGGATTTCAAGAGAGCCTATAATGGGAAATGACCATTTTACCCCCGAAGGCCCATTTTAGGCCCAAACAAAAAGCCTATTGGATATCAAGCCTATTGGGCCTGCTAAAATTCAAGCCAAGCCCATGTAAATAGTGCAAGCTCGTATGAATAGTGTCGAGAGTGGAAATTACCCTTTTGCCCTTCTTGAAAGTGAGATGTTTTAAAGTTGCATTAATGGGCTTAAGATAAGAACATTAAAGGCTTGCAAGAAGACTTCTTCTTCTTTTCTTCTTCTTTGTGGCCAAATGCTCCCCCCTTGCTCTTTTCTTGTCCCTTTCTTTCCTTGTCTCAATTTATTGCTAAAGTTGTCTTGAATTCAAGAAGACAAAGTTGGATATTTTTGAAGATTTGCATTAATTGTGAGACAATAATGCAATCTTGGTTATAGTTAAGGCAAGACAACTCTCTCTCTTCTCATTTCCACTTTCTCTCTTTCAATCTCTCTTTCCTCTCAAAATTCGTAGCTCCCCCCTCTCTCCTCCATTTTCACCCTTTTTCCTTCTTGTTTCACACCGTGCACCTTGCCGCCGTGCCATCCAAGCCATACCATACCCTTGCCACACTTTTCCCACCGTGAGGATCGTCGTTACTGCCGTTCGTCGCCGCGCCAAGCTTGAACCGCGCCTTGCCGTTCGCCGTCGCCACCATCCAAGCCGAGCAAGCAACCGCCGCACCAAGCTCCGCCGTCCAAGTCACCGAGCCAAGCCACCACCATCGCCGTCTTCATGCCTTCGTCGCCATCGTTACCATAGTCGCCGCTGCCATTAAACGGTGAGTTAACTCCCTAATCCTTGATTAGGTTGTTAATTGCACTTAGGGTTAGAATTAGTGGATTCTAGACTTGACTATAGTTAAATGGATTAACTATGGTTAGGTGAGTTAACTATGGTTGGGTTAGTTAACCCTGATTAGGTTGGTTAATCATGGTTAGGTTAGTTAACCAAGATTGGGTTAATTATCTTATATATGCTATTAGTATGTTTTAAGATGAGAATTGCTTAGGAAAGGTAATGGTTTTATGTTTGATGATTTCTTAGTGGAAAAGAATGCACTTTTGGCATGTAAATGATGATAGATTTGGTGTCGTGCTTATATACTGAGTTTCATGCATTGAAATAATCTAGTGTGCTTGAAAAGTGAAGCACCGGAAGTTTGGCATGAAAAGCACGTTGGTGTGATCACGTGTGAATTATTCATTGCATTTTTACGTGAGAAAATTGCAATATGTATAAGCACGATCATGGCATGAGCACGAATCAGATGGCATTGGATAGAAAAATAAGAAGAACTAAATTGGCATGCATGATTGAGGTGCTTGTGTGATCACAAAAAGGGAACGGACCCTCAATGGATTTTGAGGATGATGCCTGATTTATCATAGTCTCGGATCAGGTCGGGATGATAATGATTTATCGGATGCCCGACGGGGTTCAGATGATGGATCGCGGTAGATGTCAAACCGATTCTCCTTATGGAATGCCGTCTACCTTTGGGGAAGGTCGAGGTGTGGCCGCACCTCAGTCTTCTGGGAGGAGATGTCGCCGTGCCCGATGGGGCGGGACGATGCCCGGTTAAGATCGGATGACTGCTAACCTGTGAGAGGCCCAGTGGCCCAGAGAGGTCGAGGTCGCCACCCTTTGGGTTGTGCAATGCCCGAGAGCGAGCGTAATCACTAAGCATAAAACTGGACCACACTTGATTGCATTGCGTGTGAGAAATTGTGTTATATGTTCTGATGTTGTGCCTAGTCTGATGCATTGTTTATAGAATGCCATAATTGATAACATGCAGGGCGTGTGCATGTGCCGAAGCAAAGTAAGAATGCCTGTGATTTGCCTATTGATTGAGTTGAGTCAATCGAACCTAATATAGATTGTGTAGAGCGAGAGTCGCTCACTATTGATCTGCCATTGACGTTGAGTTTCATGTTTAGGGTCTGCTCTAGGTGAATCAGCACCCTACGCGAGGCTTAGGTTGTTAGCTTACTGATATTTTATCTCACTCATTGTTGTTAACCGCTTTTCAGGACCACAAATCGGAAGGTTGACAGGTGCGGTTCGAGGTGCTCTCGCGTAGAAAAGTGTAAGTTAACCCGACCCTCGGTATCATTTTGTTGGTCTGGTTAAGAAGTGGCCCGAAAGTGAGGGCTTGTAATTATAACTTCCTAAGGTTAACGAGTATATAAATAAAATGCGAGTTTTGTTATGGATGTTTGATTTCGCTGTTTTTCCTGCTATCCATGTTGTTATGTTTATCGAATGGTTGTTATACGTTTTCGCATGCGTTAATTGAAAGATAAAATGAATGGGTCGACGACGCATCCTGGGACATCGCATTTCTAATGACCCAAGAGAAGAGATGAAATGGGATGGTCGCGCGCTCAAGGGCCAGGGCGTGACACCTGGTAAGTACACTGGCAAAGGTACGATTTTTTCAAACCAAAAGTAACCGTTAGACTATACAAATTTTACCATTCTAACATTAAAGTTCTCAGCCGATTTTTGTGCGACATGATGTTTTTCATTTATTGCTTTTATTTATCTCTTCACAAATGCACACTTTCACACGTTCACTTATTTATAGGACACGATCTCTAGATACCTCCATAACCTTCCCCCACATTCTTTTTAACCTCTCAAAATCTCTCTTTTTCTACCCATCTCTTCCTAAATTGCATCTCTCTCAATCCCTCACCATGGCTCCCAAGAAGAAGCAAGTCATAAAATCTTTCAAAACTCACATGACAACGAGATCTGCAAAAGAATCATCCGCCTCTGAGAAAATTATTGGCGTTCAAGCAAGCGGTAGCCAAGGAGAATCTACAGCCCCTACTAGTAGCATCTCCATTGGAGCTCTTCAACCTCAGCTTGTGCCGCCTTCCATCATGACTCCTCAATTGAAGGCTATGCAAGTTGTTAGCACGTCTGCACCTCTAAGCATAACATTGGAACAAGTCCTTATCACTCAACTGGTTCAATAAATGAATCCATAGGAAGTGAAAAAGCTTCTGGTTCAGCCAACTCAGATTTCTGCACCTGCTCCAGTTATCTTTCAAATCACTGATCTTCCAGAAATTCCCGAGGTCCCTAAAACCTCTAAAAAGGGAGAACCAGAACATCAAGCTAAGGATGTTGAAACAGAAAAAACCACCACTGATGTTCCCATCACAACTGAGAAAGAAACCAGCATTGCCACTGAAAAGAGTAGCTCAAAAATTCCCATGGAAACTAAGGAAACTCAAGTCGAAAAGAAGAAAAACGATGATTATGACCGCAAGTATGCACAGCTCAAACCTTCTCTTGGTTTTATTCCTGATATTTCCTACTCCAATCCTGCTTTTATTTTAAATGATTATGAAAATCATTTTCTAAAGCTTATCGAATGTCAAACAACCACTCATCACTGTCAATTTCAATTTCCTTGAAAATCATGGCATTTTTCTCACTAAGATGTTTGAAAATCTTTCCCTAACCTATTTTTGCACTCTAAAGGAGGAAGTGTATCCTTATGTCGTGACTAATTTCTACTCGAATTTTCATTGTGTTAATGCCGAAAGTTTCATTTTTACCTTTCAAAAGGTCGACTATAGTGTGAATGTAGGTGAACTTGCTGATCTTATTCACCATTCAGTGAAATCCTTTGTGAAAATTTCCACTACACCTTCTGAAGCTGCAAGTTTCATTTGTGACACCACTGATACTGCTTTGAGTGACAAAATTGCTTTGAAAAAACTTAATTATAAAATGAACATCCTTTTATAAAATTCTGATCATGTGTCTTCATCCGAAAACTAGCATCACCAATGATATTTCGCACTACGAAGCCAGAATCTTATGGGCTATTCTTAATGAGCACAACTTCTCTTTGGCCCACATGATTATCCTTCACATGGCCAGAACTTCAAGGAAGAAATTTGGAAAGCTTTCATATGGTATGTTGATCACTCTCATTTTACAATCGAAAGGTATCAGCATCAATGATGATCTCAAGAAAGACAAGATCCCGAACATGAAAATAAAAAAGGAAACCATTAAGAAAATATCCTTGAAAATCGCCAAACACAACTGGGTTAATGCCAAGAACGAAGTCATTCCTATAGGTTATGGTGATTATCAAGCTGCTAGGGAAATTCTCTAACTCCATTTGAAAGAAGGTGTTGAAAGACGGCTTTGAGGTCTTGAAACAGTAAAAACTACACAATCCCTACCTCCAGCACCTCGGCCGAAGCTCAAGAAGGCAATGACTCAGGGAGAGTCCTCTTCGACTAATGAATCATCCAATGCAAAGATCGTGAAGGCTGTGATCAAAACACAAAGCACCATTAATGCTCTTGGTCAGTATCTCAAAAGGATCGAACATACACTTCTTTCACTCGAATACTATAATCATGTTCATCCATCATCAATGTCCTTTGAAGAGAGCCCCTTAGTAAAAAAGAAAGCCAAGAAACATCAAACAAAACCTTGACCCTGATTGTGCACATCTTAGTATGTTTCTTTTGGCTATTCTTTCAATGTTTTCTCTCTTCAGTTGATGCTCTCTTTTGAATGTCTCCTTGTTAATTAGGATGCAATGAAGTTATTTTCTTTTTTCACTGTGTTTATGACAAAAAGGGGGAGAAACATAAATATACTAAATCACATGTCAAATCCGAACGAATAATGGCGTATCCTCGTGTATATCTGATCACTGATATTCACCTCATACTTATCTTATGTCCCTAAAATGAATATATCAACTGTTCAACAAATTATTTTACTTTATGAGCATACTATTTGAAATACTCCTAATGTTATTTCACATTTGCAAAATAGTGTTTTTTGTCATCATCAAAAAAGGGGAGATTGTTGGAAAACATCCCTTAGATATTTTGATGATCACAAAATCATCTCGAGTCCTAATGTTTACAATGACAAGTGCAAATGATGAAATAAGTGATAATCACCATCGATCTTATACCGTTAGCAAAGACAAGAACATGATCTGTGACAAGAAGGTGAACAAATGCTACGAGGGGATATCATGGAAGCTTGAAAGGACCAATCAAGCTAGTATTCGTAAGTATCTTTGGTACTAATGAAAGGTAATAATATTGTCTGTCATTTTGACAGTTCGTTAAGATCGATATCTTCACTGGTAATTGTCAATCAAGTTACTCAGGATAGCACAGGATTGTTGTGCGAAGAGTAACACAATTAGTGTGATAATGGAGGATATTTGTACCGTAAGTACAACTGATGATGGTTCAGACTAAAGCAGTTAACCGCTGGATTCCTCAGACAAAGACAAAACAAAAACATTGACAGCTGGCATAGTAAAAGGACATTGTGTGCCTTGCCGATTATACCATTAACGGATAAGAAGAATCGTACTAGCGTCCTTGGCGTACAACATATCCTTTGTGGATTCCAGCATCCTTGCGTATGAGCTAATGTACCGATGTCCTTGTGTACAAACTGCGCTACTAGCGTCCTTTTGATCCTTTAGTTGAATATGCATTGTTGATGATGATAACGGCTATGATGGAAGCTAAAGGCTTATAAGGGGAAAGGAGAGCACAAGTCTAGAGCAGGAGAAAAGAGGTACACAGAAGAAAGAGAGAACAACAAGCGTTAGAGAAAGCTGTACATTTCACATTCAATCTTTTGTTTTTCAATGCTAGAAAACATCACTGCTCCTTGTCTATAATTGTCTTATCACTATAATAGCATCTATGTAGTGAGACAAGCGTGAGTGCAAGTGAACGTGTCCTGATAGTATGATCTACCTTATTGAAGAACGTCACTAGCCTGTTGTAATCTCTAGTGCTCATTACTAATGGAATTGAGCCGCTATTAAAGCTATTAGTCTAAGAGTGGACGTAGGCTTCCTGTTAAACTAAACCACTATATATATTTGTGTGATCTGCGCTCTTACTTATTTTTTATTATCAGCATCACACATACTAGTCCTCTTGTTCCTAGAATTTTCAGTGGTGACTCCTAGTATTCCGCAAAAGTTTTTTAAAATTCATCACTCAATTTTATTCAAGCCCCCCTTCTAGGTTGTTCGTTAACCTTAACAATATGAATATCTCAGACTCAAACTCTATGCTAAGTAGATTTCATCTCAGACTTTACTCTAAGTCAAGCGATATCATCTAAGAATGAAATTATCTCAAAGGTTAATCACCACATGGATATCTTCTGTGAACAACTAGTGATCTAGCTTGGACTCCACTCTAAGATAGTTCGTGACTAAAGACTATCATTCTAGATACTCTTTCAATAGCTATAATGCAAAGTATGTTAAGATTGGTCAAAATTCTTCACGAAGCAAGATGCACTTTCTAAACAAGGAACTGTAACTTATGGAAACTCATATTTAGTGATATGGGCAACTAAATCAAAGGAGAATTCTAATATCATCTACAATGGCTCTTTAATATCTTTTTAGGAAGTTTATATCTAACAAGAAGATTTAGAGATCATCCTCTAAGGCTATCCAATGAGTAGTTGTGAGCTAAAAGGAGTATAAAAAGAGATCGAGAAACCTACGAGAAAGATAGAGAATCATCAATTCCAAAGTTTGAAAGATCCTTTGCTTATACACTTGTTCATCGTTTGAGCTATACGCTATTGTCTTTGAGAGACCTTTTGAGATTGTATCAAGTTAAAATCATCACTCACTATACTCTTGAAGTTGATCCAGTGGAATCCAGCCAGTAGGCTGTTAGCGTGGAGAGTGGACGTAAGTTTGATCTAAAGCTAAACCACTATAATCATCGTGCGCACAATTCTCTTTACTCTTGCTTATTCTGTTATTGCACATGAGCACCTTTCAAAGTTCAGACTTTGAGTCGTTACTCATTATTTCTATCTTGATTATCTTAATTCCGCATTTTGTGTCAAGATTATTTAAATACACCTATTCACCCCCCTCTAGGAGATAGATCTAGCCGCAACAATTGGTATCAGAGCTTGGTGCTCATCATTTAGAGAAATGCTATATTACTTTTGAGCTAACGATCTATTATAGCTAGTAGTTCTTTGGTAGGTCTCAATGAATATTAAAGTGAATCAAGACCTCATCTTTTCGAAAGAAAAGAATATGACACCTGGAGCAACAAAATAAAAGCCTACGTCAAATGCAAAAATAACACATACTGGGAGATTGTCACTAATAGTGTCAGACCAAAGCCAAAGAAAGATGTAGATGGCAACGAATTACCTCATTTATCGGATACTAAGATAGTTAGAAGAGAAGTTATTGATTCTAAAATTATTTGTGCCTTCTGTTGTGCATTATCTCCTTCTGAATATAATCACATTGCTTCCTGTAAGTCAGTCGAAGAAATTTGGGATAAGCTCTATGTCACTTACTTAAGAATTGATCGTGTTAAGGAGACCAAACTCAACATTCTTCTTAGACAATATGAAGCCTTAAGGATGAGACCAAATGAGACTGTGAAAGAAATGAATGACAGGTTCACAAACATAGTCAATGGTCTTTAGCATCAAGGAAATCCAATCACCGAACCGATGAGGGTTAACAAACTTCTGCCAGTTTAACAAAGGAATGGAATAATGTCAAAACTTCCATCCGAGAGACTTAATGAATCTCACATCTTTCCATGGAAAAACTCATTGATATACTCACTTCATATGAGGCAGAACACTTGAATGAGGAAGGTGAAGCTAAAGGTAAGAAGTCAATTGCTTTAAAGTTTAATATTGACTCTAATGGCTCAGATTCTGAAGAAGAGGAAGATGATGAAGAGTTAGCAATTATGGTTGTTGGGACTAACTATGCAACCTAAAGGGAGGTGAATAGGTTGATTAAACAAATTTAATTTTTCTTCCCAAAAAAAGACGTTTAAAATAAGTTTCTTAAGCAGGTGGATTTATCGGTGGTATGTAAAGCACATGCTATATAATAAAACGAGCAGTAAGAAGAGATGCAACAGCACACGAAGAATTATAGTTGTTCAGCTATGACCAAGCCTACTCCACTTGTCGAGACTAACAGCCACTAAGATTGACTGGACTATACTAAAGAGGAGCTCAACAAGTTACAACTTTGCAAGTGGTGATCCTTACACCGAATTGATCACACTATTTGGATTCACTCATTGCACACACGCTTACACTCGTATATCAAGATCTCTTTACGAAAAGATTACATAGAAAATCAGTCAAAGAGCAAGAAAACAAGGTCAGCAGGTAGAACAACTTGAGCAACTTTTTGGTTCAATGAAGTGTGTAGCTTATAGCTCTCTCTCTAACCCTTTGCTTGAGTGAGACTTCTTCTATATAGATAGACACCTTCAAGTAACTGTTGGAGATGCCTTGAGAAGAGTCCTAGCCGTTGGGTTACCATTGGCTCTGCTATCCTAGAATAAGACTACCCATACAGCCTCTGTCCTAAACTTCTACAGTTTTACCATAAAAGTACTGTCACTGTTTCTCCCTGAACTAACTGTTTCCGACAGAGTCAGTTACCTATTATCTGCTCGTCTAATGGATGCTCCAATCTTCCCGTTGTGTATTTCCTATTTTCAACGACCATTAGTCTCGACAATTTTTACCCTTGTACATCAGGAACAACGTCCTGCATTAGCTTAAGGCATTTTTTTGTCATACAGCAGCTTCCAGCGGCTGTATTACTTTGAGGTGTTGTAAGCTTGTTTCAGCGCATGTATAAACATCTATGCATATAGCCTATAAGAGATAGTTTGGAAATCATCAAAACTTTTTGGAGCTATTTCTCCAATAATGGTCAAGAATTTCAGAAGAATTGCTAGAAAAGGAAGAAACTTCAAATCTAAAAAGCCCTTCAATCAGTCTAAAAAGAAAAGGCTCTCAGAATATAGAGAAGACAACAAAGATGTGGTGTGTTTTCACTGCAAAAAGAGAGGGCAAATCAAATCAAAATGTCCCTTGCTTCAAAGAAACAAAGGCAGATACGAGAAATGAAAGAAAACCTTAAAAGCAAGTACCTGAAGTGACACTAAGTGTGAGGAAAGTGATGAGGAATATGCAAACATTTGCTTGATGGCACACTCTGACTCTGACTCTGACTCTGACTCTGAAGGAAAAGTTGAGGTAAGTCATCATGAACTACTAGATGAAATTACTAAATTCATTGATGAATTATGTACTGATCACAAGATTGCTCTCAAGAAAATCCCGAAATTGAAGAAGGAAATTTCTAAGCTTAAACAACAGGATCTTTCTAAGCAAGACAAGATTAATTTTTTACAAAAGGAATTTTCTCAAATAAAGGAATATTAAGATTTGCTTTCCAAAGAAAATGAGTTTTTGAAGAAGGAAGTTTCCATCATTTCAAAAAGAATTTCTACTAATTCAAAAAATTTGAATCACATACTTTCTATACAAGTTCAGCATTTTAACAAGTCTAGTCTTGGTTTAGAAAAGGAAAGTGATCTTCAAAATATATTTCCTAAAACAAATAAGAGGCTCAAACAAAGGCCGTTAAAGCTTGCTTATAAAAAATCATTTTCAAAAACATTTTGTAAGACTTTTGGCAAAAATTCCTTCAAGTGTTCAAACTGCGAAAACTCTAGTCATTTCAAGAATGAATGTCTAAAAGTTTGGAAACCAATTCAAAGAGACATTATGAAAATAGAGCAATCTTCTAACCCTAAAGGACCTAAGAAAATCTGGGTACCCAAGAAAACTTGAATTCATCTTAATCATGCAAGTACCAAGAAAGAAGAGTACAAATGGTACCTAGACAGTAGATGTTCTAGACACATGACTGGAAATCCAAGAAAGTTCTCACACTAATCCAAATTTGATGGTGGCAATGTATCATTTAGTGGAAATAACAAAGGAATGATCATTGGCAAAGGAACTGTGAAGATTAGGAATCTAGTCATCAACGATGTTTCACCGGTAAAAGGATTGAACTACAATTTGATAAGCATAAGCTAATTATGTGATGCTGGTTATAAGATTTGCTTTCAAGAAGACAAATGTTCTAGAACAAGTCGAGATAACAAGCAACCTTTCTCTAGAAAAAGACATTAAAACATCTATCTTTTGAACGTAAATTCTGAAGACTTTCAGTGTCTAATTTTCATCAAAGAAGAATCTGAACTGTGGCATAGAAAGCTTGGTCACACAAGCATTAAACAAATCTCAAAACTATCTACCAAGAGCTTGTTCGAGGACTACTAGAGATGAAGTTTGAAAAATCAGAATTATGTTCTGCATGCACATTAGGTAAGCAAGTAAGAAGCTCTTTCAAATCCATTAATCAAGTTAGTATTAACTGTGCCTTACAGCTACTTCATATGGACATTTTTGGACCAACGAAGAACTTAAGTCTTAGTGGTAAGAAATACTGTTTAGTTATAGTAAATGACAACACAATGTTTAATTGGGTCTTCTTCCTTGTTGATTATAGTAATGCATTCTCACATTTTTTAAATTTTGCAAAGAAAGTTCAAAATGAAAAAGGATACACCATTAAAACCCATCATGGGGGAGAATTTGAAAATCAAAATTTTTCAGAATTTTGCAATGAGAATGGAATGCAACACAATTTTTCCTCTCATTACACTCCTGAACAAAATTGAGTTGTTGAAAGAAAAATCGTTACTTACAAGAAATGGCAAGAACTCTTTTGATTGAAAACAAAGTTGCATCTCACTTTTGGGCTGAATCTGTTTCTACTACTTGTTATATCATTAATCATGTTTTTCTCATACCAATTTTAAAGAAAACCCCATATGAGCTTTTTAAAATAAAAAACCAAACATTTCATATTTTCAAGTATTTGGATGCAAGTGTTTTGTATTGAAAAATGCTAATGATCGCCTTGGCAAGTTTAATGGGGAATCAGATGAAGGTATTTTTCTTAAGTACTCTACCACAAGCAAAGCATATAGAGTATTCAACAAAAACTCATGTACGGTAGAAGAATCCATGAATGTGAAATTTGAAAAATCGTCTAAACCCATCAGACTCTCAAAACCTGCTTCAACATCTGAACCTCTTGAAGAAACTGATCCTGCTTAATTCTTTGAAGCTGAACCTACATCTTTGACAAATGAATCTTCAAAGACAGCCAATGAGACTCAAAATGCAAACAACATTCAAAGATCTTCTACAATCGGTACTTCAAATGATCATCAATCCTCTAAGACGAGTGATCCTCAAAGCTGAAGACTCAACAAGAATTAGAAACACAAATCAAGTCATCCCACCGATCTTTTAATTGGGAGCTTGGATGATGGTATCAAAACAAGATCAAAGATGAAAGGAGTTGAAGAAGCACTCTCAGATGAAAATTGGATAGAAGCCATGCAAGAAGAACTTCGACAATTCGAGATCAATGAAGTTTGGGAACTAGTGCCTAGACCAAAGAACCATCCAATGATAGGAGCAAAATGGGTTTTCAAAAACAAATTGGACGACAAAGAAAATGTGACAAGAAACAAGACAAGACTTGTAACAAAAGGCTACTCACAAAAAGAATGATTTGACTACGATGAAACCTATGCACCGATTGCCAAGTTAGAAGCCATTATGCTCCTTCTTGCTTATGCTTGTTATCATGACTGTAAACTCTTTTAGATGGACGTCAAATGTGCATTCCTGAATGGCTACATCAAAGAAAAAGTATTTGTGGAACAACCTCCTAGTTTTGAAGATCCAAGAAGATCTGAGCATGTTTACAAGCTAAAGAAGGCTCTTTATTGTCTGAAACAAGCACCTCGAGCTTGGTATAAAAGACTAAGCACTTTCTTAATAGAAAATGGATTTAGGAAAGGTAATGTTGACACTACACTCTTTATCAAAAGGGAGGTAAAAACATTCTACTTGTTCAAATCTATGTAGATTACATTATCTTTGGATCATCTAATGAATCAATCTCTTTGTAAGAAATTCTCCAAGGTTATGCAAAGTGATTCGAGATGAGTTTAATGGGAGAACTGACATTCTTTCTTGATTTTCAAGTAAAGCAAATCAAGACAGGGATATTTATCTTTCAAGAAAAATATGCAAGATAAATTACCACGAAGTTTGGCATAGAGAACTGCAAAAAGACTGAGACTCTCATGTCTTATTCCTCAAAACTTGATAAAGATGAAAAGGGTAAACAGGTTAATCAAATGTTATATAGAAGTAGATTGGTTCATTACTTTACTTAACCGCTTCAAGACCTAATATTTTATTTAGTGCTTGCATGTGTACTAAATTTCAATATGATACTAGAGAGTCACATCTCTCTGTTGTTAAGAGGATTATAAAATATGTTGGCACATATCCTTCACTTGGTGTATGGTATCCAAATGGTTCAAAATTTACACTTTCTAGGTATTCATATACTAATCTTGCAAGATGTAAGATGGATAGGAAAAGCACGTCAGGAACATGTCAATTGATTGGGAAAATGTTGATCTCATGGTACTCCAAAAAGCAACAAACTGTGGCATTCTCAATCACTAAGGCTGAATATGTTGCCTTTGAAAATTGTTGTGCTCAGATCCTATGAATAAAGCAACAGCTCAAGGATTTTGGTGTTGAAGAATCAAATGTGGAGATTAAGTGTGATAACACAAGTGCTATCACTCTCACAAAGAATTCAATCATCTATTCACGAGCTAAACATATTGAAATTAAGCATCATTTTATTCGTAATCATGTACAAAATGGTGATGTCAATATTCAATTCATTGATTTGAAAAATCAATTAACTGATATCTTTACTAAACCTCTTGAGAAATCTATTTTTGAATTTATACGAAGTGAATTAGGCATTATTGATATGCGATCATAAAGTATTATGAGACAGGACAATAAACTTGTGCTCAGCACAACACATCATCTGAGACCCTATCAAAGTCTGAGGATGCATCAATTTCAGAAGCAACAATATAGTTTGAAGTAACCCAACGTGTGAGGTAAAGTACCAAATCAAATTTCAAATTTTGGTGCATAAGTTCTATTTCTGGAATGAATCAAGGTCCGTATCAATTACACCTCTTCATATATGGCTAGAAATATTATCTGATTTTGCCTAAATCGTTTGAAAAATCAATTTCCAAATCATTTCCATTGATAGCATTTCAAATCCCAGAATTTCGGTCTTAATCTTCAATTTTTCAGTAACTGCCTTTTTCAATTTTCAAAAATTTTCTTTAAGTTAGAATTGCACCTTTTCTTTTTCCTCTCATACACAAACCTACATTTCCACTCGCATTTCTTCTAAGATCATTCCTCAAGCTCTCACTCATTTCTTTTTCTCAAAAATCAAACCTTTTCTCACACATTCTCCTCCGAGACTCCAATGGCACCAAAGTCTACAACTGGATTGAAGAAGGCACAGCCTGGTTCATGCCGATTGAGTCGCCTTGCTTTCATGGGTCCTAGGGCTACAGATGCCCCCTCTCACTATAAGATTGATGATTTGTCTGATGAAGAGAATCCTCGAGGTAAATCTTTGCTCTTTCCTTACATTACATCTGTGGAAATTCTAGCCAAATGCTATGGCTAAGCACCTGCTTAAGTACATTAAGAGTGCTCAGGAAAATTGCTTAGATGAATATGGGCTTACTGCATTTATTCGAAGTAGCAATTTCGCCTCTGAAAAGGAAGTTGAGTAAATTTATTCTAAATTTCTAAAACTGAAGAGTGGTGACCTTATAAAGGGAAAAGAGAAAGTTAGTGAAGCATCTCCTACTGTGGTGATAGAGAAACATGTTCCTAGTTTGAAAGGAAATGAGAAAGTGGCAGATGAATCTGTTGTTGTCCAAAAATCTGATTCTGTTGGTGTTGAAAAATCTAACTTTGTTGTTGCTGAGAAAACTTATTCTGCTGCTGTTGAGAAAACTGTGGATAACAATGAAAGGCTTTACAGAGAGTTCCAAAGCAACACTAATCTTGCTGCAATAACCAATCAAGGGTCGAAGTTGTTTAGAGGAAAACAACACCAGGATCTGTATAGGATTCTCCTAGAAAAGGAAGTCATTAATCACAAAGTAGTAAACTTTGATTACTTTGAGGAGAATGGCATTCATGTGAAGAAGCACTTTGTTCAGCAAAGCCTTGAAGAGATGTGCACCATCCATGTTGATGTTTATCCTGAATTAACTAAATATTTCTACTCGAATCTGTCTTTTGTGTCTAGAGATAGAATTGCTTTCTTTGTTTGTGACAAGGACTATGAAGTATTGATGATCTAGCTGCCATTTTGGGGGTACAACCTTCAAATTGTTGCTGTATTGAAAAAGAACCATATGAAGTTTATCAGATTCTTTCTGGAATACCTGGATATACCAGATCTCACAAACCTCATGTCAATCATCACCTTCTTCCTTTGAAACACATTGTCTTGCACAAGATAGTGGTCAACTGTCTCAGACCCAAGGGATCCTCAAAGATTGATGTCTCAAGATATGAGGCAAAGCAGATCTGGGCATTGGCTAATGATCTTCCATTGTCTCTGCCTCGTCTTGTGATCTTCCACATGTTCGGAACCTTGAAGAAAAACAAGGGACAGTTCTCTTATGGTTCTTTGATCACACGTATCTTTGAGCACTTGAATATTGAAATCCCTGCAAAGCTAAAGAAAAGTCTCATTGCCATCCAAGAAATTGGAGAACACATGATGCACAAGATGGAATTTTATAGAGAAAACATGGTGTGGAAGAACAGACAAGAGAGATAGTCAGAGTTGATCTTCCTACTCTTGTTGTTGATGTTGTTGTTGCTAAAGAATCTCCTTCTGGATCCACCAAAAAGAGAAGACTCAAGAGATTCGCAACAAAATCAACAAGACCTGAGAAGATGAGAGAATTCCTACTAAGGATTCAGACTGAAAAAGAACCTCTTCAAGAAAAGAAATGTCTGAAAGCAAGTCAAGTGAGAACACTATCTTAGATCAAGACAATGATGGCCTAAGTCTTGAGGAGCTGAAGTTTCTGAATGATTTTGATAATCAAGCCCTCAAGGAAATAGCTGAATGTGTGCAACAACTTGTCCATAGATATTTTGAGATTGAAAGAGTTGCTGCTGAGACAAATTTGTGAATGAAAGAAGAAGCTCTACTTATAGAAGAAGAATAAAGAAGAAGGAAGGTTGCTAATGACACACGAGAAAGGGTCAGATTGCTGGAAGAGATTGTTCAACATGTTGAGAGACAAAGAGTGTTAGGGTTGATCTATCACCTAGAGGGGGTGAATAGGTGTATTTACACAATCTTGATATAAAATGCAGAATTAAAACGATCAAGATAGAAATTTATGAAACACTGGACAAAGTCTAAGTAGTGCTCGTGTGCAACAATTTGAGACGAAGTAAGCAAAAGTAAAGAGAATTGTACACAAGACGATTATAGTGGTTCGGCTTAGGTCAAGCCTACGTCCACTTTCCACGCTAACAGCCTACTAGCTGGATTTCACTAAAATAACTTCAAGAGTACAACGATGATAACGATCTCACAATATCTCTCAGAGGTTTACAGTATAAAGCTCAAAAGATGTACAAGTATATGAATTTCAATGTTCTCTCAGACTTTGAAATTTGTAATTCTCCTTCTCTTCTCATAGGTCTCTTGGTCTCCTTTTATGGCCAGCAACTATACATTGGACAGCTTCAGAGGATACTATCCAAACTTTCTCGTCGGATATAAACTTCCCAAAAAGAGATTGAAAGAGCCATTGATGATAAGATTAGAATCCTTCTATGATTCAGTTGCCCATACCACTAAATCAGAGATTCCATAAGTTAGAGTTCCTAATTTAGAATATGCGACTTGCTTTGTAGAGAATTTTGACCGATCTTGTCATACTTTGCATTATAACCGTTACATAAGTATCTAGAGTAATGGTCTTCATATACGAATCAATCCAGAGTGGAGTCCAAGCTAGATCACTAGCTGTGCATGGCGGATATTCCTGTGGTGATTAACTCTTGAGAAGATTCCTCGCTTATCAGATGATATCGCTTAACTATCAGTGAGGTCTGAGATATGACTTTCTTGGCATAACGTTTGAGTCAAAAGATTTGGCAAAGTCTATTTCATTTTTCTCTTCATACTACGCCTTGGATTGCCCCATTTATTACCATAGTCCCACAAACAAGAGAATATAAGGTATTTCAAAAGATATAGTCGAGCATATCATACGATGGAATTCCCATAAGCCTTTTTACCTGGAAATATCTTTAATTAGATTCAATAGAAATCATGGAGAATTTTGTTAATCATTAAAATATATTATGAGTTTTAGTCAATAAAGAGAATATGAAGAAGAAGTTGCTGAAGAGGCTCACATTCAGAATCTTGAAAATAGAGATGATAGGACTGATAACTTCTATGATGCTCCTAAGAAAGTTCCTACTGTGGACATTTCAAGCTCTGAACAGACACAACATCTTTCTCCAATGGAGATTGATGTTGACAATGTGGCTAATCCTCCTGCAACAACTGAGGAACATATTACTTCAGAAGCAGACAATGTCCCTCTTCTTGCAACTGAGACAATAGATGTAGAGAATCCGAAAGCTACATCTGAACAGGTTCAAGAGGAGAACTCAGATGATACAGATAATGACTCTGTAGACAACCCTATTAAACTTGCTTAACCTCAAGATCTTCAAGAACTGATTGAACTGTTGCAGATCAAACAGGCTCAAATGAATTGTGAATTGGACATATTTAACAATGAGGTGAAAGCAGAATTCAAGCAAATGAAAGATATAATGACAAAAGGCATGAAGATTGTCATGGACAATATCAAGAGTTTAAAGGCAGAGCTGAAGGGAGAGACTCGAATGGCTGCTTCTGAGACTAAAGCTTTCACTCAATCTGTTAAGGATCTGAAGACCACTATTGAGGACAGGCTGAATTAGTTCATTGACTTCGATCTAGTACAGATTTCTATTCCAAAAAGTTTCTCTCGTGTTGGACCTTCTTCATCATATGCTCCTCAAAACCCCTCCAAATGAACTTTTGATGTTCTGCAATAGCTTCTGGTTTGATATTTTTGGTTTATGATTGGTTTGGATGAACTTCTTTTGAATTTCAATAATACTCTTATCGCTTGCTTTTATCTTGTTGATGACAAAAAAAGGGGGAGAAAGTACTTATGCAATTTATATGCAGCATTCATAGTAGCTAGTTGGTATGCATATATTCTTCTATATAGGGGGAACTAGTCAAGACGAGACACAACAAGGATTCGAGCACTCAATTGGTTAAACATATTCTAATCCTTATCTTTTAATATGTGAAATCTCAGTTAAAACACTTTGTTTATTAAGAACACATTTTGTGCTTAAATCCTTCATTATCTATTCACATATTTAAATTGCTTATGAAGTTTTGTCATCATAAAAAATGGGGAGATTGTTGACTAAACCTCTTAATATATTTTGATTATTAACAAAACCTTCCATGATTTTTTTAACCTAATTAAAAGATATATTTTCAAGTGAAAATGCTCGTGGGAAATTTCATCTAGACTCTAAGTATATCATCTGAGGCTCTTTATATATCTCTTTCTTGAAGACTTTCATGGAATGAGTATTCTCTGAGTCATAGCATCAAGAGGAGATTAAATAGACGTGGTTGAGTCATATGAATATCTCAGACTCAAACTTTATGCTAAGAAGATTTCATCTCAGAATTTACTCTAAGTCAAACGATATCATCTGAGGATGAAATTATCTTAAAGGTTAATCACCATAGGGATATTTTCTATGAACAACTAGTGATCTAGCTTGGACTCCACACTAAGGTAGTTCGTAACTGAAAACTATCATTCTAGATACTCTTTCAATGGCTATAATGCAAAGTATGTCAAGATCGATCAAAATTCTTCACGAAGCAAGACACGCCTTCTAAATAAGGAACTCCAACTTATGCAAACTCAGGTTCAGTGATATGGGCAACTGAATCAAAGGAGGATTCTAATCTCATCTATAACAGCTCTTTAATCTCTTTTTATGAAGTTTATATCCAACGGAAAGATTTGGAGATCATCCTCTAAGGCTGTCCAATGGGTAGTTATGAGCTAGGGGGAGTATAAAAGGAGATTGAGAGATCTACGAGAAAGATAATATGATATCTCTAATTTTCGACCAATGTACTAAAATAGAATTCAATAAATTTTAACCACGAATTCTAATCCGATAAAGAGTATTGGATGTTACGTAATCGAGATATCAAAGTTTATCGGTAAACCCTAAATTTTCGAATAAGTGACGGTAAGCCAAAAATTGAGAACCAAAGTGATGTTACTATGAAATTCGGCCACCAAGAGGCCATATAAAAGGAAATTACCATTTTTCCCTTAAAAGCCCCTTTTTTAGCCCAAATAAAGAGCTCTTTTGGATATTTAGCCCATTAAGCCCATAAAATTCAAGCCTAAGCCCACATGAATAATACCAAGCTCATGTGAATAGTACCAAGGGTGGAAATGACCAAAATACCCCTTCTAGAAACCTTGACTTTAAGGGACAAATATTGATAGATATAAGACAAGCTAATTTAAAGCTTGGGGATGAAAGTCTTTTTCTTCTTTTCCCTAAAGTGGCCGCCCACCCCATCCCCCCTCTCTCTCTCTCTCTCTCTCTCTCTCTCTCTCTCCTTTAATTATTTGTCTTAAGTTATCTTAGATTTCAATAGCTAAATTAAAGAAATTTTTGGAATTGCATTTATGAGGGCAATAATGCAAACTTGGTGGAGAAGACAACCTTGGAGACTTTGGCCATTACTCTCTCTCTTTCTCATTCTCACTCTCTCTTTCATTCTTTCTCACTTTCATTCCTTCCCTCTCTTTCCCTCTTGTTCGGCCACCATCACCGCCACCCCTCACCTTGCCACCGCCGCCGTTCATCACCGTGCCGAGCTCGAGCCGCGTCCTTGCTGCCATGTAGCCGTCCTGTGCCGTCACCACCGAGCCGCCCAAGCCGTGCCACACCGCCGTTCGTACTATGTAGCCGCACCGCACCGCCGTCCATCACCGTGCCGTGCTGCCAAGTCCATCGTCATGCCGTTCACCCATGTCGTTGCAGCGCCAAGCCAAGCCGCGCCTTTGCTGTTCGTCGCCGCTCGTCGTCATCGTTAAACTAGTGAATTTACTCCATAATCTTTTGTTAGGTTGTTAATTGCGTTTATGGTTAGATTAAGTAAGGTTTAGAACTAATTATGGATGAATTAGTTGATAAGCTATCATGATAAGTTATCATGAAATGATAAGTGATAGTGATAGTTTATTAAGGAAAGTGATAAGTGGAAGTGATAACTTATCAAGTAAAGATGATAAGCTATCGATAATTAGGTGATTAGCTATCATCAAAGGGATGATAAGCTATCGGTAATTAGGTGATAAGTTATCATAAAATGGATGATAAGCTATCGTCAAATAGGCGATAAGCTATCGAGGAATTATCGATAAGTTATTAAAGTTTGAGTGATAAGTTGTTACTTAATGTGTTTTATACTTGAGTTGTGTGGTATTTCTATACATGATTTGTATGTTGTTAGGATTGCCTTAGGAAGGTGATTGTCTCTTGAATTATTGTTTCCTAGTTGAAAAGAATGTAATTATTAGCATATGAATGGTGATTTGTATGGTGTCATATTTGGAAACCAAGTTTTAGGTGTTAGAATAATCTAGGATGCTTGAGAAATTAAGTACATAAAGATTAGACAGGTTAAGCATGTACGTGTGATTATTTTATTGCATTTTTTTACGTGTGAAAGATTGCAATGAGTTTGACGTATGAGTACGCATCATAGTGTGAGCACGTATCATGGTTGCGTTGGTTAAAAGAAAGAAGAAATGAGATTTGTATGCATGATTGGTGTGCTCTATGATCACAAAGTGTACGAACCCTCAATGGTGATTGGGGACGATACCAGATTTTATCAGATGCCCGGCGGGGGTTCGAATACCGGATCGCGGTAGAGGCCGGACCGATGCTCCTTAGGGAACGCTGTCTACCTACAGGGATGGTCGAGGTATGGCCAAGCCCGATCTTCTAAGAGGTTGAGACATTGCTGTGCCCGATGGGGTGGGACAATGCCCGGTTATGCCGAAAGACCGCCAACCTTCAGGTTGTGCCATGGCCTAGAAAGGTCGAGACTACCAACGTTCTGGTTGTGCCATGCCCAAGAGCAGGCATAATCACTAAGCATAAAATTGGAACACGCTTGGATGCATTACGCATGAAAAATGGTGATACATGTTCTGATTGTGTGCCTTGTCTGATTGCATTATTTATAGAATGCTATAACTGATATCAAGCAGGATATGTGCCAAGGCGAGGTAAGAATGCCTATGGTTTATCTGTTGAATGAGTTGAGTTGCTCGAACCTGATATAGATTAAGTAAAGCGAGAATTGCTCGCTATTGATTTGTTATTGACATTAAGCTGTAAGTTTAGGGTATGCTCTGAGCGAATTAGCATTGCATTCTACACGAGACTTAAGTTGTTAACTTACTAAGATTTTATCTCACTCGTTGTTGTTAACCGCTTTTCAAACCTGTAATATGGATTTGCGACCTGTACGGTTCGGGGTTCCCACAAACCAGAGCCTCGTTATCACGTCGCACCCGATCCCTAGTGTAGACTATAATTATGAGCTTCATGTTACGACAGTCTAGGTAGATGAGGGATTGATGCACCCAATTCCTCATTGTTTCAAGGCGTGGTTTGTCCGCTATGGTGATGCCCTTTTTGGTCTTCTAAGGGGTTTCAATGACCCTGGTGGGGGCGGAGCTCCAAGTGAGGAAGTTTAGGATCCAACGGATATAAAGGTTCTCGATGGGGCTGTGGAAGATCCGGAATCTGACCCGAATAACGAGAGTGATCTGGAGACTCCCCCAAACTACTACAACCTCTAGGTCGAGCTTGTAGTATGGACCTTTTTGGTGTAACCTCGTAGTAGCGGAGATAAGTTAACCCCGACCCCAGTATCTTTTTTATGGTCTTTGTAGGAAGTAGCCCGAAAGCGAAGGCTTGTACATATAAACTTTCTAGGGTTAACAAGTACATAAATAAAGTGTGTGTTTTGTTAATGATTGTAGCTCTATTATTTTTCCTGCTATCCCTGTTGTCATGATTATTTAGGAAATTATCAATCGTTTCCACTTGCGTTAATCAAAAGATTAAAAAAAAAAAAAAAGGGTCGACGATGCGTTTTGGGACGTCGCATTTTTAATGACCCAAGAGAAGTAACAGGATTGTCCCGCGCTCAAGGGCCGGGGCGTGACATCCCCATCCAAATTGGTATTAGAGCATGATCATAACCTAGAGTGATAAGGTGTGTTGGGTTTTGGGATAATTAGTTAGGAAAAACACCCAGTGCTTGTGATTGCTGATTGATTTTTAGGAACGTTGTTCTTGAGTTCTAATTTTGTGTCGAAATTTGACACATAGGAATTCGTGCGATTCTTGCAAGATGAGCAACTACAATGCCAAAGTACCTAGAGAAAAGGCGACTCAAGAGGATCCCCAACTGGATAGAATTCTTCAAGCTTTTGAAGCTATTGGAAACATCATAGGGCAACAAGCTTAGAATCAAGCTGATGCTGCTGCTATGGCCGCCGCGCCCAATAAAGTCCTGTTGGCTGGGAACAGGAATGGTGATCAACTGATGCATAGGTTGGTTGAGCAGTTTCTAAAGCTTAAGTCGCGAACATTCACCGGAGCAAGTGATCCTGAGGCTACAACCTTCTGGATCTAGGAGTTAGAAAAAGGCTTTTACGTTGCTGAGATGCTCGGAGGAAGACAAAGTAACACTGGTTGTTTACCAACTACAAGGTAACGCTAACTCTTAGTAGGAAGCCACTTAAGGAAGAGTATTTCCTAAAGGTACAACAATCCCAGTGTGGGATGCCTTCGTTAGAGCTTTCAACGGGAAGTATTTCTCGGATTGTGCGAAGGAACAAAAAATGACTGAATTTCAGCGACTTTGTCAGAACCATATGTCGGTAGACCAATATGAGGTGAAGTTCGCCAAGCTATCTAGGTATGCATCGAGATTGATTGAGGACCCGATGGATAAAGCGAGAAGAATTCGAGATGGTTTGAAATCAGAGATTAATGACCAGTTAGTGCCCCTTGAACCTCAAGGACTATGATGAACTATATGAAAGGGCCCAACTCATTAAAAGGAACATAGCAGAATGTGCAGTTGCATCTGGATCGCAGTTTGCACCTAATCGGGACAACCATCGGTTTGGGAAGAGGCCAATGACTGGAGAAAAGTATTCTGTCCCTCCCAACCAAAAGAATGGCATAGGAAAGCCGGTATACAACTCAATTGGTGTGTGTCGATTTTGTAATAGAAAACATGAAATAACCCTATGTCCTGTTAGAATAGAAGTCTGTTATGGATGTGATCAGCATGGCCACCAAGTGCGGAACTATCCCCGTAGACCTTTTGGAGCACCACTACCACCGCCACAAGGAGGACAACCATTAGGGAACGCCCCATAAAACAATCTGAATTGAGCTCCGATACAAGGAAGGGTTTATTCTGTTACTAGGAAAGAGGCGAAGGATTCGCTGACCGTTACAAATACGATCTCCTTGCACGATCATATTGCTTATGCTTTGTTTGATCTGGGAGCTACCCATTCATTTATTGGTAAACAATTTGTTGAGTTAGTGGGGATAAGTCCGAAATCGTTGGAAACTGTTCTTAGTATTTCTACCCCGTTAAAGGATAAAGTATTGTCTGCAGTAAGATGTTCAAGTTGTAAGACAAACATAGATGGTCAGGAGGAAAGTACAGATTTGATTGTGTTGGCAATGTATGACTTTGATGTCATAATCGGAATGGATTGGCTCACCAAGCACTGAGCT
This sequence comes from Metrosideros polymorpha var. glaberrima, assembly GCA_001662345.2. NCBI lineage: Eukaryota > Viridiplantae > Streptophyta > Magnoliopsida > Myrtales > Myrtaceae > Metrosideros > Metrosideros polymorpha. The sequence continues at coordinate 18,682,171 of BCNH02000001.1, forward strand.
ACAAAGGACTACTATCATAAAGCAATCAAATTTAACTCGTTAAGAAGGGTTAGTTTCGAGTTCATTAGAAATAGAGGGTCACCTTCGATTCCTTTGATTTCGTCGCTTGAGGTGACGACCTTGCTAGATAAGGGTTACCAGGGTTATTTGATAATCATGGTCAATACATTGGTTGAAGAACCAAGGATGGAGGACATCACTATAGTACGGGACTTTTTTTATGTCTTTCCAAAGAAATTGCCCAGATTACCCCTAGAAAGGGAAAAAGAATTTGTGATTAAGTTAGCCTCTAGAATGAAGTTGATTTTCAAAGCACCGTATCGAATGGCGTTGTCAGAGTTGAAGGAATTAAAAGTGCAGATGTAAGAGTTGTTGGATAACGGATTCATCCACCTTAGTGCATCGCATTGGGGAGTGTCGGTTCTGTTTGTAAGAAAGAAGGATGGATCATTGCATCTTTGCATCGATTATCGGCAACTTAATCAAGTAACGGTCAAGAACAAGTACCCATTATCAAGAATAGACGATTTGTTTGACTAACTTCAAGGAGCTTTGGTGTTTTTCAAGATCGACATAAGGACGGCTATCACCAGTTGAGAATCAAGAAGGAGAATATATCAAAGACAACATTTCGTACATGTTATAGTTATTATGAGTTTACGGTAATGTCATTTGGTCTAACAAATGCCCCTGCTGCTTTTATGGATCTAATGAACCGTGTGTTCAAGGAGTATTTTGACAAGTTCGTGATTGTGTTCATTGACGTCATTCTCATGTACTCGAGAAGTCATTAGGAGCATGAACAACACTTGAGGATAATTCTGCAGACCCTTCAAGAGCATAAATTGTATGCTAAGTTCAATAAGTGCGAGTTTTGGTTAGCTCGTGTAACTTTTCTTGGACATGTAATCTCTGATGAAGGAATTTCTGTGGATCCGACCAAGATTGAAGTGGTTATGGATTGGCCAAGGCTAACGACTGTAACGGAGATTCGGAGTTTCTTGAGATTGGTAAGGTATTATAGATGATTTGTAAAAAGGTTTTCTACGATAGATATGCCTTTGACACGATTGCTAAAGAAGGACGAGAAGTTTAAATGGACAGATAAGTGCGAGCATAGTTTTCAAGAGTTTAAGCACAAGCTAATTATGGCTCCAATTTTGACAATACTGTCTGGTCTAGCAGGTTATGAGATCTACAGTGATGCACTGTTTAAGGGATTAGGCTGCATTCTAATACAACATGGAAGAGTGGTTGCATATGCGTCCCGTTAGTTAAGGCTATAATGAGTTAAACTATGCGACACATGATTTGGAATTAGCAACAATCGTCTTTGCGCTTAAGATTTGGAGACATTATCTATGCAGAGAAAAGTTTTAGGTTTACTTACAACAACCATCAAAGTCTCAAGTACGTGTTCTCTCAAAAGGAGTTTAACATGGGACAACGACATTGGATAGAGCTTCTCAAGAATTAAATTGTGACATTCTATACCATCCTGGTAAAACCAACAAGGTGGCTGATGCGCTAAATCGAAAATCAACGATTGCACAAATGATGGTCCAAGAATGGCTTCTTCTCGAATAAGTACAAGATTTAGACTTTAAGTTTGAGAAAAGCCACCTATCGAGTCACATGGCTACTCTAAGGATTGAACTAGAAATGCAGGCAAAGATTAAAGCCTTGCAATCGATGGATCCTGCAATCCAAAAGATTCTACAAGAAGACTCAACGAAAAGGAAAGCTGATTTCAAGTAGCTGAGGACGAAATATTGAGATTCCGCGAACGATTGTGCATACCTAATGATACAGGACTTAAGGAGGAAATCTTATCAGAAGCCCATTATAGTAGTTATAGCATTCATCTGAGCAACACAAAGATGTATCAGAATTTGAGGCCATATTATTGGTGGAATGGCATAAAGGCTGATATCGTTAAGTACGTGGCCAAGTGCTTAACGTGCTAACAAGTAAAGGCACAGCATTGCAAGCCTGGTGGACTACTACAACCTCTCGAGATCCCATAATGGAAATTGGAACATATATCATAATGGATTTTGGGATGGGATTACCAAGAAGTCAATAAGGTAACGATTCCATTTGGGTTGTGGTTGATAGACTAACAAAATCCGCACATTTCATCGTCGTACTAGAGGATTTCAGATTAGACGAATATGCTGACTTGTACGTGCGACAAATTGTTCGTCTTCATGGAGTGCCAGTAACGATCACATCAGATCGAGATCCCAAGTTCATTGCCACATTTTGGAAAAGCTTGCAATCTACCCTTAAGAACAAAGCTACAATATAGCACAGCCTATCATCCGTAGACGGATAGCCAATCAGAGAGAACAATTCAAACGTTCAAGGATATGTTGCGAGCATGTGTTTTGGATTTTCAAGGAAGTTGGGAGGAACAACTTCATCTTGTTGAGTTTGCCTACAACAACAGCTATCAACAGAGCATCAAAATGGCACCATTTGAAGCGTTGTATAGTAGCGCTTGTAGAACTCCAATTTGTTGGGACGAAGTTGGTGAATGAAAGATCACGGGTCTTGAGTTGGTACAACAATCATTGGACACTGTCAAGGTTATTAGAGAAAGACTTAAGACAGCCTAAAGCCGCCAAAAAAGTTATGCAGATAAGTGGTGTAGACCATTAGAATTTCAAGTATGTGATCATGTATTCCTTAATGTGTCACCAATGCGAGGTACTTCGCCATTCGACAAAAAAGGAAAGCTAAGTCCAAGGTATGTTGAACCTTTTGAAATCTTGGAACGAATTTGGATTTTGGCCTATAGTCTCACGTTGCCACCGAGACTTGCTTAAGTACATGATGTCTTTCATGTATCTATGTTGAGGAAGTATGAGCCTAACTCGATTTACGTGTTTAACTTTGAAGAAATAGAAGTAGACGACCAAGTGTCATACGTGGAATGACCGGTGAGGATGGAGAAAAGAAAAGAGCAAGTGCTTCGCAACAAGACAATTCCCTTAGTTAAAGTGATTTGGCAACATCACGGAACAGAGAGAGCAACATAGGAAAGCGAAGATATAATGAAGCGCCAATACCCCTATCCTTTTTAGGATGTCATGTAATGATTTAAATTTCGAGAACGAAATTTCTATAAGCAGAGAAGAGTTGTGATATCCCTAAGTTTTTATCAATGTACTAAAATAGAATTCGATGGATTTTAACCACGAATTCTAATCCGATGAAAAATATTGGACGTTATTTAATTGAGATATCAAAGTTTATCGGTAAACCCTAAATTTTCGAATAAGTGACGGTAAGCTAAAAATTGAGAACCAAAGAGACGTTACGAATTTGGCATGAACCAACGGGCCTATTTCCTATGAAATTCGGCCACCAAGAGACCTTATAAAAGGAAATTACCATTTTGCCCTCAAAAGCCCATTTTTAGCCTAAATAAAGAACCATTTTGGATATCTAGCCCATTAAGCCCATAAAATTCAAGCCCAAGCCCACGTGAATAGTGCCAAGGGTGGATATGACCAAAATACCTCTTCTAGAAACCTTGACTTTAAGGGATAAATATTAATGGATATAAGATAAGCTAATTTAAAGCTTAGGGATGAGAGTCTTCTTCTTCTTTTCCCTAAAGTGGCCGCCCACCCCATCCCCTCTCTCTCTCTTTCTCTCTTTCTTTTCTTCAATTATTTGTCTTAAGTTGTCTTGGATTTCAAGAGCTAAATTGAAGAAATTTTTTAGTTGCATTTATGAGGGCAATAATGCAAACTTGGTGGAGAAGACAACCTTGGATAACTTTGGCCATTACCCTCTCTCTTTCTCATTCTCACTCTCTTTCACTCTTTCTCACTTTCATTCCCTCCCTCTCTTTCCCTCTTGTTCAGCCACCATCACTGCTGCCCCTCACCTTGCTGCCGCCGTTCACCACCGAGCCGCCTAAGCCGCGTCGCACCATCGTCCAAGCCGTCCATGCCATGTAGCCGCGCCGCACTGCCATGTCGTGTCATCGAGTCCATCGTTGTGCCATTCGCCCATGTCGTTGCCGCGCCAAGCCAAGCAGCACCTTTGCCGTTCGTTATCGCCATTAAACTAGTGAGTTAACTCCCTCATTTTTTGTTAGGTTGTTAATTGCGTTTATGGTTAAATTAAGTGAGGTTTAGAACTAATTCTGGATGGATTAGTTGATAAGCTACCATGATAAGTTATCATGAAATGATAAGTGATAGTGATAAGTTATTAAGGAAAGTGATAAGTGGAAGTGATAACCTATCAAAGAAAGGTGATAAGATATCATCAAAAAGATGATAAGTTTTCGGTAATTATGTGATAAGCTATCATAAAATTGATGATAAGCTATCAAAGTTTAGGTGATAAGTTGTTTATTAATGTATTTTGTACTTAAGTTATATGGTATTTCTATACATGATTTGTATGTTGTTAGGATTGCCTTAAGAAGGTGATTGTCTCTTGAACTATTGTTTCCTAGTTGAAAAGAATGTAATTATTGGCATATAAATTGTGATTTACGTGGTGTCGTGTTTGGATATCAAGTTTTAGGTGTTGGAATAATCCGGGGTGCTTGAGAAATGAAGTACGTAAAGATTAGACGGGTTAAGCATGTACGTGTGATCACGTGTGATTATTTTATTTCATTTTTTACGTGTGAAAGATTGCAATGAGTTTGACGTATGAGCATGAATTATGGCGTGAGCACGTATCATGGTGTATGGGTTAAAAGAAAGAAGAAATGAGATTTGTATGCATGATTGGTGTGCTCGTGTGATCACAAAGTATATGGACCCTTAATGGTGATTAGAGACGATGCTCGATTTTATCGGATGCCCAGCGGGGGTTCAGATGCCGGATCGCGGTAAAGGCCGGACCGACGCTCCTTAGGAATGCCGTCTACCTGCGGGGATAGTCAAGGTATGGCCAAGCCCAATCTTCCAGGAGGTTGAGACGTTGTCGTGCCCAATAAGGTGGGACGATGCTCGGTCATGCTGAAAGACCACCAACTTTCGGGTTGTGCCATGACCTAGAGAGGTTGAGACTGCCAACTTTTGGGTTGTGCCGTGCCCGAAAGCAGGCGTAATCATTAAGCATAAAATTGGAACACGCTTGGATGCATTGCGCATGAGAAATGGTGATACGTGTTTTGATTGTGTGCCTTGTCTAATTGCATTATTTATAGAATGCTATAACTGATATCATGTAGGGTATGTGCCAAGGCGAGGTAAGAATGCCTACGGTTTATCTATTGAATGAGTTAAGTTGCTCGAACCTGATATATATTAAGTAGAGTGAGAATTGCTCACTATTGATTTATTATCGACATTAAGTTGCATGTTTAAGGTATGCTTTGAGCGAATCGGCATCCTACACGAGACTTAAGTTGTTAACTTACCGAGATTTTATCTCACTCGTTGTTATTAATTGCTTTTCAGACCTATAGTATGGATTTGCGACCCGTGTGGTTCGGGGTTCCCACGGACCAAAGCCTCGTTATCACACCGCACCCGGTCCCTAGTGCAGACTACAATTATGAGCTTCATGTTACGACAGTCTAGGTGAATGAGGGATTGATGCACCTAATTCCTTACCGTTTCAAGGCGTGGTTTGTCCGCCACGGTGATGATTTTTCAGTCCTCTGAGGGGTTTCAACGGCCCTGGTGGGGGCGGAGCTCCAAGTGGGGAAGTTTGGGATCCGATGGACTTAGAGGTTCCCGATGGTGCTGTGGAAGATCTGGAATCTAACCTAGATAAGGAGAGCGATCCTGAGACTCCCCTAAACTATTACAACCTCTAGGTCGAGCTTGTAATATGGACCATTTTGGTGTAACCTCGTTGTAGTAAAGATAAGTTTACCCCGACCCTAGTTTTTTTTTTTGTGGTCTTTGTAGGAAGTAGCTCGAAAGCGAAAACTTGCACATATAAACTTTCTAGGGTTAACAAGTACATAATAAAGTGTGTGTTTTGCTAATGATTGTAGTTTTATTGTTTTTCCTGCTATCCATGTTGTCGTGACTGTTTAGGTGATTATTAATCGTTTCCGCTTACGTTAATTAAAAGATAAAAAGAACATATCAACGACGCGTCTAGGGACGTCGTATTTTTAATGACCCAAGAGAAGTAACAGGATTGTCACGCGCTTGAGGGCCGGGACATGACAGATAGAGAATCATCAATTCCAAAGTCTGAGAGAGCCTTTGCTTATACACTTGTTCATCTTCTAAGCTATACACTGTAATTTTTTAAAGACCTTATGAGAATGTATCAAGTTAAAATCATCACTTATTGTACTCTTGAAGTTGATATAGTGAAATCCAGCCAGTAGGCTGTTAGCATGGAGAGTGGACGTAGGCTTGATCTAAAGCCGAACCACTATAATCATTGTTTGCACAATTCTCTTTACTTTGCTTATTATGTCTCATATTATTGCACACGAGCACTGTTCAAAGTTCAGACTTTGAGTCGTTACTCATTATTTCTATCTTGATTATCTTAATTTTGCATTTTATATCAAGACTGTTTAAATACACCTATTCACCCTCCTCTCTCCTCTAGGTGATAGATCTAGCCGCAACACTACTCACTCCTACTGGACATCGGATTGGTGACTTAAAGCTATTGAAAATTATTAAGTACCATGAGCAAGAAATTTGGAAGTTTGGTTTGATTCCGAGAACTCTAGCTATGCTTTTAGGCTCCGACATTTGTTTCGGGTATGAGGAAAGTTTGACCAACGTGTGACTGGCGATTACTCTCTCATCCGACATCCAATCGGCACGATTTTTTTTTTTTTTTACTAGTACCGCAAGTGCATTAATATACTCTCAAAAAATAAGTGGGTATAAGAAGCCATGTTGTCGAGACATGTGTTCAAAATCAAAGAACTCCTTGACATTGTGAAAAATAGTGACCGATGACCGGTCCGAGTAGAATCAAAATTTGATTTTGGGAATTTGTTTTGAACCTCGTAACTCATTCCTCAAATATGGGTCAAATTTCAGCGGACCTTAAATCAAATCCAAATCTTACGGAAAATTTGAGGTATCACCGGATTCATTTATCCCGCATCCTATATGCATTTATTTGAGTAACTGCCACGAGGCAGGCATTGCACTCGTTATACTGCCTGGAGAATAATGTTCTAAGAATTCCAGTCACTGGTTCATTAGATCAAACACGTTGGGTGCGCTTCTGTCTCTTTGATTGTGGGATATGTTTGTAATTCCTAGGCCTCCGCCTCTAGGCTTGTGCGCGTGAAGGTCCGTGTGCATGCCTGAGTTTGTACTCGTGAGTCGAGTGGAAAGTGCCGTGGTGGAGTTGGCTGGAATCCTGCCCAGCTCATGGTTGTGTACCGTTGCATTGTACGAGCCTTGACCCCGTTCGTCTTCTGGACGGCCACACATGACAAAAATTATGTGCTAGACCCATGACACTCAGCGATAAGCATGTCAAAATGGTAAGATATTTGCTATATCATACTTGGAGTGACCAGCTATCTATCGATCCATGCCGAGACAAAGTATACCAAGCAACTCACTTCCCTTTCTCAAGGTCCCTCTGACAAGCATCAAAGAGTATGGTAATGTAACTAGGCTTGTCAAACATGTGTGTCTAGTCAGGTTTGGGTCGAGCTGAAGATGGTCTGACCCAAATTGATCCATTTTTATGCAATACAATTTGGTCAACTCATAAACAATTAGATTCGGACCCAACTCGACCGGGCTCCATTCTTAGCAATTTTTCTCCTTAAACTGCTGTCTCTGAAGAGTGGGCGACTTCATGGACTAGCTTGCCAAGTCATTAAAGGAGCTAGGAGGTCGGGTTTTAGATAGGGACGTGAAGGTGGTGGTGAGGTGAGGGATGGTATTTAGTAAGACCTTTAAGTTTTAAACCTCTTGCTGCTGCTATACCTCATATTTCTATTATAGGAACTTGATCAATCCAACTCTAAGACATTACAGTTTAGATCATGTGTTATCAAATCCTATTATACTCTCATTGAATTTGGAATCTTTATGCAGTACACTTTATAATTAATGATATTTTCTATCTTTAATTAAGCTTTCGATAACCACAAACACTATCAAATTAGGCAACTAATTTGCTTGTATTGATTGTTTGCGATAACCGCAAAAAGGGTTCTTGAAGAAAGTGGAATCCCAAAGCTGTCTTTTAGTATTTGTCTGTCTTTTCGTCGAACACTGCATGTGCACTCTTGCTCTCCAAAATATATTACACCCACTACAAGCTCTTTGCTCTCTCCCCCTCATGTCCCCTTTGTCTTTATCGCAACTCTGGACAATTTGTTCACTGATTAAGCCGTAAGATTGTCCTCAATGAGATTGTCGACCGAAACATATTCCAAAGCAAATATTGTGTCAATCCTTATTGCACATGTTGAAAGAATAAGAAATCAAGATCAAAGAGGAGGTTTAGTGCTCACCAAGGATGGAGATGGTGACAGTCCTGGTCAATGGAATCGAAGAGGGGAAGAGAGGATCGAAGATCGCAAAATCTGTTTTCTTAATTATAGTATTTTGGGTTGAAAATGGGCTTATAATGAATGACCTAATAAAACCTATCTTTTTTGGGCTTTTCTCTTTAGAACCTATTATGACCCATATTTTAAATATAAGGTGACTCGTAAATAACCCATATTAACAAATTTGAGTTAAGATACGAGTTTGTGACCCATTTTGACATCCCTAAGTGTAACTAGCCACCAACTTCCACACTGACACTTAACATTATGTAACTCTTCTTCCCATAAATGAAAGCTATCTACTAGGAGTGTGACTAATAGAGAGGTACAATTCTTGCTAGAATTGTCACCTATCAATGTTAAGCAAGGTCCTAACAATACAAGCAAAACAAAATACACTTTTTCTCACTCAATACATATTTGTAAAATTTTCAGTTCAATTAACTGTTCGTTCTTCATTACAATAGTACAAGGCTCCTCTAATAAGCGAGATTAATTGAATGATTCATTTCCAAAGTTTTGAAATGATAAAATTTCCTACACGACCTATTGGATTGGTAGTACAACAGACACGTACAATCAGATAAAGACTGAGATTAACAGATCGCGCGACTGTTCCAAATTGTGATTGATTGCAACCCAATTCAATTCTTCTCAAATCCCCCAAAAGAACCTCAGCATCAGTGCCATTGGAGCGGATCAATGAATCATACTTCTGATGTAAAGATCGGTGTTTCCAACAAATTAAAATCGATTTCTCTATAACAAAGAAGTTCCTGACGTCATGTCACCAAATCATATGAGCATATTTCTTGGGTGCTTTCTTGAATATCTAGCTCAAAGATTCTCTGCCCCAGCTATACAATACTGGATAATATTCTTGAAGAGACAATCAGGAATAAAAATAACGGACACGTCAGTTAACTCTAAATTTCCTTTTATTCTTGTGTCAACAGAATTATATTTTCGATTTAAGAATATTGGATTATGATCATCTGGCATAGAATGAAGCTGTTTAAATGATTCCACTAAAAACATGACGTCACCTGTACATGATCCCCGTTAGAATATCTGAAACTGAACGTGCTACAGTACAGTAGTTTCTTCAAACAAATGGAGAGAGAGGGAGGTGGGGAATTGCAACTTCACAATAACCTCTTTTCGAATTTGGAATAATGCCTAAAGGTGACCAATAAAATCAATGCGGACTTGCTGTGAAGGATCATCAGAAGATATAAATTACTATGACCATCCTCAGCTGTGGAGCCTACCAACAGATAGAAACTCGAATTTGTTAGGCTTATTAACCATATCTTTTCTTGTTTCTAATAAAAAAGACAACAAACCTAACAAGTTAACATACGCGTGAAGTTTCTCGACTTGACATGCATGTAATGGAGTACATATAATGTGTGCACATCATATGAACTCGCTTAACAAGTGCACCATAAAAGAACCAGTTGCAAAAACAGAACATACACACAAAAGAATAGTGGAGAAGTGAAAAAGGATGCAGATTCAGTACACCAAGCAATTAGTCACATCACAAATCATGAGATACAGCTGAATAGGGCATTAACAAGCATGCCCGATCTGTCATCTGGTTATACCAGCAAAATGGCACAGCCCACAATACTAGTTACTTGCTTCATCTTTGCAAATCGATGACATAAAGTGTAATTGGAAAGGAGGGAAGTCGAATTATGGTTCAGAAGTACACTCTTTTACATTGAGAACACAGTTAAGACAGATGTCCTCACATCCCAACTTCAACTAGAGACATGTGACTCGAATGATCATCACCTACCTACCATGAGAACAGGACGTGTATCACCAGAATTGAGATTCTAGGATTCCAGATCGGTAGGATATTAGTCTCTACATGCTGGGGGTGATTCATGCTTTATCCCCCACACCAATAAAGAAATTTTGGGGTGATCCTGGAGCAAATTTCTATCCACCCAAACCAAGCACTTTTCGACTGTTAGAGTAATTAAATATTAAACCACGCCTTCATTTATCAGCTTAAGCTTTTAGAACAGTTGACAATGGTCCAACAAATCTCACATGATATTGGAGCAGGAGGTCTTAAGTTCAAATCTTATCAAGCCCCATTTGCCTCCCCAAATTAAATATGTCCAGACTAAGCATGAGGGGGAGTAGAGTAATTAAATATTAAACCACGCCTTCATCTTATAGCTTAAACTTTTAGAACAGTTAGCAATAATGGTCTAACAAAATCTCACATCGACAAATTGATCAAATGAATAATAATGATAAGAAGAAGAAAGTTCATATGAATTGGCCCAAGGTGATTGAGTTGGTGGATGAGGATCAATCTGATAGCAATTAAAAATCTCTCAGACAATGAGGAAGAGACAATTGACACTTCTTCTAAGCAATCAACAATTCAAGCTCTTGGCCTGTCAAAGTTTTCCATTAAAAACTTACTGCTCTACCCTCTCCCTGATGGTTTTGACTACCTTCTACATACAACCAAACTGATCAACTACATAAGCTGGTCCCCACTCTTGACCTCGTCCATCACCATCTGCAGGTATCCTTGCTTAGTGGCTTTGTCCAGGGAAAGCAGAGAGAGAAACTTAAGTGGCAACTCTAAGCCTAACAGCATTTTAAGATCTTCTCAAAAGCATGCAACTATATAATGACCTGTTTTCTGCTAATCTTGCTACCACATAAGCATCTAACTCCCCCTCCCATTGAAAGCATCAGAAATCACAAAAGAAAAAAAAACAGATGACAAAATTACCGGGGCAAAATTATTTCAAATTGAACTGCATAGATCTTCATTAGGTAATTACTCAATATGATGCTCTTTTCTGTGTTGAAAATCATTATATTCAACAGAACCGCAATACCATAGGGGCTGATTTTGACACAAATGCTAGGATGCATGTTGGAAATAAAAGACTAAGTTTATGATGTCTGCCAACATCAAATAAACTGTATGGTCAATCCATCAAAACAAAATCTATTGAGGAGGAGATCAGAGAAATTTTTCAAATTGAAGGGTCTGAGTAACAATCCTCAGAATAAAGAGAGGCATTTATAATATCGCGGTAAGAAGAAATCAATTTCTTGCAACAGTCCTGGACCCTCAGTACATTGACAAATGGTTTACGGTTTATGCATGAATAAAGCAGTGCCTCCCGTCCAGGACCGTACTGTACATGAAACTGACTATATTGACAGGATGCTAAGAAGTATTTGCCATCATATATTGAAAAGGCATCACTCATGATTTTGATCAATGTAGCTTCTCACATGACAGATTTGCAAGAGCCTTTGTGATAGGCAAGTGAATTATTGAAGGTCGCTTTTATGGTTATAACTTGAGGAGACCCAATGTTGACAAGTGATAACAAATGCTCAACAGCTTATTTGAGCCATTCTATCAGCTCAATGTGTGTATTCTTTAAAACACTGAGGCACATCTTGGTTTGTTCGTGTAGAGATTTGATTTTTCTCTCTTTGCATTTTTCCTTTTTTTAGTGTTTGAGAGGATGCAGTTACACTATATCCAAAATACAAAGTAACCACTTATCCGTAGATCCAAAAGTGCAAATTAACAAGCATAACCTATACATGAAGGCACATCAAGCCAAGAAAACAAGTATATTAACTTTTTCTTTAACCAAAACGAAGTGTATAACTTATTTACTTGCAAAAACAGACCAATCGTTCCATAAAATTCCTCAATTGCTCCATTAAAAGTTCAATACAATGCTACAACCGCAAGGAACAAAGAAAATGTAACACCACACCTACAAGAGGATGCACTTACATTGTCACAGCCATTTTGCTGGGACATGCAACTCTCTGAATCTTTGGTCTATTGTCAGATCAGTGGACCTCAAGACTTCCTTTAATCCAGTCATAAGCAGAAGAAAAAATATAAGAGCGACTTTTATTTAGTCATATAAGATCAACTACAAGAATTTGAGAAACCAAACCTCTTTCCAAATCCTACAACCGAGTGTGAAGCGTGAAGGGTTGCCAGATGGAACAAAAGCAGATAAGTGCTGCTACAGATCTCACTCCTTTGAAATCCGGACAACTAAGCCACTTGGTGTCTTAACTGTTTTCAGGTGACCTGACCCAATCAGATCGCGAAGATGAAATCTCATATCAAGGGGAGACAATCGGAGTCTCTTTTTCTCTAAAGGTGCCAACATCATTTCTTTGTACCTCCTACGGCTTAATAGAGAAAGGAGTTCCTTCCTCCCCTAGTTCAGGAAAGAAAAGAAAAGAAAAACAATTAGTAATAGTTTATCTATGTCGCAATCTCCTAGATGGATTTCTTTGTAAAGGTAGCAACTCGTAACCAGTACTTCAGAAACTCTTTTCACGTGTTTGAACATTAAAATTCTATTGAAATTAGAAATTTTAATATCCATTTTCAAGTTCTCCAACATTTCTAGGTTAGAGTAAACCCAACAAAAGTCGCAATGGTTACACTGACATTAATGCTGTATTGGCTACCTTAACCAAAAGGCTTTCACCTAGTTCGACCTAGCTGTGAGAAATGCTTAAGTGCTCTAAAAGATCAAATTTAATCTCTATCATCTTTTGTAAAAGTTAATTTGAGATTGAGGAATCTGGGTCACCAATTACCTAGAGAATAGCCATTATGTTCATCTAACTGATGGAATTTACTCAGAAAAGCGTAAAAGAGAGAAAGCAGCCTACATACTCAAGGTATTTCAGCATAATTTGACCATGGAGAAACCATGTATTGTATACACTTCGTGCTCACGTTGGACTACTCGGAAGAATTCAGAATAAGATTTGGTCATTATTATGCAGTTAATTGTCTACCTATCTCGACCCAAAGGAAAAAAATCACTACCTATTCTATTAAATCGGCAAAGAGTGATGCTTGATGTCCTTAGATTAGTTTACTAATATGGTATACGACATCACTAAATATACCAATTTAGTAGAAAAATGACATGGTCATGCTTTTTTGGTGTGTCGACATGTAAAATGGAATGGATCATGCACATGAAATATAATTTCAGCATTCTACTTTGTTTCGTGAAGAAATCTTCAACTATAAGCACTTCTCTTTTACTGTGATGAAGAGTATATAATATACTTAAGCTACTTTTTCCACCCTCATTCTATTATCACGCACCATGGAATCTAAATACACGTGATCATACCCAATGTGTGATCAGTTGGGATTGAGGCATGGGAAAAATTTAAAACATGTGTATGGAACAGAACAATGCTGTTTGTTCCATTACTTCGCATATATTAAAGCAATTTGAGGTAATAATCTGCTTACTCCACTGATGAAGCAAGTCCACGCATTGGCACCAGAATGCTCATATGCTATGTTGGGATTGAGGCATGGGAACAATATAAAAGATGTGTATGGAACAGAATAATGCTGTTTATTCCATTACTTTCTAGCATGTAGTTTTGCAATTTGAGGTAATAATCTGCTTACTCCATTGATGAAGCAAGCCCACGTATATTGTTACAGATTAATTATCTTCATATAGGATCCATGCCTCAAAGTCTCAACAAAATAGAAGTGTCAGCTGTCAACTACCGAATGCACCTATGTCCACCGATTGGGACCAGATGTGAAGTGAAAAACTAGCAGAGGAGTTGAGAAGATGTGACGTTATGATGAAGATTTTAGGTAAAGAGCACGGATTGGGCCAAAAGAAGGTAAAGTGCAAGGAAAAGACATAGGAAGGTATCTAGAAAAAAGATCTCCACTTGAATATTATATAGGCTACAGATCAGGGCAAAGCATAACGGCATAAGAAAATCCATGTAGCAACCCAAACTAAGTGGGAATATACTTGATGAAACTGTAGATTTTTTGTATTCAGAGGGTACTAGCAATGGAGATTATTATGGAGCTTCTTGTACTTACAAAAGAATGATAGTTAACTATTTTATGAAAATAAAAGTGCAATCCTTTCTGATGTTTGACATTTAATTATCAATTCATGTAATTGAGATAGTTTGGTTATGGGTGCCTTTACTCATGTTTAGCCTTTCCCATTCAGCTAGTAATTAAACATTAAAGATGCCAACAATGAAGGAATGACATGCTTTTCCTGTGTACCTGGGAGAGCCCTTTAAGTATTGAACCCACATTTGGAATTGCAAACCAGTACATGCTTGGATCAATGAGTTGGCGAATCTGAAAAGTGACTAATAGTGTCAGAAAGAAACATACTCAAGAAAATCAGACGTTGTTTGAGATTACAAAAATAAATCTAGATGGTGGGATCACTTAATCTTTTCAAATTTTGCTGAATTTGGCAGTGTTACATGCATGATGCATTCACTATGGAGATATGTACAAGGAACAGCAAGACATTTTGTGCTCAATAAAGTCATCTCCAAGGGACCTCATATATCTAAATCTAAGAAAGTGTAATATTCAAGCAAATTTATCCCAAAAATGAAATCAATTTTGCTGGACAGTATCTTTCCAAAGATTACCCTATCTAATGCATTCTGGTTTGGAATGCAATGATCCAAATAAAGAGAACAAGAAGAACAAGGAACGGTGCTTTCTTCCTTTATTTTTTATTTTTTACTTTGTGTGGAATGTGTCAAAAAAGAACTGCTTGGTTACCATAATCTGTGAACAAGACGTACTTAGAGATTAGTCAGACATTGTTCATTCAGCATAAGCTACCCTCAGCTTCCTCAATAGCTTACAGTGTCCTTAACTGTTCCTAACTTGTACATTCTAAATGGTCTCCCTCCTAAAAAGTTAACAGCCATAGAACCAAGGACCTTTCAAAAATTTTGAAAACGGATAAAACACAGAGAAATGTTTGAGAAGGATACATAGCATTTCTAGTTAGATTGGTTCTGCCTATCTATCACTTCACTTAGTTTCAAGTTGTTTTTAACATAGACCAACAAAAGAGTTAGCAATTGTAAGAGATGATCACAATCTGAAAAAAGCAACTATTAGCATATATTGCTGACGGGCAACCATCAATAGTACAGACCTTATTTTTTTATGACAAGAGTTAATAAGAACTTTAAAAGCATTTATCAGACAAAGGGGACTTTATGATGAAGAAATAATCACCACATATCCACTTACAATAACTCCTCCATTAATGAGAACAGAGATGTGATCATCTTTAACCTTCCCTCCAAGCGACAGAAGAGAACACTGCCACAAGTGATTTTAGAATTAATATCATGTGTGGGGAGTGCATGGATTAAACCAAAATGTGACAAACATTGGGGTTACGACAGCTTGGTCAGGGCTATCTTAATCTTAGTTCCAACAGTCTAAGCCATCTCACCAATATAGCTTTTCACATGTAACAATGCTAATGCACGTATACAGTTGGGCTCACATGTTTTACCAAGCACCAGAATTCAATAAAATTCAAGCAAAATAGAACCACAGCAACTCCACACCAGGCAGCTAACTGGGGCAAAAGATTCAATCTGCTGTCATGCATCATACCTAGCTAGCCAGATCCCTTCATTTATGGATAACAGAGGGAGATTTTTTCCTATAATTAAAGAATCAAATTTACCATGCTAAAAAGAATGATGTGTATTTATAAACACCACTTTAAAAGAGGTTTCACATGCTCATGGCACTTCTGTGCATTGGTATTGCACAAATAAACTGTGGAGAACCAAGTACAATGTTGACCAGTTTCCAGCTGTGTTTGAACTTTGGAAGCCATAAAATTATAGTACAAGGGTCTCATGGTCTGGGCTGTTGGCCCAGTTCCAAGGATTGTGCGATAACTATGATCCTCAGCCACAAAGCAATAGACCAGGGGACTCAAGCGTGTAATGCCTCCAAGCTGAGGTGCACGCACAGTTTGCAGGATCATTTGTAGTAAGGAAAAATGAAAACGAGTCGTCTCAGTTGTATTAGTCAATAGTACTGATTATCGGGTAGGAGAGTTTGAGTAGTTGAACCCCCTTAAGAACTTCCGGCATTATCTATTCTAGCAAGAGTAAACATTACAAGTGCTAGAGATGGCACCATCTAGAGATATGAGAGATAAGAATAATATGAAAAGTCTAGAACAACCCTACACTATGTTGATGCATGATTGAACCAAGGCACTCACAAAGGACTTGTGACAAAGGCGCACCCTATTAATTCAGTAGAGATATAAGTTTTGGTGAGTTCACACCTTATAAAGTGCTTTGTTACAAAATAATCATAGAACTTGTTTCATCGATATAAATCATCATACCGGACGACATGGAATACTTAATATTTAATACATTAGAATAATTTGTGGAAGTCATGGGACCGGTCTTGGAATCCATCAAAAAAATGAGATAAGGTCTCTAAAACGATGACCAAGAATGGAAGCTGGGTCAAGTTTCAACAAGACACCTGGTGCAGAGATCAAAGCCAGAGATTGCAGCTACCATCTGGTTTAAAAAAACTTTTCATTCCATTTTGACAACAAACTAAAAACACTAGAAAGATTGGTGGACCTAATGGAACTGGTCCTTGGATCCATTATGGAATTTGATAAGTTCTCTAACATTAGGATCAACAATGGAAGCTGGGTCAGGTTTCAGCATGATATACAACAAACATTTGGTTTCACCAATCTCTCAAACATTTTCAAGAAAAGTAAAGGTGACAGATGTACATCTTAAATTTTCCTGAAGATTATAAATGGAAGTAATTACATAAAGAAGAGGGAAAATGATGAGCAGGCAAGAAGAGAAGCTAAACACCAATGTGTATGACACAACTCAAATAAGCTAAAGCTAAAATTGCCAGGTCTCCTTCCCAACTTCTTGTTCAGGCCCATCATAGGTACAGTATGGTCTATGTACAATTCAACAACTCCCAAGATTAAAAGATCTCAAACCAGAAACGAAATGACTGAAAATTGAGTAACTCACAAGGTCTTGGTGTGAAATGTTTGGTTCCAGCCTCGTGTCAATTACATGTATCTTGAACCACTCAAAAACTTCAAGATCATGTACATTCTTTTCCTCCATCCTTTTCACAACTCTTTCTATCTATAGGAAGCCAAAGATAAAAACCAAAACCAAAGAGAACATATTAATATGTAGCTTACACATGTCTGAATTCAAAGTGCAGCATGCTCAAACTACACCTGCATAATATAACACTTGAACAATTCAAATCCTCCAGCTAGGCACTTTTGACAACATTGATGACAGAGAGACTCCATTTGAGTTATATGAGTACAAGTGGAATCCTAAGCTACTCACCTGATTTAAATAATCATCTAAGAACATTATGGCATGATCATCTTGTCCAGTATTCAGTTTGAATATGCGCAAAACCTTTGTCCTTCTCAGAGACTACAAGAAGTAATTTGTATCAAATATCAATTGAATGAAACTTTGTAAAGCAGAACAGGGGCAACAGGCAGAGGACGATTAAAGTCAAGGGACATAATGAATGCAAAGTACAATTTGGTCAAGGCATTGATTACACACGTCACAAGAAAAGTGAGTGCTTTGAAAATTAAAAGTTTCTTCTATTGGTTAGTTGGCAAGTGTCTTTAAGGGAACTTATTAATAAAATCCAGCCACGTGTGAGGTCTTAAAAAAAAAGGTGACTCTTTTATAAATGCTCAAGCCGGTAAACTTCTTGGCAGTCTCTAACCACAGTTCCACAATGTAAAGCAAGTAATTGGTTCTTTGCGGCTTTCTTTTTCCATAATAAAAATCATATATTTGCCTTGGCATAATCTTCAACTATCATGCCACCAAAGATGTGCTTATTAAATGATGAAATCAACAAACATTACTCATTCTGGATAACAATGTGAGGATGGAAATGTGTCCGGGGAAAGGAAATAAAGAGTCCAAATATAAACCATCTTCCATTAATACAGATATCAACACTTCAAATGTGTCTGGGTCAAAATCTTAATTACTGAATATGGATGTGTTTATAATCAAGACAGAAGGGAAGGTCAATCCCAGAATCTGGGATTGACCTTCTTTGTGATTATCGAATTAGCATGATGTATTGCACTATTTGACATTTTCAGTTTCAATTTACCTTTCGCTGACCTGAAAGTACTAACATCTGTGAAGAATACTCATCATGAAGGAGCTTTCCCATGCAAAAGAATCTGACTGATGTTTTTAGTGTGCATCATCAGTCCAATGCACATGAGCCTTCAAACAGGTCGCTTTAATTAAAGAGCCTTTGTTCTCTTTCTTGTTTTTACGTATCATTAACACTGCAAGTGACCCATACTAATCAAAAGTATTTTTCTCCAGCTTGCCATTTTCTGATTTGACCCTTCACTGGTCCAAGCCTTATATATATATATATTGAGAGAGAGAGAGAGAGATGCAAGTGTACCTCTAATTCTCTATCCACCTGAGTTCTGTCCACGACGCTACTATACAACTGCGACCGCAAAACGAAAGGCCGAATCGAGACCTGAAAACTCAAGCTATTGCTAAAAAAAGAAACAACGGAGAACACACATAATTTTGTCAACACTTGCACACGTAACACAATCAGGACGAATCCCCAACCTTGTCTATGCGAGGGAATTGAGCTCGCATCATGCGAAGCGCCACTAGCGTGTCGCTGAAAGTGAGACTCTGCTCTGCCAATCAAATTCCCTAGGAATCGTCAATCAAACAACACCATCGTCCAGCGAGTGGAACAGGACAAAAAGTGAAAAATGGCGCAGAATGATCGGAGATTGTAGCTCACCTAGAGATGGTTCAGATGCGGCGCTTTCAGCGTCATCGGCCGCCGCATCCCCTTCGTCCCGTCGGCGTTTCGCTCCCTTCGATGGCGACGAAGATGATGGATCTTGCATCGATATGCGGTTTTGGTGTTCGGTTTCCGGAGCTTGCTCGCTGCTCAGTCTCGAACTGAGGATTCATCGGTGTCTCGCGGACTGGGGTGCGCGCTAAATTGTGCAGGAAACATATGACAAGTGAAGGCCCTGTTCTATGGTGAAATTACACATTAGTCTTGCTTTTACTAGAAATCTTTACACTTCGCTCCCTACGGTCTACACCTCAGGCCGAAAATAATCTGATCCACATAAGATAAATTTAGCAACCCATACCTAATTGGCACTCCAATTTTTAGCAATTTTTCCTTAAATATGGAAAATAGCATAAAGACAAAAAAAAATTAAATGAAAAACAAATTAAACATGAAAAAATAGCACATAAGAAAATAAAGAATTTCTATTTTCATGATAATAGGCTATCATAATTTTGATTTTAAATAAAAAAATTTGTGCCGATAATCTGGATTTATTTTTAAATCAAAATAAAAATGTCTAATTAATTTTTTTAACAACCAAATATAATAGATAGTAACTCAATATTCACACATTAGTTTATTTTCAATATTATCCTAATGGGCCTCCTTAATCTGGACTTTGCACCGACAGCCCAAATCTGGAAAAAAAATCATCTATTAGTTGGGATATTACATCAAAAGCCTTTTCTCCTTCTCCACGTGGCTTGAAATTGCTTTCTCATCATCCTTGTCGAAAACGCATTACTGTAAAATTCCATTTATTTCGAAAAAAATGAATAATTTGAAAAAATTTTATCTAAAAATAATCTCTTGTATTGTTTAAAAAAATGAATAAACGAAAAACATTTTCATCATCCACGAAAATATTTAGACATAAGTTGTTGTCTATAATAATAATTGACTAATTATTTCAAAAAACACAACCGATCAATTTTAGGAAGCTGTTTTTAAATTATTCATTTTTCACGAAACAAACGGATCATTAGTTATGGACCTTCTTGGTTGTAGGCACAAATAGATCCGTAATGGCTTCTCCAAAAACCCATTAAGAACCGGTCTAATTTAACTCTAAGCTTTTTTACTATGGCCATCAAATAGGTGGGCTGGGTCGGATTTGGATCGAATCGAAAATTGTCCAAATCAAATTGACCCAAGGATTCCATTACCACCTGGACAGGAGTGTCTAAGAACTGCGTTTCATCCAGAACCGGTGGACTAACCACTTGGGGTCCATAAGGGTATGGGGTAAGTTACAGGAAATTTACCCTCTTTAAATTTCTTCCTTTGCACCTCCTCAGGATATGGGGTAAGTTCCCTGCACTGCATAGGTTCTGAAAACGTGATTAAATAGAGCTCTTCTCGTTGATTTGCCTCCAACCGAGGAATGTTTTCCTATATTATCTTTTCCTTCCCATTGGGCAACTGCTCTTTGCTAGCTTCCTGCATATTAGCATCAGTACTACTTGTGAAAGGCACAATCTGACTAGATGGGTTTGGCGTCTCAGGGATGATTTCCTCATCAGATAGTTCTTCACTCAATTCTTCGTAGAACACCTTACCATACGGACTATACTCCTGAGCTTCTGCCTTGAGCCGAGATCCATAAAAGCAAGTGCTATCTACGACAAAATCGTCTTCATAATATTCCACCTCTTCACAGTATCTAGCATAGTGTCCAATTCTCCCACAAGAGTAGCAATAATAAGGGAGCCTCTCATGTTTAAAAAGTCTAACCATAGCTTCCTTCCCCCCCATTGTTGGTAATGGTCCCAGACTACAAAGGTTCTGCTACATCAAGTATTATGACTCTGGCTTTCCCAATGTTGTGAGAGACAACATCCCTGGATTGGATTCCACCTTAACTTCAGTGACAACCCCAGTATTCTTCCCAATCTGAATAACAGCCTTTATATTCTCAGTTTTCCAAGCTTTCCTCATGGTGCTTTGGAAAGTTAACATTTGGGTTTTTGTAAAGCTGACCAAAAATGGTAAGTTTGCATTCCTACATCTTTCCCATTGAGACCATATCCTCCATCATTGGAAAATCAGTTCGTGACCATAGTCTACCTAGTCATTCGCATAGAGAAGCCATATGGATTTCTGAATGTATATATCATCCTCCATATTCGCTCTGAAATAGGAAATACCAGAGACGGGCCTATTCTAGAGAGGGTAAACCCAATACTAATGACCTCAGCAAGATGATTTCGTGTAGCACAAGTTGTGCAAGAGAATATCGATGGTGAAGTCAACCCAATGCCAGCATTACATCTAGCACCAAAAGGGAAACCAGCGAGAGGCATTGGAGAAACCCCCAAACAATCAGATTAAGAAGGATCAGGGTGAGTAATTCTCCGAAGCTCGCTGCCCATGAAAGGGACAACAGTGATGCACCTGCATAAACTTAACGAGTAGATTCAGAAAGAGCAAATTGAATGGCCTGGGAAGTGAAAATGACGGTACTATGGGTGAAGGGGGGAATTAGGGCAAAGCCCAGAGGCATATTGATTGGGCTGGGGCTGGGGATTTCAAGTGGGTGGATTAGGGTTTAGGCTGGGGTTAGGTTTAAGGAAAAATCCATAGCTACCCAAATGGTAGGGAAGAAGCTCTACCAACGAGAGAGCACAGTTCCATAGCTACACAATTCTTTTTTGCGATTGTGGCTTCTCATAAGTTCTTATGTTGGATGGTTCAACGAGCCCATAAACTTAAATAATCATTTACAGCTTGCCATTTCATTTTATAAATCGATCTAATATACCTATCTTAGTATCTCTAGAATTATTCTTAAAAAACATAACCCTTCTATAATTATGTCTTATTTCCTGTTTGATATGATATTATCACGTACCAAAATCTTTCGTGAGCGTTTGTCATGCAAAGTGGATGAACTTTTTTCTTTCCGCTTGAAGCAAAAGTCCTTAGAAAGAAGGAAAACGTCATCTTGATCACTAGTAATCTTAAGGACCAGGAATAAAACCACAAAAAACTCAAAATTGATATATCTGTAATAAATTTACCCCAAACTAATTTTTTAATCACCAAAAATCCTAAATCGGTATGTCTATGAGAAATCTACCACAAACTAATTTTTTTATCACAAAAAAAAATTCAAACTAGTACACCTGCGACAAACGGAAGGTAAAACCTCAAACTAATACACTTGTCAACCGTCATATGTCTTTCGACCAAAAAAAAAAAATCGTCATATATCTTCCAACTTAGCAATTTGATAGTAAAATTTAACAAAAATTAATTGAGGGTAAATTTGCCATCGATGTATCAATTTGAAATTTTTTATGGTCAAAATATTAGTTTGAAATAAATTTATTATTGTATCAGTTTTTTCATGATATTAACCTAAGGGATTGTTACCAAACGGACAATGAGCCTAAAACTGAAGAGTAGGCCAGGTCCATTCTTGATAAATAAAATAAAATAAAATAAAAAAGTCAAACGCATCGATACCCACATGATATTGGCCAAATTCCTTTAAAAACCCCGAACTTTTTTTTGTCTATTAAAATACCTCAAACTTTAAGTCTAGTCACAAATCTACCCTAAAGTTTGTTTTTTCTCAACAAAAAAAAACAATCAACTTTCATTCTATTCTTAAATCTACCCCTATGGTCCAGTTCCAACTCAATGTGTCATTTTTACATTGATAACAAATCCACATCAACAAGGTAACTAGAAAAAATATCTCCAAAATGACTTCATTCTAAGATACGAAAATCAAGAACGGTTAATTGTGATTTTTGGACAAGCAATTAATGTGGGAAGACTTTAAACTAAAGTAAAAATTGGTGATTTTTTTCTTAAAAAATGGAATAGATTTGGAACTGAACCTAAAATTTGGTGTTTTTTCTGAAATAAAAAAAAATCATGGTAGATTGGGGATTGAATTTATAGTTTAAAGTTTTTTCTAAGATAAAAAAAAATCAGGACAGATTTGGGACTAAACCCAAAATTTGGGTTTTTTTCCAGAGATAAAAGAAAGTTCGGAGTATATTTGAGACTAAATCTAAAATTGGAGGTTATTTATAGAATTAGGCCCGTGATATGTTGTATACCTGCTTCATTTGTTCTTCGTTTGGGGAGTGGGTGGTATGAACAAGGAGGTGGAGATGGAGATGGAAACGGGGAAGATAGTGATAGAGAAAGTGAGGGGCAAGTCGACAGTCACCAAATCATTCTCCAAATACCCCCTCAAGTTCATCATCCCTCGCAAGGTCTCGGTCATCTCTTTCTTCTCTCCTCTCCTCTCTCCGCCAAAACTTAAAAAGACTGAATCGCTTGTTCCTCCAGGTGGGTCCTTCGGGATCCGATGCCGTTTGGATTTATGCTCTCACCTATGGCGGTGGCATCGTCTCCGTGCGTTCTGACTTCTCACCCCCTCTTCCTTCCTACATTCAAAGCCATTCCCATCTTTTATAATGTTTAGAACTGGCAATTCGAAAATTTTCAATTCTTTACTTGAATTGTGTGAAAGCGTGTTGGTTAGTGTGTGAGGTTCGAGTTGGTCGTGTCGTGTCGTGTTTGGTGTTTCTTCAACGGGTCCGTGTTGCGGTCTCGTGATGCTTATTCGATGGAGGGGAAAAGGTTCAGAACTGTATGTTTAATTGGAATTGATCTGTTGTCGATTTAGGGGGATGCAATTTCTTGTAAGCTTGAGATTGGAGATGGTTGCACAGCTGTCTTGACAACTCAATCTTCCACCAAGGTTGGTTCTTCCAGCTTCCGTTTATTTGGCAATGATGTATGTTATTGGAATCTGCAAGCTATACAGCTTTAGGATGGAGTAGTGCAGTCTCTGTGGATTTCGGTGATGTGGATTTGCTTCCAATGCTTGAAAGTTAAAGATGTTGCAGGTTTATAAGTCTGTGGGATCAAAATGCTCTGAACAGTACCTTGAGGTAATTATGATTTCGCGCTCCTTGGTATGGCATACTCCTTTTTCTAGGCTTTCTTGTTGTCACTATCTTGGTTTCCCAGTTGTCACATGGCAGTGCGATTTTATTCTCTTTTTTTTAGCTGAAGTGATGGTGAATTTGTTAAATTAGGTGTAACTTTCGAATGGTGTTATATTCCTATGTGACAGCAGCTATATTCTGCAATGCAGCAGGCAGAAATTGGGCGTGACTCCATGTTGGTCCTCGTTCCGGATCCAGTGACTTGTTTTTCCACTGCGAGGTACTTCCAAAAGCAGGTTTTTAGGGTGCATTCGGATTCAAACTTGGTCCTAGTCGATTGGTTTACAAGCGGGCGGCATGAAAGCGGAGAAAAATGGGATTTCGCTCTTTATAAGAGCACCAACAACATTTTCTTGGAGGGTGATCAGCCTTTATTTCTTGACACGGTAATGGCTTTGTTTTTTCCATAGTTCAACATCTGTTTCAGAATTTGTAATAAGAGATCTTTCTGTTTCTAATACTTTTGGCCCTATCCTGTCAGAATTCAAAAAGAAAAAGGAGGATAGAAACATGTGAATTCCGATTAATGATGTGACGATAATTGCGATTGGTGTCATGGATAGGTTGAGAAAGAAGCAATATGAGTTTACAGCCTCCCTTTTGGCTTATGCATATGAAGATTGCTCTTCTGTGACTTCATTTGAGTAATCAAATATTTGAACAGGTATTGCTAGAGCAGGGAAGTATTGTTCCTCTGGCAGAACGCATGCAGGATTATCAAGTCATTGCAATGGTTGTAATTTTAGGGTAAATATAGTGGGCTTTTGAAGTTCCCATTACACAGTCTTTTCAGTTGTACTGCTGAAATCATGGTTATGGACTGCGCGAGATACTTATTTGTACCATCGAATGTTTGCTACTTTGCAGGCCAATGTTGAGGCATCTTCAAGGCCAAGTTCAAGAAGATGTAAAGAGGATGATGGCCAAGCAACTACAGGGTTCTCCTGCTCGATGGGGTCGCCAGATAACATTCAATACACATAATTCTGCCAATAAACCATCCTTAATAGCATCTTGCAGTGCCTTTGGCCATAAGGTACCTTTTCTTTTAATCGATGAACGCAAAATCAGGGTGCTTCATGGGAATAGGTTTTAGGAACTATACACTGCTAATCCATTTGTTAGGTTGTTTTGGACCCAAGTATTTCAAAACCATTTCTGAGACAAACCTAACACTTTGAAACCTGAACCATTATGCGAACCTTTCAGTGAATTTTTACTTTACATGTTGGTCATTATAGACCATTGAAGTAGGGGATTTCTTTTTCTTTTCCCGTATTTGAAAAAAGTAATCTAGTTCTGCACTAAAATAAGTTGAGGTTCTTGCTGTTTTCGTGAAACCAATTTTGAGAAAATAAAAGCTTGGCATTAGGTATGTGGTCATTGAACCCTTCAATGGGTGTGTCAGTTTGAACTTCCAGAAAAGATTATAGATGTCACCCTGGCAAGCCGCATTCTGCAATGCTGTCTCAGTTGGTTTGATTGACATATAATATTTGTTTTAGATGCTCGTCTTGCTTTTCAGTATCTTGTCCGAGATCTTTCAAGCTTCAGCTTGTTCATTTTTCAGTTCTACTTCCGCTTTAAGGTCATTAGTCCAAGAGAATCAATAAGCTTTTTGTACAAGTTATTCTTTGCCATCTTTATCTTTTATTGCCAAATTATAATGTTTGTTTGTTGCCTTTACTGGTCCTTAACAAGCATAACTGGATCAATGTCTTGGTGGCTCCATCATTTCCCCGTTAGTCGTTTTGATATCTTGTGGTAAAAGCAACAATTCTGAACCAAATTTGTAGACACAGGCACGACTAGCTTAGATGTTTTGAAGGTGCCTCTGATAATTAATGTTTGAACCTTGATGGTTCTGTTTGTACAGCAGGGAGGAGGGATCATTGTTCGAATAGCTTCCTCGACGACCGAATCAGTTTATCAATTCCTGAAGCATCAATTAGCTGGCTTGGAGGCATTGCTGGGGGTGTCGCCTTATTCTTGAAGAATGGTGGGTAACGAGAGCTCTCAACCAGCCTTTTTTGGTACGCATGCTAAGTTATCAAAAAGGTTGACCCGTCTCTTTATTTAGGTATGTGTCAAAAAGGTTGCTGTCTTGGTGACAGAGGTGGTGATTGTTGTTGTACTTGTATATCCCAGCTTAACATCAAGAAGCATGTCCCAGCTCCATTGGAAGTGTGTGTTGAGAGTTCAAAATCTGCTAATTTTTTCAAGTTCAAGTTTTGATACATTTACCGTCGTCATCATCGCTGAAGATGGAGAACACTTGGCAATTGCCACTAGTCCCCAACAAGAAGCATATTCGGCGCCAGTACCATTCACGGAGGTTTGTCTTGACATGATTGGATAGGTGAAACTCGTGTTTATCGCATTGATTGAACTATAAGTAAGCAATTCAGCTTGCAAGTTAAGTAAGACGAAATGAAAGCAGCTCCTTCTCATTGATGAGAACAAAAGTGGAAGCGCATTACCCAACTGGGTAAAAGTGGAATGATAATATGTTAGTTTCTTCCAATAGGTTATAATATGATGGAATGCTCAAGACAGGGACTCATCGGAGGCTTAAAGAGATTCGAATGTTTGATGTCGTCGGTGTTGGAAAAAACCATTGCCGTGGACGAGCCATTTGTGACTACTGACTAGTAGATCATTTATTTAAAAAAAAAAAAAGATTATTCAGCCCTCTATCCTTTGGCAAACTGTTGCTCAATATTCAATATTTTTTTTATGTTACTATTTTACCTTTAAAAAGTTAATTAATTTTATTATCATCTTTGAATAATGTTAGTTTATTGGGTACTAGATTTAATCATCTACCGAAATGAGATATATTTTGAGTTAGAGATAATTTGATAATAAGTATAATTATTGTTTGGTTTCCATCTTCTTTTATAAAGTATATTTTTAATTGTTCTTTAACTAATTTCATCGTAATAGTTCAATATAGTCAAGAAGTTAAATCATGTTACGATATAATCTATATCTAAAATTAGGACCAATAAATATATGGTTTATTTGCACTGTTCAACCATAATTATATTCCAAATAGTTTAAGTTTATGTTATTGACAGTATGAGTAATATTTCTCAGTCTACTTCAACATTAAACTAAATGGATTCTGATCATTCGTATATTCAGAATAATATATATATATTTAAAGATATTTTATCTTCATCTATTGTTTTTTTAGTTTCCAACCGAAAGACTTTCATAAGTTTTTTCTTTTCTTTTCAAACTGACACATGCTTTTAAAAATGTATTTCAAGATATTTTTGTCTAAATTCAAATGATATAGTTTATAATTGTACGCATTAATATTGTTTAGGAAATATTTCCTCTGCTTCCCCTCTCTACTGCTTTCTTACAATTTAGTTGTTCCTGTTTTGTCTAAATAGTCAAGTGCACACCATTTGGAGTGTCTGTTGTATCCTGAAAAATAGTTTCATTTTTCCTTCTCCACTCACTGAAAGGCAGAAAGTATTCTTGAGGACAATACTTGCATGTTGCATGCCTTGGACGATCGTAAATTTTGCATTTCTATTATGTGATTCTTGGATTTTTGCAACACAAAATGCTTTTAATAGATCAAAAAAGATTGAAAAAGTGCCATATTGGGGAGAAAAGGTTTGTAAAGAATGGGGGTTTTGGGAAAATAACTCGGTTTGATCCATATGAGGTGAGAAATGGAGAGATTTGCCCCTTTAAAGATAATAATAGATTATTCACCAAGGATAATCATCATCTCCATCACTAATGTTAAATAGCAATTTTATAGGTTGTATTATCTTCTTGACAAGTGTTTTTAGTTTGTAGAAAATCACAATCAATATATATGTTAAAGTATCTCATATCACTTTCTGACCCGAAAAAAAAAAAGTATCTCATATCACTTGTCTATTGAGTTCATAATTTTATAGTCTTCCTTAACCTATTAATTAAACTTTTTGGGTTGAATATTCTAACAATAATCTCCCATCCCGCCTAACGTTGTCCCATTCTCGCCTCAAAATTCACAGATTGTGGGTTTTGTTCGCCACGTATGGGGCGATGCGGTGTGATTATTGACTTAGACAGGTGAAATTGCCACTCCTATTGGAGGGAGGGCAATCTACGGGAGGAGAGAGAGAGAGAGAGGGGACCTCACAAACTATTTAGTACCCTCATTCATCTGTTTGATGCCTAAATTCTCGTGCCCCCTAAAGAGGTGAAGTTACTACTTAGTTAAATAGATATATAAAATGAAAATTAAAAAAAAAAGATTGAATATTATTAGCTTCTTCACAAACTCAATCACATTCCAAAGTATGTGGATTTTTCTTGCTCAGTGTTGTATTCATGTTCTATTCTTTAAACGACATTTTCATTCAATCTAATGGCTAAATTAAAACTTGAGACCATAACTCGTTACCCACTATTTAAATTGTACTAATAAATTAAAGCTTATAAGCTTGTCATTTACCTGATTTTTATAAGTTAATTTCAAATTAAGTAGATCATAGATATAACCATTTTCATTTTTTTCTTCTAAATGTACTTGTTTAAATGATTTGAGATATATTTAAAATAAAAAAATTTCAAAGTAAAAGTAAATTTCATTGAAATGTAAATATGTTGTTTCTGATAAGTTGTAATTTTTTTTTTTAAAGATGAGTTAATAAAGTCTATCATTTATTTCACTCTTAGTAAAAAATAACTCATTAAATTAAAGAAATTACATTATTAAAAAAATCTTATCAATCCTATCTTTTGTAACTCAGTTTCAAAATTAGTGGATTTTACGGACAAAATTGTTTTCATTCTCATTTTCTTCTAAACATATTTTCTTTAAAGGAGATATGCTATATTTAGGGTAAAAGCCATCAAAACCCTTAAACTATATTTACTATGACATATTTACCCCAAACTTTTTTGTGTCACAAAAAACTCCAAACTTGTACCTATGTAACATATTTACTCTAAAATTTTTCTTGTGACACCAAAAACCCCCATACATGTATTCGTGTGACACATTTACAAAAACAAAATTGTGTCATGGAAAAAAAATTTGGAATTTTAGTCTCACAAAAAAATTTGGAGTAAATGTGTCACACAGGTATAAGTTTGGGGTTTTAGTGTTACAAAAAAATTTTTGGATAAATGTATCACATAGGTACAAGTTTAAAGTTTTTGGTGTCACAAAATATAGTTTATGGTAGATGTGTCACAGTAGGCAAAGTTTGAGGTTTTTTTTGTAACTTTTTCCCTTATATTTATAATAAGTTAATTTTAGAAGATGGAAAAAAATAAGGGAAAATTTCAATTTATGGCTTGAAGTACCTTCGTTTTTTCAAATAGGGGCATGAAATTGACTTTGTTTCAATTAAAGGCCTGAAGTGCCATTGTTGTTTCAAAGAAGGGTCTGAAGTAGCTAAATCATCTCAAATAAGGGTTTGGCTGGCTAGTGATAATTCCGGTCACCGGAGAAAGGGTATTTTAGTAAAAATAATTATAATTATAATTTCTTTTCTTTCCTTTTCTTTTCTTTTCTTCCTCCTTCCTAGCCATCCTTGTCGGCGCCAGTGACCTGCCATGTCACGCCCCAGACCATACGAGCGCAATAACATCCCGTTCAACTTTCGTTTTGATTCCGTAACAATCAGGATCCTACGACGGTGGCAATAGTGCGAAATAAAATATGCATGCGGTAGCGCAAATAACTCCGTACATATGAAAAACAAGATAACTAAAAGGATTCATAACATAACAAAAGTCAGTCGAATACGAAAGCGTACAACTTAAGGAAAACGACAACATAGTTCGATGAAAAAGAGATAGTCACTAGTCCAAAACTACACCTACTACCCTACGAGGTTAGACAAAAAGATGCTATAGATGTACCTAGACGTCGGGCTCGCCATCACTAGCATCTTCCTCTTCTTCTTCAGGGTCGGACTCGACTTCAAAAGCGACAGGCTCCATGCCTTGAGCATCCACGGCGAGAACAGGTGGAGACGGCTGGCTCGCTCGAACCTTGAAGGTAGGGTTGTACACCCTCACCATCTGGAGGGGCGGGGTCGCACCAATCTGGGATTACACAAAATGGCACATCAAAACCCTTCAAGGGTCCAATCTCCATCCCATTCTCATCACGATAGAACCATGCCTCGTAGGTATGCGGTTTCCAATAAGGGTCCCCCTCGTCAACATAGCTATAGTCCCTCTTCGGATGTACGTCTTACCTTCGACCGAGGGATATTCAATGACTATCGTCTCAAAATCCATTGGCACTCCATAATGCTTAGGCGGCATACTTATAGTCTAGAGTCTGAAAATGATAAATCCCACGACGGTGTGAGAATAAATCTCAGTGAGCCAAACCTAACCTTACTCTAGGACAAAGGTACCTCCAGACTCTTACAACGTGCAAGTTCTAACCTGAGCATTCACAGGACCAAGAGCTAATAAAATGAAGACACAATATCAGACATTTAAATTTTCAATTCAAAAGCAGTTTACAAGCTCACAAGCATTTGATTAGGGCTAGGCTTCGTTCTTAAGGCATAAAATAATTCCATGATTCACAAACAGTATTTTCCATCCAAAACTCAATTCTCGTTATCCAACCTTCATAACATATAAATCATAATCTCGCTATCCAACCCTCACCACGCACTCTAGCGCCCGGGCCATAGCATAATATTAATCTTGTCGGCTCATCGGTCCGCGCTATATCGCAAAAGTACTTTCATCGGCTCATCAGGCCATCTAATAACTTATCGATTCATCGGACCGTCGGCTCATCAGGCCATATAATAACTTATCGGTTCATCGGACCGTCAGCTCATCGGGCCATATAATAAGTAATATGTGGCTTTTACTATACGACTTTCCTTATAGCCTCTCATAAAGCCGAGATCCTTATAATCAAATATCGACATTTAGCATTCACTCATCACACTGACAAATCACCCATAATCACACAAGGCCTAGTATACATAGGCCCTCAATTAACACTTACACAAGCCATTTGATAACCAACATGCAAGAATAGGCCATATACATCAACTTACACTCAAGGCATGTCTTATAACCACAACTCACATAATCATTTTGCATGACACAAGATCACATTACTTACATATTCGATCACTCATGAATTATCTAGCACTGAATCACACAAAGCCCAACATACAAGATATTTTCTTAAAACTTACAAACATTAAGCACAAAGCACTCTATAGAGCATAAATTCGATGGTACTGTTCACGTACCCAAACAACCACTAGATTTCAACAAAACCTAAACCAAACATGCTCATAACCACCTAAATATCATTATCTCAAGCCTACAATTCATCCAACATGAAAATCCCATATAGTGCAAATTAGGGTCCCTTGCACTTCCACTATAAACAGCCCACAAAAAGCCTCAAAACCTCATCCATACTTGTCTATTAGTAACTTAGAGTATTAATATAGGTTTAGGGATGACTCACCAAAGATCCAAGTAAGAAAAATCCCCAAAATCACCCTTAGAACTCACGGCACAAGTTGGTCCATCCTTGGTTTCTCGGGCGAACGGCGGTGCACGGTGGTCACGAGCTGAGGTGGCTCACGATGGTGGTAGGTATGGGACGTGATGGTGAGGTGCACGATGACTGGTAGTGGATGGCAAGATGGTGGTGGTAATGACCGAACAAGAGGGGATATGGAAGAGAAAAATGAGAGAGGGTGAGTGGAAGAGAGTGAAATTCGAAATTACGAGAGGGGAGAGAGAGTGAGGTGGTCTTGAGCTTCATTTTGGCTTGTTTGTGAAGCTTTGGTGGGGTTTATCGGGAAAGACAACTATGTGACATAAGGGGAAGTCTAATGATGGCTATGAGTGATGGGTTGAGTGACATAAAGTGGAAGAGAGAAAGACAAGAGGTGATGGGTGGCTTAAAAGTCAAAGAAAATGGCCCATAATATTTTACTCTTGTCTCTTATGCAAAAATGCACATTTAATGCATTAATGCTCTAAAGTTTCGGTCACGTAGAGGGCGAAAAAAATTAAATGTGCTCTCAATTAAAAATCTAAGGAACGAGCCTAAATCTGGGGGTGCAAGGAATTTCCAAATTAATTCCCTTAATCACCGATTTCCAACTTACCTCGGAACGACCCAAAATTCAAAAAGTCTCGACAAGACAATTCCAATGTTTCATTATCGAAATTCTTGAATGATCGACGTCCAATTTCAAAGCCCAATTCGTGACTAAAATTCATGAATAGTAACTTCATGGCGTCTTGAACTAACGAGTGGCTTTTAGGGTTTTATGCGTATCGACCCGTGATCATCATCATGTTTTAAAGTTGTTTGAACCATAGCGACTTTGATTGTCATGTAATTGCAAGGGTCAATCGTTAGTTCCAAAGGTCGCGTTCATTAGAAATCTGGTTTAGGTTCATTCGCAAATTATACTTTGGTCGTACGGAATCACCCGCGGATCAATCATATAACGCTAGCAAATCGTTCTAAAACTAATTTTTAAACGGCTTATGATAGTACAAGATGTTCCCTCGGCAATCATTATGGTCAAGTCGTTAATCTAGGATCAAGTCCTTTGGTCAACGTACTTAATTCCTTGTTAGCATTTCTTCTTGGGTTAGTTAACTCAAGAGTGATCAATTCTGAGCGAGTTTTGCTGAAACACATCAATTAATATTTCATTTATTCATAAGCTTCGAAATGAGTCAAATTCAGAATGTCGCACGCCGGCCTCAAGCGAGGGAGGCCCTCGCTGGCGATGGGCGAGGGCCACCCTCACTTGCCCGGGCAAGAGCCGCCCTGGGCTGGTGAGGGTGTTCCTCACTAGATTCGGCGAGGAATGCCTTAGCCTGACGCCGGTGAGGAATGCCCTCGCCTGATGCCAGCGAGGGCTGCTCTCGCCAGCCCAGGCGAGGGCGAGGGTTGCCCTCGCTGGCATCGAGTGAGGGTCGCCCTCGCCAGATCCGGCGAGCCCCCCCTCGCCCTTGCCTGGGTTGGGTAGGCGAAGGCCGCCGCCTGTGTCCAGCGGCTCCACCGACCATTGACGCCAGCGGAGTGAAGATGGGAAGGAAGAAAGAAAAAAAAGGAAAAGGAAAAGAAAAGAAAAATAGAAAATGGAAGAAAGAAAAGAAAAGAAGAAAAAAAGGTAAATGGCGTAAATGTCCTTTGATCAGACCCTTTTTTGAGACAATTTGGTCACTTCAGACCCTTATTTGAAACTATATCCACTTCATGCTTTTATTTGAGACGATTTGGCCACTTCAAACACTTCTTTAAAACAATAAGGGTACTTTAGGCCCTTAATTGAAATAAAGTCAACTTCAGGCCCTTATTTGAAAAAACGAAGGCACTTCGAGCCCTAAATTGGAATTTTCCCAAAAAATAATGAGGTGTAAATATGTATCTTAAAATAAGTTATCATTTCATTTCCATAAATTTATTTGTTTCATGTGCTAAATTAAATAAACCATATCATTTAATTCATGTGTAGTAAATATAATTTTGATTGCATTAAAGAAAGAATTAATACCACAAAAAATCCAAACTATGCCTACTATAACACAAAAACCCTGAAATTTTTTTGTGTGTCACTAAAAACCCTAAACTTGTCCATTATGACACAAATAGCCCAAACTTTTTTTTTATCGTAAAAAACCCTGAACTAATGTGACAAATATACCTTGGGTGGAACTAAAATAGAGAATATTTATGCCACACATGTATAATTTTAAGATTTATCGTGACACAAAAAAAGTTTGGGGCATTTGTGTTATAGTTGGCAAGTTTAGGATTTTTTGTGACACAAAAAAAATTTATGGTATTTGTGTCCCGGTAGGAATAGTTTGAATTTTTTTTTTGTGGTATTTTACCCTTAAAGAAAATATCTCACTTGAAAAATTATATGATTTACAAATATACTTTATCGATACTTTGATCAATTGTGTTAGCTAAAATATATCATTTATTTCATTCTTAGTTAAACAGATTTGGTTGAATCAAATATAGATTACAGATACTTTCTCTTTCTCTTTTTTCTTTTTTCTTTTGAAATTTAAACTTAATAAATTATAGACATTTGGTGACAAACCCGTAAACTTATTGGTTTAGATCATGTAGCGAAATTGTGCCACATGTTTTTCTATATGACAATCGCAGAGGTAAAGTTAAATGTTACGTGAAGAGCATAGAAGAGTGCTCACGCTTCCTGTGGGCATATATATTTGCAAATAAAAATCGATATGCTTTTTATCATAGATTGTATATCAATCCCTTTAATCTCTCCTGATCCCTATCAATCCTTTCTCCAATCTCTCTCTCTCCAAACACAATTGTGATTTTAGAACCTTGCCCCATCCCTCTCGGCAGATATCGTTAAAGCACATGATTTCAATTATTAAAGAAAAATTAAAGGCAAGGTAGATCTTATTAAAAAGACCAATTCAGATAGACACCTCGATTATGAATTAGTTCATACCTACCTATATATATATTTTTTCTCCTAATAAGCAAACTTTGCCTATCCACAATCTATAAATAAGCTAAAGAAATGACTCCTTGAGTATTAAACAAAATGATTCCGCCCGAAAAGAAAAAGGAAGGGGATTAAACAAATAAATGGAAGAATGTAGAGCGAGAACATGGAGAAGAACATATAAATGCGACGTGCATGCAAGTTAGAGAGAGAGGGAGAGAGATTCTCGCGGGAAGGGAAGGGAAATAAGAGAAAAGCGAAGAGTCGTCATCGGAGCTTCTTTCTCTCTCTCTCTCTCTCTCTCCTCCCAATCCACCGAATTCGTCGTTGTCCTCCTTTCCACGCTTCTCTCTCTGGTTGAAATTCAATCCCCAAGAATTCCTGGGTCTGATCCGTCTCGCTCTCGACTCCTGTAAGTTGCTCTCCTCTTTTTTCGCTCCTTCAATACAATCTCTGTCGGTTCGTTGATGGACGATTTGTCCTGTTCGGTTCCGTTTCGTGTTCGATCGTGGGTTGGATCCTCCGTTGTCTGATTGTTGAAAGACCGCGATGGCGATGATGACTAAATTGCCCCCTTCTTGATCGCCTGACGGTCGTCATGATTTTCTGCTTTGTTTGTCCTCGATGCATAATGGAATTATTAAATTTCTTGCCGTGTTTCTTCATAAGGTGTGCAAGTACGAATACAAGCGGGGTTGACTGAATTAATTTAGATGTTGTGGCAGGCCGGCTCATGTAATTTGGCATCTTTTTAGTCTCCAGGGACGCAATATAATATGCAATTGCGCATCGGGGAAATCGTGACGGATGGTTGGTGGATTGCGTGATAAATAAACTGATTCTGTCTTCTTTTTTTTGGCTAGGGCGGATTGAAGTAGAGGAATGGATTCGGCCAGGAGTTGGCTCCAGAAATTCCAGCCGAGGGATAAGTTGAGATCGTATACGAAGAAGAAGGAGCCGGGTGGTTCCGGGAGAGAGGATTCAAGCGTGCACTCGGTATCGGGAGATGAAGTGCCCTCTAATGTCACCAAGCAGAGGGTTGCAGCCGCCAAGCAGTACATCGAGAACCATTACAAGGAGCAAATGAAGAATCTGCAGGAGAGGAGGGAAAGGTATGGACCGAACCTCAAATAGAAATAGAAATAAGTTCTTTGCTCAGAGATTGAACAGAATGCTCTTTCTTTCTGAAATTGTTAGAACAGATGAATGGGTTCCCCTTTCTATACTGTACCTTTAAGGTGCGGTGATCCTTTATTAATAGATCACAACAATATCTGTCTCGTGAAAGGTCGGTTCCTGCTTTATCCATATGTTGTTATGTTACAGCCATTTCACTCAGATGTATATGGGGCTTCTTTACAAGGGCCTTCGAAGTACAAATGTCGACTTTCAATTTCTCCACATTATAAGGAATTCTTTCGTTTTCTACCCAAAGTATAAGGGGTCAGCTTATTGACAGAAACCTAATAGCTAATAGACTGGTTAGTCCATCTCGGAAATGCATGAGGGGACTTCATTAAAGAAAAAATTCGGGGGGGGGGGAGGTGAAGTTATGCATGACATGAACTATGGAGCTTGTCTGGACATTCTTCTCTTTTCATTGTAGATTTCTTGAATTGGCAATACTGGTGTTTCTCAAGTCTTCGGAGTAGTGTCATTGACTTTAGCAACCCCTTAATTCATTACCAAGAATAGATTTTTCCACATATATTCTAGTTTTTCTTGCTTGGTGTCTAAAATCATTATATGAATAGTATCTCTTGAGGAGTTTACCAGTTAAGTCATTGAGAGGCTTCTGATACTTGAGATCAATCTGATTCTTGCTTTACTCTTGGTTCACCTTCAAGTTGCATATAAGTAATCTTCACTTTTTCCTCTAGACGAATTTTTTTGGAAAAGAAGTTGGCTGATGCTGATGTCTCCGAAGAAGATCAAAACAACCTCCTCAAATTCTTGGAGAAGAAAGAAACAGAGTACATGCGTCTTCAAAGACATAAAATGGGTGTTGATGATTTCGAATTATTGACAATGATTGGAAAAGGTGCATTTGGAGAGGTGATTGTTCTATTCTTCTGTTCCTATTTATGGATTGTGATGTTCTCTTCAATTATTTCCTTTCTCTATGTTATTGGCAACTTTTCCCCTATCTATTTGTTTTCAATTGAACATGCTAATTTCATTCACTAACAAGAGATCATTTACGAATGCTTTATAGCTTTGCTTATCCCTAAATCAAGCACACATTAATTCACCATTGCATTAATGTTCTTGCTATAATTCTCATTTCACTTTTTACTTACTAATGTGTATTGAGTGTGCAACTTAGGAAACAATTTGAATAAAATATGTTTTGTGGAGGACAAATGGAGGAGTAGCATTAAGTTCATCAATTTTATTTCTCCATAATCAAGAAAGGAACATTATTGCTAGAAAACTTATTAGGATGTGTTTGGTAGCCTGGAATTTTTTACTAGAAATAATAGGATAAAATAAGAAGTACCTTAAGTTCCTTGACAAGAGGCAAGAATGAAATACTAGAAATAATGAACACCAATACAACAAAGAAACGAATGATGAACCTAGCAGAAAGAAACAAATGATTGGTGGATTTCCTTGATAAATTTACCCAAGCTACTTGGTCAATATGGATGAAACTTCACTCTGAGATGCTCAGTGGTGAGATTCTGATACCAGTGGCATTTCGACAAAGAATAGAGCAAGTTAGAGAGCCAAATGGTATTACCAAGGATATGAATTGATGATCTTATAAGGAATGTCCCAAAAGCTAAGTAAACCACTTAGCATTATAGAGAAATAAGAAAAAGGAGCAAATAGAATCAAGCTCCCAATCATAAAGAATTCCTGACAAAGATGGGATTTGAATGAACAGCTTTAAACTTGCACATAAATAGTCTGATTAGAAACTATTCTGGTCAACTGAATGTTCAAATTCCTGTTAGTCTGAAGTTATCAAGTGTAATCACGTTTTATTTATAGATTATTGACAATCTATAGTCAATGGCATTGTATGGAATTAACAGGCACTAACAAAAAGTTAAGAACTCAATTGACCGTGGATAATAAATTAGTGGATTCATTAACAAATAAAAGATTGTAATTGAAAGTTCATCTGGCACTACTGTCACTCGTGATGTTGTAGATTTGGTTCTTTCTAGTGGTTTGGTGTTTAATATCACTAGATATGCTAGCGGTTGTTTGGCAGGAAGTTTTTAATGTGTTGAATTGATTAATAAAGTAGGGAGTTCCATCATTATGATGACATCGATCTTTCTATGTAGGAAATTGAATTTATTAGAATAATTTGTATTGTTAAGAATTTATAATAATAATGAAGAAAAGGTGGAACTACAAAAGCTGCACTGACTTGTTGCTTGAAATTCAGCTCTTAACCCCTCTTTCTTTCATTTGCTCCTGGAGTTACTGTAGATTTTGGAAAGCAAAAGCAGATAAAACCACTGCCAAATAGTTATGAAATCAACTTGGATATAAGAGGTTATGATAGTTTAACACTATATGTGAATCCCATAATCATCAACATTAGGGTAAACATTATTGACTTTTATTATTCATATTAGAAAGAAGTCAATATATTTAATATATAGCTATTACATGTTATGTTTTCTTTTCACCGTCTTCCTTCACCTTGTAAGTCATTTTTAGCACTTTGGAGAGATAATAGAAAACAGTATTTTCTGCTTTGGACTTCAGGTTAGAGTTTGTAGGGAGAAGACAACAGGTCAAGTATATGCAATGAAGAAGCTCAAGAAATCAGAGATGCTTCGTAGAGGCCAAGTAATGTTGGAACTTATGTCCTATTCTTGGTTTAGCTTGTATTTTCATGCTTATTGTTCAAATCTGTTATTCTAGGTTGAGCATGTGAAAGCCGAAAGAAATCTGCTTGCAGAGGTGGACAGCAATTGCATCGTCAAACTATATTGCTCCTTCCAAGATGATGAGTTTCTTTATCTGATCATGGAATATTTACCGGGTGGGGACATGATGACTTTACTTATGCGAAAGGATACCTTGACAGAAGATGAAGCCAAGTTTTATGTTGGGGAAACAGTTTTAGCTATTGAATCGATTCATAAGCACAACTATATACACAGGTTGGTGTGAGACGTCTTGTTTTGCATTTCTGCTGATGTTATACATGAAAGAAAATCTCCCTTTATGTGGCACGAATTTGCGGATTTACCACCTTCATGTTCTATGTTCCAGGGACATAAAGCCTGATAATTTACTACTAGATAGATTTGGGCACCTAAGGTTGTCAGATTTTGGATTATGCAAACCATTAGACTGCAGTACTCTGGAGGAAAAGGATTTCTCAGTAGGAAACAATGTTAACGGATCATATCAAATTGACGATCATCCCACAGCTCCAAGACGTACACAACAAGAGCAATTACAAAACTGGCAGAAGAACAGGAGAATGCTTGTAAGATCCCATAATTGCTCACTATAATTTGAAGCAGCTCTGTTCTTTGACCGACAGTAGTAGAGGTTTCCTTCTCGCTTCAGGAGTGCTCTTAAAGTAGTCTCTCTTGTACTTTCTTATATGGAAATGGAAGGGTGTATGATTCCAGCAAAACAATAGTTCTGAGCACTAATCTTGATGATTTGCCTTTGGCCTTTTTTAATTGTAGGTATGATTCACAATCTTGATATGAAGTTGTGTAATTTGGCTTCTAAGCTTAAATTGTCTAATACTGTAGGCTTATTCGACTGTGGGTACACCTGACTATATTGCTCCAGAGGTTTTGTTGAAGAAAGGTTATGGGTTGGAATGCGATTGGTGAGTATTTCAATTTGTGTAATAGAAGTTATTATACGAGATAAATGAATTTTCTTGCTTGTTGGACATGTCGTCTTTTTTATGGAGATCCAATTGAGTTTCTGCGGCATGCTTTAGATAATCTAAAGTGCATTTGGCATTTGGAGAACGTTACTTTCACTCTTGGTTTTCATTTTGCTGGACATTTTGAAGAATTATCTATCTTTGTTCACTATTTGTTTGAAGGTGGTCTCTTGGTGCTATCATGTATGAAATGCTCGTGGGGTATCCTCCATTTTACTCTGATGACCCAATGTCTACTTGTAGGAAGGTAAGCCTTGGGGCCATTCAATTAAAAAAAAAAGGGCCATTTACTTTGTCCCAGTTTTGTTTCTTTCATTTTTATGTGTCTATCACGAGTTTTGTTGAAGAATGTTTCTGTGCTTTCACTTATTTTATGTATAAATTATCCCCCAATTTATACATGTGTTTGTAAGTATTCAATGATTCTTTTAGCTTTTTGTTTTTCTGCACAACAGTTGCTACTTTTAATCTTTTTACTTGTCTAGTTGGCTACATATCCTTGTGCTACTAATGTGATGTCGATAACTAGCCACGCTTTTGCTGTAGTGTCCATGTTGTTAGTGGAAGTGGAACTCGTGTTTCAAGATTGTGGTGGAATCTCTCTATTTTGTTTCTTGGTCATCACAAATTCACTCCATTTTGTAATATACATGCAGCCTGTGAAATCAACAATTAATAATATGGTCTAATATGATTTACTTTGCACAAGATAATAAGGTTATTCCCTTTTTTTGGACCCTTGTGAAGAAGTATTTAAGAATTGAAAATAGCTCATAAGAAAGGCTTTAGTTTAGGCTCTCTTAAGCTACTTCAGGTTCGGGAAGATTTTCCGGTATGTGTACTGGAGGGTTGAAAGAAAAAGGATGGAATTGGACTACCAACTATTGCGTAGTAAATGCAGAAGAACTAGGAGGAAATCAATTAAAGATCATGCAATGGCGGTTTCTTGCCTATTTAAAAGATTAATTAGTAGGAAGGATTGTTTCATGCAACTTTCAATTCTTCCATTGCTTGACTCTTATCTATTAGGAATTGGTAGTGAGAAAGGCTGACCTTCAACAACTTTGGAATTGTTCTTTTGAGAAATTGTTGAGGGACGTTTTGGATCTGTGGTGGTAGACATATTGCATTTGAATAAGTTGTATGGATAATATTATCAGTTGGCAATGAGTATTTTTGTGTGAATTGTTTCACTGGTATTAATTAAAGCATCTTGAACATCCAAGATCTTAACAAAAGTAAAAACATAACAATTAAATTGAACAAGGCAATCAATCCCACTATATAGTCGACACATGAAAATTTTAGAAAAAGAATAATAGGTGAAAGGTAGTGGGGAGTTGTTTCTCTTGTCATTGTTCAGTTAGTTTATTTGGGCGATACTTCCAATACTAATGCTTTTTCATCTGTGTGTGGTTTCTGTATTTATTAGTCTTGGGGTGTGGTTGCCTGCATCAGGCTTTTGTTCGCTCCCCTTACAGTGTCTTTTTTGTGTATGTTGCCCTCAAGCAGATTGTGAACTGGAGAACTCATTTGAAGTTTCCTGATGAAGCAAAGCTTTCTTCAGAAGCAAAAGACTTGATCAGCAAACTTCTGTGTAATGTGAATCAGAGATTGGGTTCAAAAGGAGCACATGAAATAAAGGTGTTGTACGGTGTGTTCTATTCTAAGTTCTCGCACCCTTTCCACGGAATGAATAATAATTAAGAGATTCATCTAGCTGGTTCTCCATTTCCAGGCTCATCCATGGTTTGCGGGTACTGAATGGGATAAACTTTATCAAATGGAAGCTGCATTTATTCCTGAGGTTAAAGATGAGTTGGATACTCAAAATTTCGAAAAATTTGAAGAGGTAAACTTGTACTTCATCTTCACTTGATTTGCATACTTATAGTCAGGTTTCCTGTATTACCTACTCCATTGGCTTCTAACATGGCTTATGAGATCTTCTGCCTTTTTCTTTTTGGCAGCAGTCTGATTCTCAAGAACACTCATCGAGCAAAGCAGGTCCGTGGAGAAAGGTGAGTTGAACTCTATAGCAATGTTAAGATCACACTGTTGTAGTGGATTGCTGGTCTTGGAGGTTTGATTGGTGTTTAATCAACGCATATTGTCTCATCCCTTTTGTATATTAATATCATATGTTCTGATGTACACTTTTTGCCTTCAGTTTCTCACTCATACTATGATGATTGACAATCTTTTGAAATAAAATGATAATACAAACCGTGTCTGAATTTATTTGAACTTCCAACTTGACCAGTTAGCATTAATGTTCCTGTTCTTCAGATATGTATAGACGCTCATTAGTGGGAGGACCTCAAAATATTTGTTTTCAAGTTATGTCATCCTTGTTATATTAGATTTGCGTGAAGGCAAGGACATACAAATTGAATAGTTTGCCAAAGGTTTGATCTTAATCTTGTTTAGGAATGTTTTGCAGCATAGTTGAAAATTAAGACCTGTCACAGTTCAACTCCCCATGTCTAAACATTTACGAATTTCCTTATTCTATTCCAAGAGCATGTCTGCGCCTATGTGCGTGTTCAGAGATAGCTTAAGTAGCTGTGGATCTCCAGTGCTATTCTGACATCATGCAAAAGCACAGTTATTATGGTTAAGACAACTCTTTGTGATACTGATCCACAAATATATGGGTGGTCGAGCAGTAGAGGTGTAGCATATTGATCCTTCAGAAATTTTAATGTCTGCCATTGACACACTCAAAAGTGATGTGGTTATTCTTATTCAGCAATTATTGTTGTGCCCTCAGAATGATATATCAACTTCCTAGTTAAGCTTTTGTTGTTCTTGCACTTTATTGTGGTTTGTTACTGTAGATCTAGAAATAAGAGACATCTTCCGTGCTACTAGTGCAAGCATATAACAATCTTGTAGCTGCCAGTCTGTTACTTGTCGATCGTAATTACTCTACTTAATGTTCATTATTTTGTAGCTGCCAGTCTGTTACTTGTTGATCGTAATTACTCTACTTAATGTTCATTATTGAGATTTCATGCTGATCGCCTCTCGCTTTGTGGTCGGCCTTCTAGTTTGAGAACTTCTAATGACAAACAAGAAAAGTCTATATTAACTTACCTCATTTCCTATAATTTTCTTGTGTCTTGCAGATGCTTTCTTCTAAAGACATCAATTTTGTTGGATACACATACAAGAACTTTGAAATTGTCAATGATTATCCAGTCCCTGGGATGGGTAATCTCTCTCTATCTGATAGATGAACTGCACTCATTATATAAGAACAGTATTTTCAATGTCACGGATTGAAATTTTGATAAGATAGTCATTGGCAAAGTTTCAAGGGTAGTTTCACTTTATTTTTTAAGGACAATGATCCAATGAAATTTCTATATCATGTCATATAGGCAATGAATGTTCCACTCCTTTTTGTAATTATGACATAAATAGAAGTTCCCACATCAAGGAGCTTGGATATTTTGGTAGTGCTAAACTTCATAATAGTCCAGAGTTAATAAGCTATTTTAATCAATAGCCTTATGTGGTTTCATAGTATCATTTATAGCCTTAGGTTTCTTCTTTTTTTTCTTCGTTACCTATGGAGGACCATGGGAGGTTTGAAATTTCATTCACAAATTCAATGGAAGTTTTTTTAAATTCTGGTTATTTAAGTAGAGAGGTTCTCACGATACATGGATTTATGATGTACCACACAGTTGGCTGCATCAAAACAAGCCAGTCCCTGGAATGAAATAGTTGTCTTCTTCTCTTTCTCTTTGCTCCGATTATTTCCCCTTGGCATGTTGCTCCAGTGAACTTAAAGAAAGATGAGGTAATTTATTTTGATTTTCATCTCAGCTGAGTTAAAGAAGAAAAACAGCAGAACGACAAGGCCATCCGTGAAGACACTTTTTGGTAAGTCATCCTCATCTGCGGTAATTGTACAGTAGTAAGTAGAAAACGCACTCCTTTATGCTTTGTCTTTTGTAATTTATTTTAACTGCAACTGGAGACTCCTTGAGTGACTCATTTTCCCTCTCGGTCTTGGAACTTTGGCAGAAGAAGAAGAGTCGAAGTCTTCAGGTACCAGCATTGACGATCAACCTGGTCAAGGAAGCGATTACAGCTGAATACATAGGAGTTATAATTTCACATAGGTGCGAAACCAAGCATGCTCGCAGAGTCAAGATCACATCACAAGCTATTTTAGCTAGGGAAGAAATTAAGTACTAACCAATGATCACACTCATAGTGGATATGATACTTGCTCTGATTCCAATCCCTCTCACTCCTAGGGAATCGAATGGATTTTCTTTTTCTTACTGTAGGTGAAGGGGATGCGCGCATAGGATCTCATTTCAGGGTTTGATTTGGTCCGAGATTTTCTCCGAGGACTCCAAAGCCAGTCTCAAAAGAAAAACTAACAAGGCATCTGAAACTTCCCCTCAACATATCAAATTGCAGAATTTTTTTTGGTAATATTCCAGTGTAACAATAGTGTAAGTTGCATTATAAGTACGAGAGATACCACACATTGGAAAGATCTAAACTTGGATTTGGGATGTGGTAAAGTCTGTTTCACGCATTGTTCATAGTTGGAAGCTTGAAAATAAAGC
This sequence comes from Metrosideros polymorpha var. glaberrima, assembly GCA_001662345.2. Lineage (NCBI taxonomy): Eukaryota > Viridiplantae > Streptophyta > Magnoliopsida > Myrtales > Myrtaceae > Metrosideros > Metrosideros polymorpha. Next base: position 18,726,376 of record BCNH02000001.1, read on the forward strand.
CCTGGTCATCGTGGTGCTTCGATCTCCATCTTTATCTGACCTCTCCTTCCTTCCACGTCTGTTGCTGCGTTTTATTGCTTATTTTTCAAATTTTCATGTGACGTGGGATGCAAGTAACTAGTTTGGCAGAGGGAAGATAGGATGGAAAAAGGGTTGGGTGCTCCGAGTCAAACATCCACTATTAGATAACACGGACCGCGCCGATGATATCTACATGACCTAACAATGCATCATTTGGGCTCATATGAATCGGATGCATCTACCATGTGGTGGAATTACGACAAATTTTGCTTTAGTTATCAATTATTTGACAACTTTCGGAGGGGAGCAAATTTTGTATAATCTTGATGTAAGTGAACTCAACTCATGTGTATCAACGGTGCACATGAGCCTTTAACAATACATGGATAGCCCTCCATTTTGACCCATCAATCAAGTCTCTTTCTTCGAGGCATAGATAGCATCTATACTGTTATTCCTTTCATTACTCGTACATTGCAAAGCAACAGAAAAACAAAACATAATCACCAATTCAAAATCTTTATTGTAACAGGAGCTATTATCATTCCGTCGAAATTGTAAAGTGCAAGATTATGGTAATACGAGAAGTTTTGCTCGAATTAAAATATGACCAGATGACAAAAAGAGTTCGAAAAATCATCCTTTAAAGAATGTAGAATAAAAATCCACTTGTGCGGATACTGGATATATGCAACGTAATCTCTACTATGTAAAAAAGCCATTCGATGGGGGTTTAAGCTTCAAACATTTATCCAAAAATTTCATGAAACATCCGTGACCTCTATTAAGATATGTATTATAGTAAGAAGGACAAAATCACAATTTGAATAAAAATATAATTGTCAGCTTATCCATAAACATGTTATTTCTCAAAATTAAACTCAGGTTTCTCTCCTGAACCATTTCTTTCCCCAACTCTTTCATAATCAAATATGAAGATTCATAGAGTTTATGAATTTTTAATCAATCTATAGTGTAACGAGTAGAGAGAGATATAAAAACTGGAATAAATTTTAAATTAATCTTATGGAAATAGAATCATGTTCTAATTAGAATCATGATCTAAAACTCTGGGTTAATTATAGTAGAGAGAGTATAGGGGATTGGGGGCAGTGGTCCAACCCTTCCCATTCCTAGGGGGGTCGCTAACCCCGTGTCACGGTCCAATATTTCCTATTTCATGAAGACATGAAAGTAAACTCCATAATGCTTGGAGAGGCATGAGGGATGCGAGACGAATGATACAAATGGATTGTGAGAAGTGATGTTAAAGGTTGTGTTAGCAATCTATCCATGAATGGAATATCATGTGGAAGATGTTCGGAAGCGGGGTCAGATATTTGTGTATAAATTGGTCGGGAGCTGATGTCACTCTTTTGATGAAGATCACATTAGGCCGAAACTAGTTGTGTTGAATCGAGATGCATGCCTCACTCTGGACATGAGACGCCTCCATTAAAGGGAGTTGTGGTACGGTCAATCACAATAAGGCATTTCGCAATACAAGCCATGACAACAATCTTTGAAAAGAAAGGCTGGCGTAGTGAATTGGGTCGCCAAACGTCCCACGGTTCCATGATCTAGGCAAATCTGCCTGGACCGTAACAAATGGTATTAAAGCAGGTTCTCGAATTGTATATGCGGAGGCCATCTATTACCATATTTCAAGCATGGGCAGTTGAGAAGAGGGAAGATGTGTTTCAGTTGGACGAGCGTAGACCATTCGAGTAACGCCTATGGATAGGCATTGATGATGCGGTGCGCGAGGAAGTGATAGTGAGCGACGCATTCTGTAAGGTGAGTATTGACCTTTTATGTAAGACCTAGGGAGAGGTATTAATAATTAAAGGAACGCAAGGAAGCGACTGAATATTCCGTAACAAGAGCATTGCGGAAATCAAGTGGGAGAGAATATCATTGTCCGACATACGTTATCGAAGAGGTAGTGTCACTGCTCAAAAATGACTCAACCAAGATTTCCTGCAGCTCGTCGCCTTCTACTCCAGCCACAAACAGGTCTTGCCACTGCAAAAATCTATTAAAAATTGATAAAATTTCCATGACAGATTTAAACTACAATCCGTCAAGTTCAGCAAATTGTCTGCAAATTAAAGATAAGTCGAAGTTTTTCTCAATTTGGATCATAACCTAGTCTTCCTTGCAAAGCAGCTTCATTCAACATCCTCATGAAAAGTCACGAGACCTTTTTGATATGCTCTGAGCAGGAATTAGTCTGTCCCTTGTGGAAGCAAAAATCTAGAGGGGCAAGAAACAGCTGGTTTCTCAATGGAACTGCTATTCATTTTGTGTAGTGCAAGTTTGTACTCTCTCATCTAGTTCCAAGATCTTACACGACCATTGCCATGAAAAGAACTAGCGATGGACCTTCATATTATAAATGACTTCACCGGCAGCAGCAGATCTCTGAAACAAGAGTAACCATTACATATGCAACTTCAGTAGATGTTTATACATTATCCACCAATTTTGCTGATTTAGCAGAAATAGGTTCACCAATTCGTTTTCCCATCAGTATATTTCTAAATAGGAAGAGTAGCGACTAAGGCAAAACAGCTAATCTCTTGACAAGCGAAAAACTCTGATAAGACAAGGTCATGTCTACAACAGCAAACCTCCATTCACACCACTCTCATAAATTCTAAGTGAGGCTTCAGCAAGACAGTTATATATTAGAGCTGAAAGCATCTTATGTCCTTCCAGTATTTGATTCTCCCATGTCAACACCTGCCCCTCCAACCTGAGCGGAACTCTGGGACTCCATCGACATTTGCGGCTGTATAGCTTGTGGCCGGCTCTGCGCCCAGCTCACTCTGTTTCCAGGATCTCTCCTTTCAACCTGCATTGTTTCACGGCGCCTATCATACCGTGGGCGAGGCCGCCTTGTTGGCTGCCTCTCGTTATACCAATATTGTGACCGGTGAATGACTTTACCATCGACGAACAAATCACCTGATAACGTGCTCCGAGAATTTGGAAGACAATATTGTTTGCAGTTAGGAAGGGACACAAATGAACAGAAGCAATGCGCTCATAACTGGCACTGGCAATAATATGGTGAAGGGCTCTAAATACCAACCTCCATAATCTTTGTTTGGCACATCAAGATACGAATCCGGCAAAACCCAGAGAACACCAGGTAATCCTATTCAACCAAGAAGAGGCATTCATCAAACAAACTCAAGCCAACACGATCTGACACCAAGGCAACACCAATCCTCAATCATTGAATTGATTGGAATATCCAACAAGAACATCACTCAAAAATGAAAATTAAACCTATGAACAGACTGAAGCACTGAAGGAATTCCAAGCTAATTGAAGACACTAGCATCCAAAAACCATTTGAATAGCCTCCTTAAATCCTACACCTAGATTAAAATGAATCACCTTTAACTTTATAGGAGAGCTCCTCGGAGATCAAGCACCCGAATCCAGTATAAGTGGTCGTGCAAACCGAGTAAATCTTCTTCTTCGCCTCCTCCTCACTGAAACCTCGAACACATGCAAATCACCACCGATAAACAGAAAAACAAGTAAACCGAAGACACTCGACTTGAAATAGGAGCAGAAATTAAAAAGAAAAAGAAAAACATAGCATCTGTACATTCCGACAACGGAGGCTAGGGTTTTGACGTAAGCGCTGATCATCTCTTCCTCGGAGGGCTTGGGATCAGTGGGGAACTCCATGACGATGAGCCAGTGCTCGTAGTCGCAGCCGTCCAGGAGGATCGTCTCCTTGGGAGGCCGGTTGCTCCAGTTTGGCGACGGGTCGTTCAGGGGCGAGTAGCCCGACCCGGAGGTCTTGGGGCGGATCAGGACGTTGAGCGGGTCGGGTCCGGGTCTGGGCGAGGGCGAGGCGTTGAGGAGGAGAGGAATGGAGAGGCGAGAGCGAGAGGATGAAGATGGAGATGGGGAAGGGAGGGTTCGAGCGAGGAGCGAAGCTAGGGTTCGACGAGCTGTAGTGGAAGCCATTCGTCTCTCTACTCTTCTGCGTATCCAAAATCCTAATTCCTGCCGAGCGAAGCTCAACTGATTGGTTTCACGAACAAAAGAGGAGAGGAGAGCGAGAGAGGCGAATGAGACTTGAGAGGAGGAGCCAGAGTAAAAATATTAATTACGGTTAATATAGGTCCGGTTCGCAGTTCACGGAATATTCCATTACCCTCACATCGTCATCGTTATTATTGTCGCTGCATTTTAATCATTCTAAGACAAATTGAATTTAGACCATTGAAAATAGATTCTCCTAAATCTGTGAATCTAGGTTCATTTTAGTACATTAGTGATTCTGAACTTTTAGGGTAAAAGGTTATAGAAATATATATGTGTCACAATATATCTTATATTCTGGTTCTACTGAACATTCGAATTCAGTTATGAAAAGCTTTAGTTTTTTTCATTGTTTATTCCAATATTTCATGCCCAACAAAATGCGGACTCAAAACCACCTGTGTGGTTTTTTGCCGGAGAAACGTCACAATACTTCACTAAAACGAACCCAATCAATTATATCTTTTAAAAGCAATTCTAACAAAGAAGATGGGGGTGTCACCACCTAATCACCCAAGCACATCCTCTTTTAACCTTGTTGTGGTGACCAGTTTGCGCTTTCTTTACTACCACCTATAATCACATTAAAAGAAAAACTCACAAAAACAGAAGACAGAGTGAATGTCTGCAATTAGAGGAGATATCTTCCAGCTAGTACTGAATTTCCCAACCTTCACGCTCTTGTAGACACCAGTTATAAATCGATTTTTGAATACCACCTTCTTCCATTGTTTCTATTTAGCCAAAAAGACCCCTTCTCCGAGAGCTGCCGCTTCAAGCAACCTCAGCACAATCTGCATTTATCGCCTTGCTAATACCTCCCAAACTATCCTTTCCAGTTTCGAGCTAGAATACCTCTACCTGCTTCTTTTGAGCTTAGAGATAAAGCACCACCACCACCATGACTTATTTTCATAACATCTCCATCGGGCTTCATCCATCCCTCTACAACGTCCTGTTGAGTGTTGGTTTCTTGGCCAACCTTCTTCTTAAGCAAACTTTTAGTATCAGGCTAGTGATGGCCGAAGGTGGCCTCACATCTACCTTTCCCACTATATCAACAAATAATTAGAAGCTAATTTGGCCAACACCTCCTTCTTAGCATGCTTCTGTGCAATGCTGCTGGCTAACTTAGACACCAAATCTTCAATGGTAGAGATTGATTTGCTATGGATTTTAACCCCGAAACCTCATACCAAACTCCTCTATTCCGTTCACATAAGATTAGAGCATGTTCAATAGTCTCATCCTCATGGCAAAAAGAACGCTCCTTACTAGCTCTTGCTTTCCTTTTCCACATATTATTAGTAGTGACAATGGCTTTTGTACAGCTCTCCTAAGCCTGTTTAATCTTTTATACACAATCCAGACTCCACAACATCTTCCAATATCATGGTCCCGAGGTTCCACAGGCGGAAGGACCGTGCAACACTCAAGATGAACGAGCAAGAAGCCCCGACGGCCTCCAGAATGTTCTTAGGGGCGGGCGATACGGTAATTGTGTCCAATTCTAGAGCTTTCCTGTCTTTAATGTTGGCAGATGTTAGATGAGGAGATGTGATAATGTCGGTGGTTGTTAGATGGGGAGATGCGATCTCATCCATTAGATGAAAGAACGATCAATGGTTGTAACGAGAGGCCCTTTAGTATAAAAAGGGTGCTCTCTCCCTCATTTGAATCATCCAAAAATATTCTGAAGCAAAGCATTCTCTCCCAATAGCCTCTCTCTCTGAACACTTTCTCTCTGTACGATCCGGGTAAGCAAGAGCGGTCGATCCGAGAAGAAGGCTTGGCTAAGGCGCTCCAACGATCCAAGGAAGCCTAAGTCGTCGCACGGGTCCGATCCCAATCTATTGACCCGTGACAAGTGGTATCAGAGCAAAGTAGAGGAGATCCGTTCGAAGAGATCGAGAGGTATGCCAACCGGTCGAGGGAATGGCAAATCACGAGGTTGTTGCTTCACTTGTTGCGGATGATGCTCCCCAAGAGAAGGTCGCTCCAGCGAAGGAGAGAGCCAACAAGAAAAGAGACACTTCAATGGACGCCGTAACCGCCGTCGATGAGAAGCTCACTCGAATGAGGAATGCCATGATAGAGTTCATTGAAGAACTCGACGAGGTGAGAGGGCGGATCAACAAAGTTGAAGATACGCTCCGCAAAGATTTCACAACTGTTGTGAATCAAGCCACGGCTCCATTGCACGAGAAGGATGAGACCCTCGCAGTATCCCTTGAAGCTTTGAAGCTGGAAGTCCAAGAACTCAAGGAGGACAACCCAAGCAAAGCCGAGGTCGAAGCCTTGAGGATTGAAGTCCAAGAGCTCAAGACGGAGCTCATCTTGTGCAAAACAAGCATCGTGAACGGAGCCATGCTCGTTCAATTGGTGCCTAAACTAGAGGTGCCGAAGCCCAAGGAGTTCAAGGGCGAACAATCTGCCAAGGAGGTGGACAACTTCCTATGGAGCCTAGAGCAATACTTCGTCGCCGTGAATATTCAAGACAAGGCGATCAAGGTACGAACTGCTTCTATGTTCCTAGCCGATAATGCCATGCTTTGGTGGCGTAATAGGTGCGATGAGACCAAGCGAGGCGCCGATCCCATCAACACGTGGGACGATTTCGTCAAGGAGTTTCGAGACTACTTCTTCCCCGAATTTGCTCAACAAGAAGCCTGAAGCAAGATCCATCGCCTTGAGCAACGAGGCACGGTTCGAGAGTATGTAAAGGAATTCACCGAGCTCAAGCTCCAAATTCCCAACCTTGGGAAGGAGGAGGCTCTCGGAGGATTCATGGATGGATTGAAGTCATGGGCACAACTCGAGCTCAAGTGACGGGAAGTTCGTAGTCTCTCCAAGGCGCTAGTCGTGGCTGAGTCTCTCGTCGACTTCACCAAACCCGAAACCTCAAAGTTCAAGGGAAATGGTGGGGGAGTAGATCGCCACCACAACAAAGACGAACCGAGCGAGGCGACTCATGATCGAAAGGATCCACGAGGAAAATCATGGGGTGAAGGGTCATCTAAATCATCCAACCCGAGGTGGAGCCGACCCCAAGAGGATTCCTACAAGGATCGGTTCAAAAATCCATCGCCATCCCCATGCTTTATTTGCAACGGTCCTCATTGGACCCAAGTTTGCCCACAAAAGAGTAGGATCAATGCCTTGTTGGCCATCCACGACGACGAGGAGCCGAAATAGGAGAAGAAGGAGCTGCGACTCGGAACCGTGAAGATTCTTAACTCGGTCAATTCCGTGAAGACCCAAGCACCACCCAAGAAAAATCCTATGCCTTCGCACTTGTACTTCGTGGAAGTCAAGGTATGTGGCTCAACGCTCTATGCCTTGGTTGACACGGGTGCCTCAAACATGTTTTTATCAAGCGAAGCGGCCAGGAGCTTGGGGCTACATGTGGAACTAATCACCCATCGATACAAGGCAGTGAACTTGGAAGACAGTGCTGCCGTTGGTGTTGCCCGATCCGTAAACCTACAAGTCGGTGGATGGAGGGGCAAGCTTGACTTCGAGGTAATTCCCTTGGATGACTACGATCGTATCTTAGGTTTGGAGTTCTTCAATAGTGCAAAAGCCCTGGTGGATATAAGAACGAAATTGCTCACTATCATAGATCCACAATGTTCGTCCATGGTGCCTTTGATCACGGGGCTGTCCGAGACCAAGATGATCTCCTCAATCCGACTCATGGACGAGGGGCCAAGAGTTGATGAGCGCACGACCGAGTCATGCACCAAGTCGCGACCTTTGGAAAAGCCGAAGGAAGAGTTGGAACCTCCTACACCAACCCAACAAGACATGCCAATTCATGTCCTCTTTCCAAAAGTGGCGTACTGGCCGGGCCACATGGAGTCGGCCAAACCAACCAAGGAGTCCACTCCGATGCCCATTGTGATGCAAGAACCACATTGCGAGCAAGTCAAGAAGTCGAAGACGAAGCGATCGCGGAAGAAGAAAAATCATCTACGCTCAACCATCCAATTCATACCCCAAGTCGAGAGCGCCGAGGACGTTGCTCGAGTAGGTGAGGGAGAATATCACGGTCCCGAGGTTCCATAGGCGAAAGGACCGTGCAACACTCAAGATAAACGAGCAAGAAGCCCTGACGGCCTCCAGAATGTTTTTAGGGGCGGGCGATACGGTAATTGTGCCCAATTCTAAAGCTTTCTTGTTTTTAATGTCGGTAGATGTTAGATGAGGAGATGCGATAATGTCGGTGGTTGGGGAGATGCGATCTCATCCATTAGATGAAAGAACGATCAATGGTTGTAACGAGAGGCCCTCTAGTATAAATAGGGGTGCTCTCTCCCTCATTTGAATCATCCAAAAACATTCTAAAGCAAAACATTCTCTCCCAAGAGCCTCTCTCTCTAAACACTTTCTTTTTCTACGATCCGGGTAAGCAAGAGCGGTCGATCCGAGAAGAAGGCTTGGTAAGGCGCTCCAACGATCCAAGGAAGCCTAAGTCGCCGCACGGGTCCGATCCCAATCTATCGACCCGTGACAAGAGCTCCCATCAACCCAACCACATGAGAAGTAGATGGCCCGCCGCGGTGCAATTTTTCCCTCCTGCATTCTTCAGAATAAAATAGGCTGACTTAACCGTAACTACTCTTCTATAAGCAGGCCGAATTAGTTTGTCCTGCTCACCTCTGCATGGGATGATTTCTTCAGGATTGCATCCATATCAACTTGGGACACCTGATACCTGACATTGGAGAGATCCCAACAACTTGCTTATTTGTTAATAATTTCCTGAAACCTTCAACTCCTCATTAATTTTCTCAGGATCCTTTGGAAGTATCTTAAAATTTTCAGCACTCGCCACCCTTTGGATCAGCCAACATTTTAATACTTTCTCCATAGCCTACCTGCTAGCAAGCATCTTTTTTAAGGCAATATCTCCCTTCCAAAATGCTATTCCATCTTCAAGATCTCCTAGCCCCGTTCCTAGCTTCCATAAAGCCACGATTTGGGAAATATAAACCTTTAAATTCCCTGGCCCATAGAGCTTGAGGATTCCGCAAAAGCCTCCAGACTTGTTTAGTGAGCACAAGAAGTTGAAGAGCTTAAGATCCTCGAAGCCCATTCCTCCTACATATTTTGACTTTAAGAGAGTATGCCACTTTTTCCAGTGCATTCTTCCTTCTGATTCTCTATGTCCCTTTTAAATCGAGCCGATTGCTTCATCACTTCTTGCGACGCTTGAAACAATTCATTGAATATGGAGGGGAAAATTACCAAAAAAAATTCTAAACCTATTGCAATTGTATTAATTCAATCAATCTAACCAATTTTAGTCGGCTGGCTGACGTTGACGTGTCAATTTTTTAATTATTTTTTTTTCCTTTTTTCTTTTTCTATTTTCTTTCTCTTTTTTTCCCCTCTCCTTCTTCTTCCTCTAGCTGGTCACCAAGGCCAGAAATCGGCCAGAGGTGACGGTCGGCGGGACCAACCACGCCGTGGCTACGCGAGGCTGAGGCTCACCCTCGCTAGTGGCGATTGGGGCGAGCTTCGCCCAAGGCCGGCGAGGTCGTCCTCACCGACCAGAGGAAGAAGAAGGAGAGGGGAAAAAAGAGAAAGAAAATATAAAATATAAAAAAATTGGAAAAAAATATAAAAAGTTATTAAAAAATTGACACGTCAGCATCGGTCGGGCAGTCAAAATTGGCCAAATGGACCGAATTGGCACAATTGTAAAAGATTTAGGACTCAATTGGCACAATTGCAATATGTTTAGAACTTTTTTGGTAATTTTCTCGAATATGAAGGTCTTGCACAAGCCACTGCTTTGAGCAAAACTTCTCTATCAGCCTTTGAGAGGGATTTTATTAACACCTTAGAGATCATCTCGTAGACACACAAACCTATTGGCCAAAAGTGAGAGACTTCCTTTGGATTTGGAGTTTTTGGAACCAATATAATATTAGTAAAGTTTAGAGAGAGAGGAAGCTGACCTGAAACAAAAAAGAATTAAATAGCTGTGACAATGGAAGGTCCTACAACATCCCAATACTTTGATGAAAGAATCCCGAGAATTCAACTGACCCAGGAGCTTTTAGGGGGCCCTGTTGAAAATTAGCAAGCCTTATCTCTTCTGCAGCTACCTCATTTACTAAAGCCTGATTTATGCTTTCCATCCCCCTACAACTTTTACTTTATCCAACAGCCCTTGCCTGCTCCTATTTCCTTCCATGTGAAAAGCTTCCTATAATAATCAACCCAGATTCATTATTCAGCAGATCTGGCAATGGCAGCTGCAAGCTTTAAAGCTTGAACGATCATGCAAAGGCGGCGGTCGTGAGCCTCGAGCTCGAGCAACCATGGCCACTATATGGCTTCTTTTGGGCCCGTTCTCTCTCTCTTAAGTAACTGTTTGTTTAGTTTTTACGTTGTTTGATATTTTGATATAATAGTTTTGAGTGAATCCTAACATCACACGTACTCCAACGTCCACTTCAACAATCCAACAATCCATATTAGCAAAAATTTCACCGGCAAAAGAAATACATTAATGGAACCACTAACCTTTAGGAAGAGATGCTTTTGGACAAAAAAGAGTGGAAGGACGATTTTCAATTTCGGACAAAATAGAAGGACCATTGGTGACATAAAGCATGAAGCAATTGAACTTGCACAGGATAAGATCATTCATTCAGACAGGGAAATTCTTAAATCTGATATGGATATGATGGAAAAGATGATCACAAAAATGAAAAAAGAAAGATATTTACAGTGTACAATTTGGAACAAATGCGAATGATCCTCTACTCATCAATTCATAAGATTTCCGTTTCTCGATCTTCAGCTCATGGATTTTTTAGCGCCTCCAACCGCTTTTCAAGCTCATCAATGCCCGAACTGCAGCATGATAAGTATCCAAACGAAATCAACCAACAATTTGAAGAGTTGTTCTGTAAGGGGTTTAAGGATAGCTAAGTAACCAACTAGAATGCTGGCAATCATTGCAAGTCAGGTCGACCAAAACAATCATCCACAAATACAAGAGCTTATTTCTCTCACCTTGCAAGAACAAATACAAGATCAAGCATGCGATAATAGAAACTCAGGATTCAACCAAAGATAGAAATGAGACCATATTTTCTCAGCAAACAAAAGATGATCAATTATTTGCAAGCAAATGCAAATAATATAATCTGACTACAATCTTGAGTTAATTGATCCACAATTTAATATCTTTCGGGGGAAACAATCAGCTCATCAATTGTTTTTGCTCTCATTTAACACCCCTTGTGCATCAACCGTTATTTAACCCCAACAACCAAAAAAGAGAGAGAGAGAGAACGAAAGAATACGTCCAAGACATACATTCTAAAAACACCATAACCATATTAACCTCCAGTTCTAGAAGAATGTGAATCTTCCATAACGGTGAATTTCAAGTTTCTTAAGAAAAGCATAGATATCGACTAGACGTGTATCATAACAAATGGAAACCAGAGCATATTTTTACTTTTTAAGGAAAAATAATTCATAAATTGCTTGACTTTATGTAATTCACCCTCTCCATAATTTATTTCATTTTAGTTGGAAATTGTTAAAATCCTTCAAGAAAAAAATCCTTATTTTCTTCTCATTACAAGGGGAAAACTTGAAGACTACTTTTTTTTATCCAGTTTCCAGAAGAATATTTATCTTGGAAAGAAAGCTGATCACCGAACTAGTCTATGAATGAAATTGAGAGAAAATAGCAGCCCGGAAATTCTCAAAAACCAAACAAGCTCTTAAAGTAGATTTCAATACATTATATCTTTATATGAATGTATTAATTGCTTTAGCTGTGGCAGGATCAAGGCAGTCTTATTTAGTGATTCAAGGTGCAATTGTACCAAAGTTTAGAACAACCAATCTCTTCCTCAGGAATCCAATGATCCCTATAGCCATGAAAGATTGGAGATAGTAGCAAAATCTACCATCGTATCGTATCCATTAGAAGTGAATCAAATTAAGACATTCTCAACCATCCAAAACTGTAGGCCTTGTCTCCCAATATAATCAAGTAGACCATGTCTAGGAAGCATGGATCGACTAAACTCAACGTCATAATACCCAAGATGCAACAGGAACAAAAACTCAGTGACATACCTGCCAACATCCTCACTTTGCTTTTTTGCAATTCTTCCTTTTGGAGCAGCTGACAACTGCGAAAAGTTCCAACACAACGGAAGTCAGCCAAATATATTACAGCAACTAAATTTAAAGTGACAATATAAGTTCAACAAAAAAAACTAACCTGCGAGGCAACATCAACACCAATCTCATCCAACACCTGGAAACAGTTTGGGAATTAGAACAGAATGATAATTATCTTGAGAAAAGTCGTGACAAAAAATATCTAATGAAAGGTGAATAAAGAACAATGAACAGCCGTCACAGGATATTTATAGGCTGAATGAAGATCATATGCTCCTAGAAAACTCAACAGACCAATGACATATGTAAAGAAGTATTCTCGAATTGGATATACAAAATCTCTACCAAAGTTCTTTCCTACTTTTATGTCACTAGGAGCAATCGCAATGGCTGAATCAATTCACTCTTCAAAGACTTCTAAGATAAACATCCGCATAAGCCAGACCACCAGAAAAACAATCCTAGTTTCAGTTCACGTAAACAAAGGCAATTAAAAATCTACCTGATTTGTCAACTCTTCAGTTTCATCTTCAGCCTCATCATTGTCCAACGAATCATCAATAGCATCTGACATCATTTCGGTCTGCAGAACAAAATATTGAGGGCTGAGATCTAAATTTCGAGACTACAAGGCCAAAAAGTATATTTTCACATGAGACTTAGAGCAAAATGCAAGATCTTACAGTCATATCCATTTGAGCCGACTGCTTCTGAAATTCCTGAATAACCTTTGCTTGCTTTGCTGGAGCCATTTGCTAAAAAGAAACCATGCTAATTAGTCAAGAAGCAAGAGGAAGGAAAAGAGAGTCTCAATGCTTGTAGACACTTGAATTTTACCAAAATCTAAAAAGAAAATTCATGCCATATGCGCAATGCTCATTAGCAAACCTCACCTTATTTATAGCTGACATTGCCTTGCTAGCACCTTTCATGCCGACAGCAATCGAAGACTGAGCATGCATTGCCTGCAGACGAGACAAACATTCTTGAGAGCATGCTCTGAGAGAGAGAGAGAGAGAGAGAGAGAGAGAGAGAAGGATTGGCCAGTTGACCTGTGTGTGAGTTGCGATGCCTCTCATTTGAGCTCGACTACCTTGCAAGTTTGCTATTTGCTGTCTTAGCCTAACTAGCTGGCGGGCTAGAATTTTAGTAGCTGCCTACAGTTTATATGTCAAAAGTGTACGAAATGTTGTGAGTATAAATTCCAACAACTTAATTTGTAACGTTATGATGATTCGAGCTACACTAGTAAACTCAGTGTATTAGGTACCTCATTTCCTGTTTTAGCAGTTCTCTTTATCTCAGCAACTAGTTTTTTCTCCTGAAAAAAGAATAATATCAAGATCCTATATCACATAAAATATATATAAATAAAAAGAAACTATTTGGAAGCTCACAACATACTTCTAGCTGAAGTGCTCCAATCTCCTTCTCTATGCCTGGACAAATTCAAAAGTACAGTGGCAAAAGTTTCATTTTATGAAAATATTGAATACTCCAATACAATTGTACAATCTACAAACATAATTCAGGCTTTGAAAAGATCTGAAAGAAGGATGTTTAGCATTACGAACCACAAGAAAGTGGCAAAAATTTTCCACCTTCCAACAGGTGCACTATTTTTTCCCTATAAACCAAGCATGAAACCACTAATGAAGATGACTAAAAATTGTTGAAGCAGCTGCAGGGCCTTATTATATCATGATTCATACCCAGCAGCAAAAACCTGATCCTCACAATAATATTGCCTATAATTAAAAGGATACTTTATACTTCTCTCAGTTAACCTTCAGAAATGGGGTGACCAAGGTCATCCAGTTCATTCACAGAGGGGATAATGCATAATAACAAGAGATAACCAACTGTGCTAAAAGAATTCCAGTAAGAAAGAGCCCTGACAAAAGTCAGCAAACAAGCAAAGTTTAACTATAATTGCCAAAAATTTCCTTCCAAAGATACGAAGTCTGCGAGAGTATGATGATGATCATGGACTTGAAATCATAATGGTTCTACATGCAAATCCATCAATCATCTCAGTGTGAACTGTGAATCAATCTTATGTCTGTATCTATAAAGACAAGAACAGATTCATACCTCCAGCTGTAAAAGTATATCAATATATTCAGTTATCAGAAAAGGCATGATGCTCTTTACCTAAGCTTTTAGCTTTGTGATCCAGGAAGTTTCTCAATAAACAACTTTTTAAGTGAACTGATTAGATTAAGCGTGTGAAAACCAATAACTTTTAAAGCAAAAGTTGTATTTAAAGTCCAAAAAGAAAATTAAGCCTATGATGCAGGAACAATCCTCATGTTTGATAGACATGCCACTTTACACGAAAAATGCAGTCATAACTGGTTAAAAGTTAGCTAATCAGCTAATTGTAATAAGCAGGTTACTTATCCAGGAAAAAAAAAGGACTTGGGAGCTCCAAGAAGATCCATCTACGGTGAGTGGCATATATGACAGAAAGTAGTTGGTAAAAAAGTCATTCCCTATACTGGAGGGAGAAAATGTCAAGGATTTCACAATACCTAACTATGTGGACAAAATTTCAGCTTTCAAGTCCGACTGGGCTTTACCGATAAGACACAATGTGAGTAACCAACAACAAGAAAACATGATCCAAGTGGCTTCTAAAAAATTCTAAAGTCCGTTGGACGATCAACAATTTCAGATATCAGGAGCAGGAAATTTGGTTTAATGATCAGCTTGAACTTGCAAAGTAATCCAGACACATCTTCCAAAGTACTTACTGGCCGACATCAAATACTTCCAATTGCAAGCTAAAGGAGAAAGACGGGTCACTTAAAATCCTAGAAAACAGATTTTCTTTTGACCAATTCTTCATAGAAAGTCAAAAGTACAACAAATATAGACCTAACTTCATCATCCAAGGAAGTTCAATACTCTGAGCATCTCTCCCAAAATAAGAAGCAACAACAAAATTTAAACCTGTTTAATAATCATTCTTCTATTGCTTTTACAAGTTGATATAAATCCAGAGTGGCAGTTTATTATAGTTCATAGGATATAATAGCTGTCCAGGAGTGTCTCCATAGCTTGGTCGCAAAACATGTTGTTTGGAGAACGAGAACAACAAAGAAGTTGTGAGGACAACTACAATTTTCTCGTTATCTACTTCAACATAACAAATACATGGTCTGATGTTATTCACGTTTCTCATTCAGGTACAGCTGGACGAAACTATTGAAAAGACCAAACCAAGGTTTGTCCCAGAAGTGTGCTTGCTCTCAGAAACAACTATCGGTCTTGAAAAACAACCAGACAACTTTTCACTTTTCAAAATATTCCCAGAAGAGTTTTGGATATCCCAACATGATATGTAAAGCTGCTCCAAGTGACAGTCATGTAAGTACATAAGTTAGAAGAAACCCGCTGCACTTATCGATATCTGCTGTTAACCCCAAGATCATGAAGCAATACAAATCCATAACACCCATTAATTATCTGAAATCAAGGCTTAAAACCACATGGTAGCAGATGAACTTCAACAAAAGGACAATAAACATCACCATTAGCAGACAAAAACTAACCAGAAACTACCAAAAGAAAAAGAACAGTCCTCCAACAACAACAGTAAAGTTCAGACACCAGATTGCGGAAAAGAGAGAATTCGACATTGAGAGAACAACAATCGCACCTCTGGTGGCCTGATTCATCTCTCTCTTGCTCTCTCGAAGAGCCTCTGCAAATCGAAAAACAAACAACAGCACACAAAAATCAATCAACTTAGACGACGCCCCTATCACACGAGAACGAATCGCAATTGGGGGAATTCTGGAACGAAACGCGGAATCGAATGGTTTGAAGAAGAGACCTTTGGGGTTGGGCTTTCGGTTGAAGAGGGTATTCATGGCGAGCGATCGTCGGTCCAAATCGATCGGTCGATCGATCGATCAAAGCGAACGTGTAATCTGAATCCGCGGCGAGGAAGTGGACGGACGATGGCCCCTGTTTTCTTATTCGAGCAGGAATGCGTCCACGAGAGAGCTCCCACTTCCGCGTAAGCTGTGAAGAAGGGGAGAGGAGAAGTGTCGCGGAAAAAGTTTCTAAAGCGACGTACCCACACCCCTCTTTTGAGAAAATGATTATTTCGTATTTTCTTAATTCAAGAATGGCTAAAATTAATTATGAAAAATTGGCCTAATCCCCTTAAACATCATCCAACTTTTACTTGGATCCAATTTTAGCTCCCAAGTTGTTGTTTTTTTTACCTAGTAAAATGCACCAACTTTGTGGCGTTATCCAAATCTAGCTTTTCATCCAATGACACAATCGTACATCCAAAACGCAAAGCCCACTTTGTGTACCTTATTTTCATGCCGCATGTTGACATGAAACTAAGGTGCTTGAAGTGAGTGATGTTGTTTCGACCAAAACGCAAAGCCAACTCTGACTCAAACGATGTCGCCTGAAATTGAGGGAAGAATTAGGGCAACCAACCTACACGAGCCTTAGGATGGGAATTTAGGGTTTGGGGAGGAAGAAATTGGTTTAATTATAATGCAAAATGTCCTCTCGGGGAAGTTCAAACAGAGACGTCGAAGCATTGAGCCGTTTCACGAGTGGGGACGGCAACATTTCCCGCAAGCATTAGTCACGAGCAACCCTCTGCACCTTGCGAACCTTGAGATATCCAACAAGGAGGTTCGGCGTTGCTTAATGTGGAAGGTAAAATGATTTATAATCAATTACTATTGTGAAATTGTTGCAATTTGTTGAATGTTGCTGACCATTGTGCTTTGGTGAAAAATTTCGTGCATTGAATTGCTGGCTGTTGTGTGCACGTGGGAAAAGATTGAACAATTGTGGTGACTCCAAAGTTCGTTCGAAAATGTAATATTTTATTTTGACAGGATGATGAATTGTGGTTTTGTGAATGGATTGATCCCGCGCCGACAACGCGAGAGAAAGAAGTGATTTGTCAATCAATGAATGATAATGAGACCTTGCAAATTGTGGAGAATCAATTGTAAAGAAGCAAGTAAAATATGAGCACTCTCCAAAGTTAGATAGTAGGAAAGAATGAGGTTAAGATATCTCAGCTAAACCAATTGAAGAGTGGCTTACCCATGAAGGAGAACACATATGTCAGAGTTATACCCATGTTGATGGGAGCTTTTATTGTGTTAATAATGTCTAAGGTTGATAGGAGGGTGTATCTCTCTACAAGTCACTGACGTTCATCGTTGCGTGAGGCTCGTCAAGGTTGCACTAAGGTTGCAGAGTTCGAGGCTCAATTGGTCCTGCAATAAGGGTTGCGCTTCCGTTCCAAATATGCCCAAGGTCGCCATTTGTGATGTCCCAGGCATGTCATCTACCGCGACTCATTGGTTATTGTTTAATTAACATGCAAGCGGTGTTTTGGTTTTCACGTAACGTGCATAGGCAAATAGTACATATACGCAGCGGAAATAAAAACTATACACGTATCTCCAAAGGCGTCGTTCGTGCGTTTTAATCAAAAATCAGAATTACGAATGGGGTTAATCGGATTACCTCTCATAGCGTGCCCGAAGCGATTGGTTCAGATGTTCTTCAGTTCGTACCTCACAAATGTTGGACCTCTTGTTCAGACACACCACCAATCTTCGACGAGCGGAAGAACGAGCATGCGAAAAAGCACCACTTCAATTGTACTAGCAATCTTGTGGACTCCGTACTCTCTTATATTTTATTTTTGGGCAATCAAAAACCGAGAGAAAAACTGTTTTTCTCTTTTGCATCTTCTCCTATTGAAATGCATGCTCTCTATTGATATATATCTTTTGGCAGATGAAGGTAACCGTTGCCTTTCGTGCAGTACTCAACCGCTCGTACACTCAGCAGAGTTAATTGCCGATCGCACGCAAGCAAACATGCACAATCAGATCATGCACAACTAACCATGCACTACAGATCAGTTTATGCACTAATTGATGTTCACACGGTCAGCAACTCTTAGTTGCTGACCGTCATGTGCAAATGGTCAGCACCATGTGCACGTGGACCATTATCCTTTTTTTTAAAATAAAAAATTGATATATATCACATATATATATCATAATGTGTGCATATTTGGGCATATCAATATGTGTCCACTTTGGTCGTGCCTGTGCATCATATGCATGCGCGTCTATGACCAAAAAATTAAATCAAATCTTACTTAATTTAATTTCAGTCTTACTTAATTCGATTGCCGTAATTGCAAACATATTTGTAATATTGTCTTTTTCTGTTCAACGTCATTTTGAATTGGTTATGATGTGTGACATCCCTAGGTTCATCACTGAGCTGGTAGTAAGACTTGCACTAACATATTAGTACTCTCAAGAGAATTGATTGTCTCGATCAATCTCTAGGTCCTATAAGTCATTATTGACATCTAGCAATATGTCATGACTACCCAGATAGTGTGAATGCTTTAAAAACATAATGAATTCATCAGCTTTGGCTATAGTGTAATTCAATCCCTCTGTCTTACTATATCACGATCGCACAAAAACCATGGAATATTTGTCAAGCTATCAATTCGATCATATGCACAAACCTAATCAACATGCACTTTATACGAGACATAAATAATTTATTCTCGATTATAACCCTAACCGAGGATTTTTAATGCAGTGTCATGATTAGATTGCATAGGACATCATTATTGTACCTTGCTTATAATAAGGAGTCAGATTCCATTTACGCACACGTGTAACTTCGTATGTGAACAAACTATGACCATCAAGTATAGAGACAGATCAACGAACCGTCAATATGCGCACCTGTGAACCACAGCCATCCAACACACAAGTCAACATTGTGCCTTAGGTTTAAGGATTATTTACACAAGACCAGAACATGAACAATTAGACATTGACCATGCTAAAAGCTTCATTGTTGCTAATTGTTCAATGCGTGTCATGTTCAGTGAACTTGTTTTGTACAAACACCTGTGTTCTAACTCGGGCATCATAATACCCTATGAGTCGTGACTCGTCATTCCATTAAGTATCCAATACTTAATCGTGAAGTTACGAACACACCGGTCTCAATAGGATCATTAATATCCACTTAATGATCTATCGACCGGAAATAATTTAAAGATTCGGTCTAACTGTGAACCTGTTACACATATTCTTAACGTCTTAAGAATAGGTCCAGTCACAACTGATCTTATGGAATTATTCATATATATAAAATAATTGGACAAATGAATGAATACGTATTTGCCATTAATTAAATAATAAGAAAATACAACTGAAATCCCTAAAATGTAACTATTACATGACTACTTTAGGGCATACATCTAACAATCTCCCACTTGCACTAAAGCCAACTGGTCTGGTACCTCAAACCCATTTTGTCAATGTGTCTTTCAAAAGAAGACTGAGGTAAGGCCTTAGTGAAGGGACCTGCCACGTTTTCCGTCGAGACAATTTTCTGCAAGACAATATCACCTCTCCCAACAATTTCTCTGATGAGATGGAAGCGTCTCTCAATGTGTTTGAACTTTTGGAGAGACCTTGGTTCCTTAGCTTGAGTAATTGCCCCATTATTGTCACAAAATCATGTAATTGGTTGCTCAATGGAAGGAACAACTCCAAGTTTAGAAATGAACTTCTTCATCCAAGCGGCTTCCTTTGCTGCTTCAGAAGCAGCTACATACTCTGCCTCAGTGGTGGAATCAGCAGTTATGCTCAGTTTGGAACTCTTCCAGCTAACTACAGCACCATTGAGTGTAAAGACAAACCCATATGTTGACTTATAATCATTAGGATCCGATTGAAAATCGGAATTAGTATAAACTTCAACCTTAAACTCTCTTTATCCATATATCAAGAATAAATCCTTAGTCCTTCGTAAGTACTTAAGGATATTCTTGACTACTATCCAGTGCTCTTTCCCTAGATCAGATTGATATCTACTAGTAAAGCTTACAGTATGTGCAATATCAGGTTTTGTATACAGCATAGCATACATTATGCTTCCAATAGCGAATGCGTAAGGTGTCTTCACCATCCGCTCTCTTTCTTCAGGAGTGTTGGGACACATCTCCTTGGAAAGATGGATTTCATACCTAAAAGGCAATAATCATCTTTTGGAACATTGCATGTTAAAACGTGTTAACACTTTGTCTATGTATGTAGACTGTGAGAGACCAATCAATCGTCTCGATCTATCTCTATAGATCTTGATTTCTAAAATATAGGTTGCATCTCCCAAATCTTTCATGGAGAATTTCTGTGACAAGAATAGTTTGATTGATGATATCATTGGTATATTATTTTCAATCAAAAGTCTATCATAGACATACAGAACTAGAAACGCAATTACACTCCCATTGACCTTTTTGTATACATAAGATTCATCCAAGTTTTTGATGAAGTCAAACGATTTGATTACTTCATCAAAACGGATGTTCCAACTTCTGGAGGCTTATTTGAGTCCATAAATGGATGTCTTAAGCCTACACACCTTCTGACTTTTACCATTGAATTCAAAACCTCGTGGTTATTCCATATAGATGTCATTTTCGAGAAAACCATTTAGAAAAGCCGTTTTGACATCTATTTGGATTATCTCATAATCAAGGTGTGCAGCTATAGTCAACATGATCCGAATTGATTTTAGAATGGCTACATGTGAGAAAGTTTCATCATAATCGATCCCTTCTTTTTGACAATATCATTTTGCCACCAATCGTGCTTTATAAGTTCTAACTTGACCTTCAGCGTTCATCTTCCTCTTGAAGATCCATTTGCAGCCAATTGGTACAATACTATCAGGCAGGTCAACCAAAGTCCAAACTTCATTGGAATATATTAAATCCATTTTGGATTTCATGGCTTCTAGCTATTTACCAGAATCGATGTCCAACATCACCTCCTCATAGATATTAGGATCACTAGGTTGATCACTATTATTTATAATGAATAGTGGTTCAATATCTTTAATCAAGTGCCTATAACGAATAAGTGGACAAGATGTTCTTGCACTCCTCCTAAGAGGTTGTGTATCAGAAGCTCCCACTGAATCAAAGATCGGTGTCTAAACTTGGTTGTTTTGTATTTCATTATTTTCTTCTTGTAAGACTATTTTCCGCCCAGCACCACCTTCCTAGACGAATTGATTCTCCAGAAAAGAAGCATGCTTGCTGACCGAAACTCTTTGGTCAGAGTGAAAATAGAAATAATATCCAAGAGTCTCTTTTGGATATCTAATGAAGTGACCTTGTTCAGATTTAGCCTCAAATTTATCGATTTTCAGCTTCTTGATGAAAGCTGGACAACCTCAAATCTTAATATGATTAAGACTTGGTTTCCTACTATGTCATATCTCATAAGGCGTAGTTGGAACAGATTGGACGACACTGTTTAGTAAATACGCAGCTGTCTCAAGGGCATATCCCCAAAGGGACATAGGCAAATCGGTGTAACTCATCATAGATGGCACCATATCTAATAAAGTACGATTTCTTCTTTTAGATAAACCATTGTTGTCACTCCCCTGGCCCTCGGGCATGCGACCATCCTTATCACTTATCCTTTGGGTCAGTAAAAAAAATGCGACGTCCTAGGACGCATCGACGATCCGTTCATTTTATCTTTCACTTAACGCATGCAGAAACAAATAACAACACCCGACAGCAGAGATAGAAGGAAAAACAGCATAGCAAATAGCGCTACCAAAACACGCTTTCTTTTATTTATAAACATGTTAACCTTAGGAAGTATATTTTTACAAGCCCTCACTTTCGAGCCACTTCCTAACCAGACCAACAAAAAGATACCAGGGGTCGGGTTAACTTAAACTTCTCTACGCGAGAGCACCTCGAACCACACCTGTCAACCTTCCGATCTATGGTCCTAAAAAGCGGTTAATAACAACGAGTGAGATAAAAATCTCAGTAAGGTAACAACCTAAGTCTCGCGTAGGGTGCTGATTCACTTAGAGCGAACCCTAAATATGCAACTCAACGTCGAAGGTAGATCAATAGCGAGCAACCCTCGCTTTACATAACCTATATCATGTTCGGTCGACTCAACTCAATCAATAGGCAAATCACATGCATTCTTACCTTGCCTCGGCACATGCACACGCCCTGCATGTTAACAGTTATAGCATTCTATAAACAATGCATCAGACTAGGCACAACATTAGAACATGTAACACCATTTCTCACACGCAATGCAATTAAGCGTGGTTCAGTTTGATGCCTAGTGATTACGCCCGCTCTTGGGCATCGCACGACCCCAAAGGGTGGCGACCATACCCTCTCTGGGCCACTGCGCCACACACGGTTAGTAGTCATCCGGCATGACCAGGTATTGTCCCACCCCATCGGGCACGGCGTCATCTCCTCCCAGAAGACCGAGGCACGGCTACACCTCGACCTTCCCCAGAGGTAGATGGCATTCCATAAAGAGAGTCGGTTCGGCCTCAAAGGGCATCGCGATCCGTCATCCGAAATCCATCGGGCATCCGATAATCATCATCATCTCGACTCCTTCCGAGACTACGATTAATTAGGCATCATCCTCAAAATCCATTGAGGGTTCGTTCCCTTTTTGTGATCACACGAGCACCTTAATCATGCATGCCAATTTAGTTCTTCTTATTTTCTAGCCAATGCCATGATCGTGCTCATACAGCAAACATATTGCCATTTTCTCACATAAAAATGCAATGAATAAGACATACGTGATCAAACCAACGTGCTTTTCATGCCAAACTTCTCGTGCTTCACTTTTCAAGTACACCAGATTATTTCAATGCATGAAACTCAGTATATAAGCACGATACCACATCAATCACATTTACATGCCAAAATGCATTCTTTTCCACTATAAAATCATCAAACATGAAACCATTACCTTTCCTAGGCAATTCTCATCTCAAAACCATATGCTGGATGATTAACTCAACCGTGGTTAACTAACCCAACCATGGTTAATTAACCCAACCATGGTTAATTAACCTAACTAGGGTTAACTAACCCAATCATGGTTAATTAACCTAACCGGGGTTAACTAACCTAACCATGGTAATCTAAACCAACCTTATTTAGCTAATCTAACCATAGTCAATTAAACTAACCCTAAGTGCAATTAACAACCTATTCAAAGATTAGGGAGTTAACTCACCGTTTAACGGCGGCGGTGACTACGGCGATGACGACGCGAAGGCGGCGGTGGTGGTGGCTCGGCGACGGCGCATAGACGAAAAATGGGTATTAACGGCGGCTCGACTTGGCACGACGATAACTTGGCTTGGGCGGTGACGACAGCAGCCTAAACATCGGCAGCAAGGGCACGGCTTCAAGGCACGTCTTGGGTAGTGTGGTGGCAAGGCGAGGGGGGTGAAACAAGAAGGAAAAAGGGTGAAAATGGAGGAGAGCTACGAATTTTGAGTGAGAGAGAAAGAGAGAGAAAGCAAGAGAGAGTGAGTGAGTGTCTTGCTTGCACTTGAAGTTCTAAGACATCATTGCCTCTTCAATAATGCAACCCCAAAATATCCAATTTGGCTTCTTGCAAATCAAGACAACTTTCAAGTTGTCTTCTCTTCCAAGATTGCCAAAAAGAAAACTCTAATCCTATTTTGTCTCTTTCTCCAAAAATATCTCTCTTCTATAAGGGGTATTTTGGTCATTTCCACCATCGGCACTATTCATACGGGTTTGCACTATTCAAATGGGCTTGGCACTATTCACGTGGCTTGGGCTTAAATTTTAATGGGCCTAATGGGCTTGATATCTAATGGGTTCTTCGTTTGGCCCTAAAATGCGCTATCGAGGCGTAAAACGGTCATTTCTCAATATAGGCCCTTTTGAAATTCGAAAATAATAGAAAATAGGCCCGTTGGTTCGTGTCATGCTCGAAACGTCTCTTTGATCCTTAATTTTTGGCTTATCATCTCTTTTTTGACAATTTAGGGTTTACCGATAAAATTTGAGATATCGATAACCAAACGTCCTAAACTTTTCATTGGCTTGGAATTCATGATTAACAATCCATCGAATTCCATTTCATTGCCTTGACCACGTGAAAACATCCAACAATTCGATTGTATACTTTTTCCGAATTAAATCGACAATCGTCCTTTGATTAATTCCTAACGTCGAAATTTCGGGATATCACAATTGTGCTTTGGAGTCGCAGGAGGTGTCCACTGTGATAAAATGCCACTGTCTTTAAGATAGTCTAGGAATTCAGTACTAAGGTATTCACCTCTTTGATCAGATCGAAGAATCTTAATACACTTTCTTATTTGTTTCTCAACTTCAGCCATAAATTCCTTGAACTTTTCGAAGGATTCAGATTTATACTTCATTAAGTATAAATAACCATACCGTGACTGATCATAAGTAAAGGTAATGAAGTAAGAATAACCACCTCTAGCAGTTTCATTAAATGGTCCACATACATCTATATGTATCAATCATAGTATGTCCGTAGCTCGCGCACTATGTCCTACAAAAGGCGCTTTGGTCATTTTTCATGCCTCACAGGTCGAGTACGATTCAAACTTGAATGGATCAATATACCCATCATTACTCAACTTGTCGATTCTGTCTTCTCTAATATGACCTAAACGAAGATGCTAAACATACTTTGGATTTGGACTATCTCTAGAGTGTTTATTAGTTATGGCATTTATGTCGTTATTTTGCTTATTGATATTGGTAATTGCATTACTAGATATTATAATAGTATAAAGATTATTTGTTAATAAACAAGAACCAACACATCTTCTATTAGAATAAATAGAACATACATCATCAACAAAAGAAAATTCATAATTCTCTTTACTGAAATGAGGTATAGAGATGATGTTCCTAACAGCATTCTTATAATGCAAACAATTTTTTAAAATCAGTACATGTCCAAAGGGTAAACATAAACGAAAAGTCCATATAGCTAATGCAGCAACCTTTGCTCCATTTGCAAATGTCAAGACAATCTTATTTCGCCCCAGCATCCTACTTATTTTCAAATTTTGTAAAGACATGCAAATATGTGAAGTTCCATAAGTTGGATTCAGCACTAACCATAAGATTAGTCTCAATAAGCATAGACACCATACCTTCGTAAGGTTGGTCCTTGGGCATAACCTTCAAGCTCGCGAGGTACTTCTTACAGTTCCTCCTCTAGTGCCCCTTGACACCATAATAATGACATTTCCCTTTATCAACCTTGGGCTTTGGTTGCACAGCAACTTTCATAGGCTTCTTCCATTTCTTCTTCAAAATAGTCTTACTCTTTGAAGAAAAAGCTTTAGCCATAGCCACTATATTGGGTCTCGTGTTGTGCATTTCCTTTTCATAAACTACTAGCATACTATGTAACTCAGTAAGAGTTTTCTCCATCTTATGCATGTGGAAGTTTTGGACAAGACCAAAGAAGGAATCGGGCAAAGATTGGAGGATCAAATCCACAGCTAACTCGTTGTCCATTATAAGATTTAGCCTAGCCAACTCTTCAATGTGCCAAATCATTTTCAAAGCATGATCATTAACTGATGAACCCTCAGCCATCCTCATACGGTACAATGCCTTAGATATCTCATATTTAGATGTTCGACCATTCTCATCCAAATATTTTTTTAAGTGCAAGATGATCGACCTAGCATCTTCCATATTTTCATACTTCTTTTGAAATTCATTATTCATCGAAGCAAATATATATGACCTAACTTTTAAGTCATCATCATGCCACTTATCATAAGTGACACGTTTCTCTTGGGTCCCACCCTCAAGAAAGGATTTTGGCATATTTTCATCAAGTAAATACCCGATTGAATTGAGAACAATTCTCAAATTCCTCACACAGTCGGTGAAATTGGGTCCAATCAAACAATTCTTGTTGAGTATCGAAACGAGCGGGTTTGTGTTCACCATTTTCAGAGTAATAAATATCTATGCAGAAAATAAATTGTTTGCTATTGTATTTCAAAATAACTATTTCATTTTGGCCTTTAAATGAAATGGGTTATCCCACTAAATTTATATTCGGATCCTATACAACTTAAAATGAGAAATGGCAATCTTTGTTGGGTAAAGATTACTAGCGAGGAGTGGAGTCCCACCAAATAGTCCATCTCACATGACAGTTATTAGTGTACTATAAACTTAGTGAGTAAACCAACTTGTTCAACGCATCATATGCGAGTCCCAATCATACCTTTGGCCTCTACACCATAAAAGTCTCACCTGACAGTTGTTGACTTCATGATCATAGTTAAGTTTTATCCATCATCTCATGCAAGTATTGAAAACACAAACGATTTCCTCACCAGATAGTTATTGAAAATCATTCGGTTCCAACCCCACAACATCATATGTATAATGGAGTGGTCCAATATTATGAATGCAATTGACCCCTATGTATCCATAACTGGTGAATCAACCACTATAATACTGGATCAAACCATGACTATGGAAGGCCACGAGTCCGAAACCCGTTTCGACTTAATATATTTAATAAGGAGGTTTAGGTCTTTAATTACAGTCTCACTTTGTACATTAATCGGTTTAACATGCATAACAACATAATATAGAACAAATAAATAGATGTCAATTATTTATCCTACATGGTAACCATGGAATTATAACTTAATGTGTCTTGAGCCAATGAGATCGCATTTAGTCATTTTTAATATTTTAATAATGAAGACGCTCTTCACTTTTTCTTCGATCCTTGAACTCATCATGGACCGGGCCCATAGAGCTCTCCGGCTTAAAGGCTCCTCCATGTAATCTTCTTGTAACATATACATTAACAATTGACTATACAAAATATACTACTAAAAAAAATTGCGTGGAAAAATAAAAGGAAGGGCGCAGACTTCATTTAATAATTACAACCCCAAAAAGATAAATACCTGTAATCATCATACATTCATTCATACATCAATCACATTGATTGAGGGTTTTCCATGATTACCACCCTTCCACGTGAGCCATAAATTTCAAAATTTAAAGCTCTGGAAGGCACAAAAAAAATTTCTGCATTGAATCAAATTCATGGCCGCAACGCAAGCTGCGTCAAGAAATCAAAAGTGGTGAAATAATTTTCACGTGCGTATTTCCAAGCAGTACCAACGTTGTCGCCTTCAAATTCACATTTGCGAATCATTTTGCAGAAGCCAAACGCAAAATTAAATAATTTACGGATTTTTGATTCAAGGAAACACACGAATATGCTTAAGGATTGTCTCTGATACCACTTTTTTGCTTTTCACGTAACGTGTATAGGCAAATAGTAATATATGCAACGGAAATAAAAACTATACATGTATCTCCAGAGGTGTCGTTTGTACGTTTCAATAAAAAATCAGAATTACGAATGGGGTTAATCAGATTACCTCTGGTAGCGTGCTTGAAGCGACAGGTTCAGATATTTTTCAGTTCGAGCCCCACAAATGTCTGACCTCTAATTCAGACACACCACCAATCTTCGATGAGCGGAAGAACGAGCTTGCGGAAAAGCACCACTTCAATTGTGCTAGCAATCTTGTGGACTCCGCACTCTCTCGTATTTTGTTGTTCGGCAATAAAAAATCGAGAGAAAACTATTTTTCTCTCTTGCGTCTTCTCCTATTGAAATGCACACTCTCTATTGATATATATCTTTTGGCAAACGAAGGTAATCGTTGCCTTTTGTGCAGTACTCAATTGCTCGCACGCTCAGCAGAGTTAATTGCCGATCACATGCATGCAAACACGCACGATTAGATCGTGCACTACAGATCAGTTCGCGCACGAACTGATCGTGCACACGGTTAGCAACTAAGAGTTGTTGACCGTCATATGCACATGGTCAGCACCATGTGCACATGGACCATTATCCTTTTTTTTAAAATAATTTTTTTTATATATATCACACATATATATATTATAATGTGTGCATATTTGGGCACATCAATATATGTCCACTTCGGCCGTGCCTGTGCATCGTATGCATGCGCGTCTTTGACCAAAAAACTACTTAATTCGATTGTCGTAACTACAAACATATTTGCAATATTGTCCTTTTCCGTTCAACGTCTTTTTGAATTGGTTATTGTGTGTGAGATCCCTAGGTTTATCACTGAGCTGGTAGTAAGACTTGCACTAACACATTAGTACTCTCAAGAGAATTGATTGTCCCGATCAATCTCTAGGTCCTATAAGGCCATGATTGACATATAACAATATGTCATGGCTACTCAGACAGTGTAAATGCTTTAAGATCATAATGAACCCATTAGCTTTGGTTATAGTGTAATTCAATTCCTCTATCTTACTATGTCCCAATCGAACAAAGACCATGAAATATTTGTTAAGCCATCAATTCGATCATATGCACAAATCTAATCGACATGCACTTTATATGAGACATAAACAATTTATTCTTGATTACAACCCCGGCTGAAGATTTTTAATGCAGTGTCACGATTAGATCGCATAAGACATCATTATTGTACCTTGCATATAACAAGGAGACAAATTCCATTTTGCACACGTGTAACTTTGTATGTGAACAAACTATAACCATCTAGTACAGAGACGGATCAATGAACCGTCAATATGCGCACCTGTGAACCATAGCCATCCAACACACAAGTCAACAACGTGCCTCAGGTTTAAAGATTGTTTACACAAAACCAGAACATAAACGATTAGACATTGACCATGCTAAAAGCTTCCATGTTGCTAATGGTTCAATGTGTGTCACGTTCAGTAAACTTGTCTTGTACAAACACCTGTGTTCTAACTCGGGCATCATAATACCCTATGAGTCGTGACTCGTCATTCCATTAAGTATCCAATACTTAATCGTGAAATTACGAACACACCGATCTCAATAGGATCATTAATATCCACTTAATGATCAATTGATCGGGAACTGTTTAAAGATTCAGTCTAACTGTGAATCTATCACACATATTCTTAACGTCTTAAGAATAGGTCCAGTCACAACTGATCGTATGGAATTATTCATAAATATAAAATAATTGGACAAATGAATGAATACGTTTTTGCAATTAATTAAATAATAATAAAATACAATTGAAATCTCTAATATGTAACTATTACATGACTACTTTAGGGCATACATCTAACAAGCGGAAGTTTAGACTTTTGAAGGTCGGCATTTATAAGATGGATGGTTTCTCACCATTCATATATCTATAGGCATGGGAGGCAAATACACATACTAACACTTCCATCATATATTGACACAACAAGAGTTCATTTTACAACTTAAAACATAACATCTAACATAGATGAGGGACCACACTTTCACAATGCACATGCATAAACACTTCACAAACTAAAGGACTCGTCCATCACTGGGATCGGGGGCCAAAAAGTTTCACCTATCCCCACTAAGCACCAAAGCCGTGAGTTTGCTCCAAAAGGTAGTGCCAACTTCATCTTTATTTACTAAGTATGACTCACGGTTCATCATCCATCATCTCCTCCTAGTCCTCCGCTTCGCTAGGGTCTTCTTCCTCGCTTGAGTTCGATCCGCCAAGCACACTATCACCACCACTGGGACCTCCAAAGTTCAGTGGTTCATGGAGTCCATCACTTCACCTCTCAAAACCATGCCACGAACCGGCCTAAGTGATGGGAAGCTGATATCCATCTTGATGATGGTTTCCATGCGAACAAAGAGTATTGTGGTCAAAGTGCTTTCCACATCCTAAGTACGAATCTCAATGCGAATAGGGAAACCGTAGTGGGCGAAGGGATGAACATCCATATTAGCTCAATCTAAAAATGTAATGGGTGAGCTTAAATGGCCCAGTAAGTAAGACAGCATAGGTTTATAAAAATGAATCCACAATCTCTTAAATGGAAAAACTAGTCATAAACAATGCAACCAATTCACTTACTTACTCACCTTACTAACTAAGTCGACCAACATAACCATATGATTGAGACATAGGCGAAATAGATATGTAAACCAAGTTAGAAATTAAGTTGCAAATCACATGCACAAACAATGTGGACTACAAGCACGTGAAATATGTTAATGTGATGCATGCTTTTGGTTTTTTTCACACTTCCATTTTTCACTTTCACAATCTCATCAGTGGTTCACGTTGGTTCGTTGTCCGACCCGCACAGTCACATCCAGTTCGCTGTCCGGGCATCCAAGGTTTGCTGTTCTTGGGAACATCCAAGGTTTTCCTTCCTTGGGAACGTCCCTAGAGGCATCACCGGTTCGCTGTCCGATGGCCTTGCTATTGTACATATGAGCTATCATGCTATATGAATTATGTTTCATATCAAATGCAAGACCATTAAATAAATTCAAGCCCCCACCACAATTCAGCACACTTGGTCATAGAAATTCATTAAAATTCAATTTTTAAGCATGAATACATCATAGGTACCAACTAGGCATTGACACGGGCCATCCATAGCCATTCTCGCCCAAGTGAGAGTCAAAATCAGTCCAATGTAAGATCTCAATTTTCCAAACATAGCATGCTAGGATCGGCTCACCCAAATGAAACATTAATCCAGAATTTCCAGCATGTAAATCAACCTCATTTCCCACACAACTTCTTAGAAATAAATTTTACACTTTACTAAAATCATAAAAATCCATTTTACTACCACGTAGTACACCATAGTCCAAAACCAACGAAGACCAAGGCAATGAGAACTCATTTTCACCTCAAGCTTGCTTCAAAATAACCATGTACAACTTGGTAGAGCATAATAGAATTTCAGTAAAAAATTTCCAGGGAACAAAATGTGCATAAATTCACTATATAGTCCATTATAATTTTGGAACTTTCATTTCAATCCATACGGCTTAAGAAATCCTCATTACCATCACATAAAACTCATCATGGCCCTATAGTTGCATGAAAATAACCGAACTAGAGAAATTAACAAGGCAGAATCGGTCTGCCCCTAATCTTGAACTTAAGGAAACACGGTTCAACATGCAAGGGCTAATCTTGCTTAAAGACCAAGAGAAAACTCTTTTGAACCAAAGACAATAATCCATTAAGTCGTGAGACTCTCTAAACTTTGAAATTTTCAACATGCAAGCCGAGACATAAAACAAGGTTTGCATGGCTCAACTAGCAACCAATCAAGAGTAAGATGGATCCAAAGTTATCCACCTAGCTATCCTACTTACCTCTTGCAAATTAGTCACCAAAATCCTTCCTTTTCTCTTGCCAAAACTCACGGACCAATAGCTCGAAGAAGCTATTCAAATGGAAAAGAAAAGGACGAGATAAGGCTCAAGGTAGATTGGAAAGGATTATTGAAGAACTTTGAACCCTTTTTCACCAATTCTTGACACTCTCGGCTCCAAGGATTCCTCACGGTCTTGAGAGAAAATGTTGCCAATGAAGAAACATGAAATGAGGAGAATGAAAGAGAGAGATAGAGAGAGCTGCTGTGAGCTTAGAGAGAGAGAGATGAGAGTTGAGTGAACTTGAAACTTAGGGTAATCATTTGATTTTTGCATGATTTAGGCAATTCTTGCCAATTGTCCAACAATCAAGGCCTCCTTCACATGCAAATTTCTTATCAACAACATAAAGAAAAATAAATGGAAGAAAGGGGAAGGGTGGTGTCACCAATTTCTAGAGGGAGAGAGAGAGAGAGAGAGAGAGAGAGAGAGAGAGAGAGAGAGAGAGTGATGGGAGAGGTGGTGATATGAAGGTTGTGTGCCAAGCACACAACTTAAGGGTTTGCATGAAAATCAATTGGGCAAGGGAAAAGGTGAAAAGATGGCCTGTCATCTTAAGAACAATTGTTTTAAGAAATTGTCACAAAAATTTATACTTAGTAATTAAAAATGGAAGGGGCGGTCACCTTGATCCCTTGGTGGAAATTAGTGACCAATTGATATCAAAGTGGTGATTGAATTAGGAAAATTGGTTGTCGCCCATTAGTATCAAAATTCGATTCTTTAAACAATACTACAATTTATAATACAATTAACACCCAAAGATAATTTAATCATTTAATGAAATTTTGCTAAATTCGAAATTAGGGAAAACAAGAAATAAAATTTGAATTATTAAAAATTTCAATTTAGATAAACTTAAGCTTTAAATAAATCCTTGTGCTTAGGAAGTTTTCTTGGAAATTAAGTTTTGAACCTAGACACAAAATGAAGAAGGTTCAAGTTAAAATTTGCACTAATAATAAGGTCACATAGGTCATTTAGAAGGATAATTAATAGACATATATGTAATCTCACATTGTAAAGGACTATTTAGGCATTTAAGCAAATTTATAAGGACAAGTTAGGGATTTCACTTATATAAGGGCACATAGGTCATTTGGAAGGATAGTTTAGGGACGTTTATGGAATTGCACACTTCATGGACAATTTAGTCCTTTAGGCGAGTTTATATGGGTAGAATAGGCATTTCATATGAGCAAGGGCATTTAAGTCATTAAGGCATAAAATAAGGGTAATATAGGTACAAAAATGTGAACTCAAGAGTAGAATGGTAATTGTACATACCTGAGGGTATTTTAGGAAATTAAAAATTTTCACAGGAACGGAAACGTAATTTTATATGAAAATTACGCTATCGATTTTT
Source organism: Metrosideros polymorpha var. glaberrima (assembly GCA_001662345.2). Lineage (NCBI taxonomy): Eukaryota > Viridiplantae > Streptophyta > Magnoliopsida > Myrtales > Myrtaceae > Metrosideros > Metrosideros polymorpha. Next base: position 18,759,202 of record BCNH02000001.1, read on the forward strand.
TGAAGATGAAGAATTTAGAATGCTTGAAAAGCCTTGGGCATAGCTGGGATATCCCATTCTCCACTTCTCATGCCACGTTTCGGCCTTTCCTAATCATATCGACCATTAACCACAAAGGTTATTATCTGTGCAATGTATAAAGGGGATTTGAAAATCGGGATGTCACACCATTATTCACACATTCGTTCCAAATTCGTTTGGTCTCAGCGATACGCCGCCAAGCTCACCTCTTTATAGATATGCCTCATCGCTATTCTCAAATGTGACTAGCTTGAGGTTTGCACGGCCGTGGCTAGAGCTTCCAATTTTTCCTGAGTTGGGTTATTGTTGCAATTTTGGGGTTTTTTTTTCTATAAACCAAATCAACCAAACACCATTTGTATTTCGTTAAAATCTTTTAACCTAAAATCTTTTACATTTATACAAAAGCATTTCCCAAAAACTCTCCCAAATGCACCCTAAATATTATAGAAATGTGGTGTGAGAATAATCCAAGTTTTTTTTTATTATGATAATAAATAGAGGCCTATAAATCATAATATATCTTAATAGAATGCATGAATCATATTTAATCTAAATCTTCCTTATCTTTGGATAATAAATTAGATATATAATTTTTTTTATATTAGTGAATGATAAAATTATCTTGATTTGAACATGAGTCACATGATTGGGTATTTGGTGCACAATGTGTATATAGATATTCACTTCTTCAAATTGTTCGTATGACATATAAGGAGAGGCTGAATTTTAATAATAAAACGCCGCATGAGAGTATAGTTTTTTAGGTGTGTGGTGTTAGGGGGTGTGACATCCTGATTCTGGCTCACTTATTTAATGTGCAGAGAATAACATTTGGAAATGTTATTTCATAATGTTTGTTGAGGGATAGTCTTTGTGTGATATTCCTAATTTTTTACCAATGTATTAAGATCAAATTCGATGGATTTTAACCACGAATTCTAATATGATGAAAAATATTAGACTTTAAAATATTAAAAGACAACCATTCGACGTTACGTTATCAAAATTTCAAAGTTTATCGATAAACTCTAAATTTTCAGATAAGTGACAGTAAGCTAGAAATTGAGAACCAAAGAGAACTTACTGACTTGGTAAGAACCAACGGGCCTATTTCCTATGAAATTCGGCCACTAAGATACCCTATAAGAGGAAATTGCCATTTTGCCCTCGAAAACCCATTTTTAACCAAAATAAAGAACCCATTGGATATCAAGCCCATTAAGCCATTTAAATTCAAGTCCAAACCCCCGTAAATAGTACCAAGCCCACGTGAATAGTGCCAAGGGTGAAAATTACCAAAATACCAATTCTAGAAAGCCTTGACTTTAAGGGACAAATAATTATGGACTTAAGACAAGTTAAATTAATGTTGGACAAGGAAGTCTTCTTCCTTTTTCCCCAAGCTTGGCCGCCCATCTCTCTCTCTCTCTTCTTTCTTTCCTCAATTATTTGCCTTAAGTTGTCTTGGATTTCAAGAGCAAGATTGGATAATTTTTGGAGTAGCATTTATGTTGCAATGATGCAAACTTGGTGGAGAAATTAGACTTTGAAAGACTTGGCCATTACCCTCTCTCTTTCTCATTCTCATTCTCACTCTCACTCTCTCTCTCTCTCTCTCTCTCTCTCTCTCTCGACCACCATCACCATCGCCCTCACCTTGCCTCTGCCATTCATCATCGTGCCGAGTTCGAGCCGCATCCTTGTCGTCGTGTAGCTGCGCCGTGCCGTCACCACCAAGCCACCCAAGCTGCGTCGCACTGCTGTCCATCGCCTGTGCCGTTGCCGCGCCAAGCCATGCTGCGCCCTTGCCGTTCGTCGCTACTCGTTGTCGCCGTTAAACTAGTAAGTTAACTCCATAATCCTTGGTTAGATTGTTAATTGCATTTAGGGTTAGATCAAGTGAGGTTTATAATTAATTATGGATGGATTAGTTGATAGGCTATCATGATGAGTTATCATGAAATGATAAGTAATGGTGATAGGTTATCAAAGAAAGTGATAAGTGAAAGTGATAACTGTCGCGACCTAAATTTCGCCGAAACCTAGGCTAAAGGATTACTAAATTAATTAACCAAAATTAATTAACCTAGCTCGGATTCTCCCAAGTCTTACCTAATTGCAACTTAGGTTCATTTAATTTTCAATCAAAAGATGTTCAATTTGGAGTCGCCACAAATAATTTCTTGGTAGGTTGATTAGAAACCAAAATAAAGTAATGGGATAATTACTTTATTTCTACGAACTAGAGATTATGAGTCCGGGGACTTGATTACGCTAGACATTTATCTAATGTCCTTTCGGTACCTTTCATTTTTATGAAAATAAATCATTAGCAGGTAGCTTGATTGGATTTTAACCTAAAGCACTAAGCATAGGTTATCACACAGGTACGCAATCAATGAAATGAAAATCCACAAATCAAGTGACAAATGGCACAGAGCACACGCCAAACAACTAAGTTCCCTCTTTTTGATTTTCGTTTTTTTAGGAAAAAGACTAACCTATATGAAATGCATGAAAATAATCTAAATGCACGACCTAATCTAATGATGGGCTAACATGAATGCACCTAAACATGATACTAAATGAGCCTAGGCTATATGACATGACATGGCATTACTAAATTATATAACATGCATGAACAATATGGTATATGACATGAAAATGAACTTTTTTTTTTTTTTTATGATTTTCGAAATCAATAT
>BCNH02000001.1:18764387-18774397 GCA_001662345.2 Metrosideros polymorpha var. glaberrima
GTTCGCGGGTTTCAAACCGTAGACCTCCCCTGTCTCGTGCACGTCTCGTGTGCCTACCACTCGGCTAAAGCGTGATTATTGGGATAACAACGCCAAAGAGTTTATTTAATGGAAACGGCGCGCGAGTAAGGGAGGAGGAGCAACCGAAGTCGCCGCCTCCAAGTTTCGAATCCAGAATCAGACCGTTTGTTTCATTCCCGGATACCACTCGGCTGAAGCGCGAGTGGTGAGATTAAAGCGCCAAAAGTTATATTTAAAGGAATCGGCGCGCTATGGACGTCGTCGTTTTAGGTCAATAGAGACGACTTCAAATTTCTGCAGACAAACCCTAAATTTTTCGCAGAAGAGACAGTAAGCTGAAAATTATGGAACGAAGAGATGTTTTGGGCTGGGCATGAACCGACGGGCCTACTTATTATGATTTTCGGATTTCAAGAGGGCCCATAATGGAAAATGACCGTTTTGCCCCCGAAGCCCATTTTTGGCCCATTTTAAGAACCTATTGGGTTTTTAGTCCATTGGGCCCATCAAATTCAAACCCGAGCCCATGTGAATAGTGTCAAGCCACTTGAATAGTGCGGGCCGTGAATAGTGCCGAATGAATAGTGCCAAATTGAGAAAAAACCATTTTACCCTCGATGGCCCTTTTTGGCCCAAAATGAAGAACCCATTGGATCTTAAGCCCGTTGAGCCCGTAAAAATTCGAGCCAAGCCCACGTGAATAGTGCTGGCCCGTATGAATAGTGCCGAGGGCGGAAATTACCATTTTGCCCCTTCTAGAAGCTTATACTTTTTGGGCAAAATTAATGGATGAAAGACAAAAATAATTGAGGGCTTGATGTGGTCTTCTCTCTCTCTCTCTTCTCTCCCTCTCTCTTGGCCGAATCCCCCCCTTGCCTCTCCTTGTCCCTTTCTTTCTTGTCTAATTATTTGGCTTGATCTTATTCAATTATTTGGCTTGCAAGTTGTCTTAAATTCAAGAAGACAAGTTGCATTATTGGAGGGCAATAATGCAAAGATAGACAAGCCAACACCACTCTCTCTCTCTTTCTCTCTCTTTCACTCTTCATTTCTCTCTTTTTTCCTCTCAAATTCGGAGCTCTCTCTCTCTCCCCTCCATTTTCTCCATTTTTCCTTCTTGTTTTGGCTCCCACATCTTGCCACCGAAACCCCCCAAGCCATACCACACCTTTGCCAAGCTCAAGCCACGCTCTTGGGGCCGTTCGGGGCGCCGTTGCCATCGTACATTGCCGTGTAGCCGCGTCGTGCCGAACCGAGTCGAGCCGCCATCAAGACCCATTTTCCGTCTACGCGCCGTAGCCGAGCCACCACCATCACCGTCTTCACACCGTCACCGTAGTCACCGTTGCCGTTAAACGGTGAGTTAACTCCCTAATCCTTGATTAGGTTGTTAATTGCGCTTAGGGTTAGTTTAGATGGGTTAGTTTAGATGGGTTAATGAGGATTAGTTTGGTTAATTATGGTTAGTTAAGCTAACTAGGGTTAGTTTAGCTAACTAGGGTTAGTTGGGTTAACTATAGTTAGTTCGGTTAACTGTGGTTAGGTTAATTAACCACAGTTAGGTTATTTAACCATGGTTGGGTTAATTAACTTGGGTTGAGTTAATGGTTAGAATTTTATGCTGATTATGCTGGACATGTTTATGATGAGGTTGGCCATAGAATTAACCTTCCATGTGCCTAAAAATATTTTAGTATAAAATAATGTACTTTTATTGCGGCATTGGTAATTGATGTGGCGATGTGCTCGAATGCTGAATTTTATGTTCCCGAATAATCTGCTAGGCTTGAAAAGTGAGGCATGCAAAGTTTGGCATGAAAAGCACGTCTATGTGATCACGTGTGATTTTTCTTGTGAAAATGGCAATATATTTTATGTGTGAGCACGATCATGGCATGAGCATGGATTATAGTGGCATTATGAAATTGGTATGCCTGTGTGCTCGTGTGATCACAAAAGTGTACTGACCCTCAATGGTGATTGGGGATGATGCCCGGATAATTTGTGACCTGGATGCCCAGATGATTTGTGACACGGATGCCCGGATGATTTGTGACCCGGATACCCGGATGATTTGTGACCCGGATGCTTGAGAATGGTGACAATAATTGGAACACGTTAGGATGCATTATGTACGAGAAATGAGGTTGTATTCTATTATATGCCTTGGCTAATGCATTGTTTTAGAATGCTATTATAACTGATAACATGCAGGGCGTGTGCATGTACCAAGGCTAGGTAAGAACGCTTGTGATTTATTGGTTGATCAGTGAGTGGGTTGCTCGAACCCGTTATAGGTTGCGTAGAGCGAGCGTTGCTCGCTATTGATCTACCATCGACATTAAGTTGCATGTTTAAGGTTCACCCTAGGTGAATTGGCACCCTACGCGAGGCTTAGGCGGTTAACTCGCTGAGATTTATATCTCATTTGTTGTTGTTAACCATTTTTCAGGTCCGTAGAGTGGAAGGCTGACGGGTACGGTCCAAGGTACCTTTGCATAGAGGAGATAGGTTAACCCCGACCCCAGTTCCTCTCTTTGTAGGTTGTATAGGAAGTGGCCCGATAGTGAGGGCTTGTAAATATAAACTTCCTAGGGTTAACATGTCGATAAATAAAAAGGTGTGTTTTGGTATTGTTGTTTGTTCTGTTGTTGGTGCCGCTATTTTTCCTGCTATCCCTGCTGTCAGGGGTTGTTTTACGTTTCCGCATGCGCCAATTGAAAGATAAAATGAATGGGTCGTCGACGCGTCCTGGGATGTCGAAAATTTTATTGACCCAATGGATAAGCGACAGGGATGGTCGCGCGCTCAAGGGCTCGGGGCGTGACACATGCAATGCATGACGTTTTGTTGAGAGTGCCAATCCTATTTTCTGATGTACTTGACATGATGCATGCAATGTGTATGCAGATAGTAAATAACGTACACTAAGGCTTCCTATTTCCAGCGGAGTCATAAAAGAGACTTAGCGTACGGATCGCGTACAGAGCATTCAGGTTTTACTTTTAAATGATTTGTAATGCTGACAATTTCCATGAGCCCCAAACTGAAAAAGGAAGGTTTTCAAGGTACGGGTTGCTTGTTTGTTACCTAAGGTTTTCTCCCAGATGCGAAACAACGCGAGATATTTGAAAAAAATTTGGAGGACAACTTAAGCCAATTAAGGGTCCAATATAAGAGTTGTGCTATCTAAGCCGATTAGCTGAACACGAAAAGGAATGTGACATCCGAGCTAATCGGTGTAAACACAAAAGGGTGTGACGCTTGAACTGATCAGAACGAACACAAAGGGGTATACCACCTGATCTAATTAGTGTGAATACAAAGGGGTGTGACGCCTGAGCTAATCAGAACGAACACACAAGGGTATACTACATGAGTTAATCAGTGTAAATACAAAGGGATGTGACGTCTGAGCTAATCAAAACGAACACACAGGGATGTACCACCTGAGCTAATCAGTGTAAATACAAAGGGGTGTGACGCTTGAGCTAATCAGAACGAATACAAAGGGGTGTACCATCTGAGCTAATCAGTGTGAATATAAAGAGGTGTGACGCCTGAGCTAATCAGAATGAACACACAGGAGTGTACCACCTAAGCTAATCAGTGTGAATACAAAGGGGTGTGAAAACTTGAGCTGATCAAGCATCAAAGATAAAATAAAATCTTAGAGACAAACTTGAGCTAATCAAGTGTCAATGTAAGGTAAGATTTTAAAAGGGAATCAGGAAACATACTTGAGTTCTTCTTCATTGGTCAGGAGCAGTCGGGCTACCTGACTTTTCATTTCATGCATAAGATAAAACTATGTAGTGCATTTTCTCAAAAGAATTAGCTCATGTTATCAAGCTTTATTGAGAAAGTTTGTCAATCGAGAAAAATCTGCTTGAACCTTCTAAGAATCTAATGATATTGAATGAGGAACCTTTAGTCAAAAAGGACTTCATTCCCTTTGGACTTTCAAATGTGTACCTGAAACTCTAATCAAGCATTTGAATGGTTAAAAACATTTAGACGAATATGAGGCCATAGTGAGCGACTCGAATGTCAATGCTGGTCCTCGAGGAAATGTACTTGTCAAACATAATTAGGGGCAACATGCATATGCATTCATAGACAATCAAGGCCATGCATGTAAGAATTCATTTAGTCGTCTTTTAAAACAGGTGGTTTATGCACAATGAGTCTGTCAAGCCATGCATTACCAAATTCTGTTGGGAAATCTTAATAAGACGATCCGTTCTATGTGTGGGTGTCATGAACATGTCGAGTGAAGACTTTCAATCAGAAAGGGTTTACTCTCACTCTTTGGGGAAAAAGCTATTTTTTTAAGAATCACTCAATCTCACTGTCATCACATTCAACAAGGGTACGAGTAGTCTCGCATTAGCACAACCTTACCGATTTCACAGGACTTTAACAGGACCATAATGTAGGCTTGGTCAAATGTGTTCAAGGGGGGACTCTTTTGAGTTAAGGCCTTCGAAAGAAATGTCTTCATCAGCTGCTTTGGGTTTACAAGTCAAGAACCCTGTAAAATGAGAAGAAATAACCTTGCTCGCACTTTTTCGAGCGAAGCTTAATACATGTAAACCTTACGTTCACTTAAATGCCCAAATCTGAAGAGACTTTAAAGGGTTGTAATGTAGGTTAGGATTGAGGACTGAGGAACAAAAAGGTTTATTTTGGCTCAGAATATGTATGTGAAGGGCTAAGGTTAGTGATCATTGCTATTTTGTCACTGGTCTTCAGTCTTCAGAACTTTAGCCTTCAATCTTCAGAATAACCATTGGGGATTACGGCATTTGGATTCCATTGCAGATCAGGAAAATTTTGCTAGAATCACAAACTACTCGATTTGAATTCAGCACTTTGCCAAACCGTTGCTATCTTCACTTTGCAAGTAGACTTCAACTGAGGAAATTTACAAACTTGTTCTATTGAAGACGATTTTTTTTTTACAAGTGAACTCCTGTTGGGGATTTTTACATTGTAACCTAACTTTACAAAACTTTAGGGGTTTGGCCTTTTTGCTTTCACTTGGCACACTATTTTTTCTGCCCCCGCATCTCAAGACTTTCGAATTTCTCATTTTTTTGCTTCCATTTTTTTGTTGTTGAGAAATTCAAAAACTCATACAATTTAGTCGTAAATAACTTTGAAACGAAAGGACTACTAGGTGATCTTCAATGTCTCTGTCTACACTTGATGCTACCTGGATTCACTTGCCCCGGCACATGGTCGATGATCACCAACAATGGTTCAAAGAAACGAATATACCAAGCTCAAAGGGACTAAACAAATGATAAAGTGTTCAGGATAAAGAAAGAATTGCTCTTCATCATCCTAGGGCACTTAAATTTCAGCTCGAGTTTAATGTAAAGCAGTCCTAAGAAGATTAGTGCAAGTACAAGCAAGAAAATCCATAATCATTTTTTCTCACCTTTTGCCGTTATGCTTACCTCCAATTGCCCCGATATGGGGTGGTTCTTGACCGGGGTAAAGAAATGAGACTTCAAGTGTGTGGCTCAAAGGGGTTAGCAAGAGATAAACCTGTAGTATTTGGGTAAAAGGAACGAATGCCTGCCGTCATTTCAGTCGTCTTACTCTTTGCAAGATAACCCTTTACCTTGAAAAATGCGGAATTTTTCCACTCAACTCACTGGAGATATGTATCGGGATGTGTATGGAAATAGTTTGTCTTTCATCGTCCTGATGTGCCTCATTTAATTCATCCAATGCAACACATTTATCAGAATTGTCTATCTAATTTCCCTAACGAAATGGATAATTCAGACAAGACAAAATAGTCATGCATGGGCACTTTCACTTTGCAATTCATGTAAGCATTTGAGCATTCATAAATTTTGCAATAATCACGAACAATTCATCCGTAACTCAAGTGGTCATTTCAGAACATTTGCTTTCAATGTGAGACAGCTTCTATTCTCAAGATAATACTAAAATTTTTATCAATTTCAGTATAGCTTTATGGACTCATTACTTTAGACCAAACATGCCCTGCAGGAAATGTTAGACATTAGCAATGTTAAACACACAAGGAATGAATTGAATGTCCGTGAATTGCCCCATTTTGATTAGGACAGACACAAGGGTTGATTGATTGGAAATTAAAGTCCAATCTTCAATTTGACAAATGCTCCATTTACGGCCCGTTGCCTTGTTCTAAAGGGCATCACTTGAATGGTCGCCAGTATCACGCCCTTAATCCGCCATCTGCAAGAAAGAGGATAGCATGTTATTTTCAAAATCAATCCAGCTTGGAAAAAGATACTCCCTTTTTTAGAATCGGGTGGTCTCCTCCTGAACTGCCCCCGCTTTAGAGGACATGTCTATCAAAATGGCACTCTGTCGTGCCCGACTGCATCGTGGTTGGCCATTTCAAGTGAGATGTGCTAAACTCCTTCATTGTTTGATAGTACTTTATGACTTGTGCCTTTGATTCCTGCAAGAAGAAAGATAGGGTGTCATCTTCAAGATGAAGTAATTAGATCTAGGAATAGGCACTTTCCTTTTGAACTTGGGCAAGTCCTTCTTGCTTGGTTACATGAGGGTGATAGGGTCATTCTTGTGCAGCTCTTGCTTTTTACTCTTCAATCATCCAATTGTTTCTAGCCGTCTTCATGGTTCTGAATTACAACTTGCTTGTTTTCGGGGTTTTGATCTCTAATTCGATCCCTTATCTTAATTAGAAATTTTTTGTAAAGTTGCAAGTTACTATTGGGAACATTTAAGGCACCTCCGTCTTTGTGGTAATGGATCGTCCTCTCCTTGGACTCTGCTTGGATTAAGCAACCGTTTGATGATCGTTCCTCATGATGCTTGAGATCGGACTTGCCCCAATCGTGTATCTTCAGGAAGGTCACCCATTGAACGAGATTGAAGTATCTTAGTGGTTGATACATCAATGTGGAGAGACAATCCTCCTTGACTCAACTAAAGGCGCCTCTGTCTGGGAGCTTTCTCAAGCAATCACAACATTCAACACTTTGAGAGTTTCTTGAGAATTCTCTGATTCTTGATCGCACATGGCATAGGGAATTGCCTGCAGGGGTATCTTCTTTTTCGATCACTGATCGGGTGTTATGGGGGTGTGGAGGATCCGTAGTAAATTACCTTCAAAGGGTAATAAGCAGAATGAATATAACAAGTAAGAGTGATGAGCCGGTCCATGATGTCCCTCTAGACTCAACGAACGAAGTAGGCATGACCAAAGGACTGAATCATGTAATTTCCAATTTCGTCGGCTTTCATGAGAAATTTCTTCTTAATTCTCATATTGGTCAAAATGGCACCAAAATTTACGAGCTGATAGTCGATATAATGACAAAAAAATTTCATGTTTTGAGCTTAAGCAAATTTTGCACAAATCAATACAGTTTAATGGTTTTTTCTGAAAATTTTGTTTAGTAAACTGATTTGTCCGGTTTTTACTTTGAGGATAAATGGGTCATCAAAAACAGGAATTGATGCCCAAAAATTTTCAGATCACTAGTTCACACCTCATTCTACAACTTTCATGTTTTGGCTAAGTATGAAAAAAATCGTTTACCCATGGTGATTGATGAGATGAATCTGATGTCGGTAAATTTTTGAAATTCCTGATTGTTTTGCTCTCATGAATAATTCGATAGTAAATGGAAAACAATCTGGATTAGTTCCAAAATTATACACATAAAAGCTCAAGATGTGATGAACGTTTTTTGTTCTTTAGCTGAGAGCCACAAACGTCTCGAGGATCCTCGAAAAATTCGTACACCACCAAAAGTCATGGACTGGCTCGAAGAAATAAGTAAATGACAAAGTAAAAGTCAAGAAAATACCGCCCTTTTAAAGAAAACGAACATGCCAACCACATAGACATGCACATGAAATGCTCGTGAGGTTTGATTTCTATCTAACATGGCTTGACAAAGGTGGAGCCCTAAGGATGTCCGAACTGAACCACCTTGGCTTGTGATTGAGTCGAGGATCCCCGTAGACATCCAACTCAGCCAAGTAACAACCCGCATCATATGGCTAATGACGGGGGTGGTAACTCTTGGCATCGATTTGAAAAGTTCAGGACTTGAGAAAGGCGACTCGGACCAAATGGCGATGGCTGGAGTGTCCCTAATCAAATACCATCCTAAGCCTAGCCATTCAAGTTCAATGGTGGGTTGTGTGTGCTAAGCGTAGTAGTGCTATGCAATTAAGACATGCACGGAAAAATGAATGCATAAACACCAATTCAATATTTACGAGAAAGTAAACATTCATTCTCAACTCCGAATCAGCAAAACAAAGGGTTAGCCACACACAACTTCCCTTATAATTCCTAACCTGTAAAACCATTTAACACTTGAATTAAGGACTTACCTGGAGTCCATGCTACCAAACAAGATTTTTTTTCAAAAAATGAACTTCGACCTAAGTCTACTAAGGTTTATTAATTTTTTCAAAAATTTAATAAAAGTATTCCCCAGTGGAGTGGCCAAGCTGTCGCGACCTAAATTTCGCCAAAACCTAGGCTAAAGGATTACTAAGTTAATTAACCAAAATTAACTAACCTAACTCGGACTCTCCAAAATCCTACCTAATCGCAACTTAGATTCATTTAATTTTCAATCAAAAGATGTTCAATTTGGAGTCGCCACTAATTATTTCTTAGTAGGTTGATTAGAAACCTAAATAAAGTAATGGGAGAATTACTTTATTTTTAGGAACCAGAGATTATGAGTCCGGGGACTTGATTACGCTAGACATTTATCTAATGCCCTTTCGACACCTTTTATTTTTATGAAAAAAAATCATTGGCAAGCAGCTTGATTGGATTTTAACCTAAAAGCACTAAGCATAAGTTATCACATAGGTACGCAATCAATAAAATAAAAATCCACAAATCAAGTGATAAATGGCACAGAGCACACGCCAAACAATTAAGTTCCCTCTTTTTTATTTTCGCTTTTTTAGGAAAAAGACTAACCTATATGAAATGCATGAAATTAATCTAAAAGCACGACCTAATCTAATGACGGACTAACATGAATGCACCTAAACATGATACTAAATTAGCCTAAACTATATGACATGACATGGCATTACTAAATTATATGACATGCATGAACAATATGGTATATGACATGAAAATGCATGATATGCAAATGAACTTTTTTTATGATTTTCGAAATCAATATTTAATGATAATTAACTATTTAGAAAAATAATCTATTTTATTTAAACTAGGAAAGAAAACTATGCTATTCCTAAAAATAAAAGAATAAGGAAAAGAAAGAAAAATCTATCTTAGAAATCTAATCCTATCCCAAGATGTTATCCTATCAAGGAAATCTATCTTAAGATATTCTAAAATTCTAATCAAGATAACCCAAAAATTCTATCCTATTTAAACTAGGAAAATTATCTCAAAATCTAAATTCAGCTAAAAAAATAATTCCGAAAATTATCTAAAAAATATTCTGAAAATTCTAATTAAGGATGCAATCTATCCTAAAAGATGCAAACTAATAATCTACATGAATTTTTTTAGAATTTTAAACATGCAAAGATAACAAATAGAGATGGAAAAAATCAATTGAACAATTCAAATATGGAAAGCATACAACTCATCAAGATAAAATATGATCAAGATAATTACGATCTCCAGTCAATCAAAAGATATCAATCAAAACAAATCACGAGCAGAGCTTCTTCAACTTTTTGGAAAAATAATCCCTAAATCCAAAATCGACTTTTGAAAAATAACGAACCGGACCTAAATGGCAATAGATCGGATTGGTTATTTTTCCCAATTTTTTCTAAATCGGAGAATCGTTCCCGAATGGCAACGAGAAGAATTGTCCAATTTAAAAAAATGGTTGCCTATTAGGAAAGAATCTTTCATAATTTGGATTTTAGGGTTTTAATTTATTCAAAAAAATTTGTATCTAATATAGGTCAATGTAATCAATTCAAATATCTTGATT
>BCNH02000001.1:18783149-18818174 GCA_001662345.2 Metrosideros polymorpha var. glaberrima
TCGTTACCTCTCCAATATGTTGAGGCTTGAGAGGACAACTATGAATATAGGTGATCATCGGCCTTGTGGCCTGCTGATCCCGCCAAATTTAGTTCGCAATCAACTCCAACATTAATTATGCTTGGACAATCAACCAAACACTATCTGTATTTTGTTAAAACCATTTAACCTAAAGTCTTTTGCTTTTATATAAAAGCCTTTTCCCGAAACTCTCCCTAATGCACCGTAATGTAATAAAAATGTGGTGGGACAATAACCCAAGTTTTTTATTCTGATAATAAATAGAGGCCTCTGAATCATATATCGTAATGGAACGGATGAGTCATATTTAATCTAAATCATCCTTATTTTTTAAATGATAAATTGACAAATTTTTATTATTAATGAATGATAACATTATGCAAAGATGAACATAACTTGACGGGTTATTTGGTACACAATGTTTACATAGATATTCACTTCTTCAAATTGTTCGTATGGCAGATAAGGAGAGGCTGTATCTTAATAATAAAACACTGGGCGAGAGGATACTCTATATACAGTTTCTTTGGGGGGTCAAAAGGAGGATATAATAACTTGACTTTTAATTTCTAAACCAATTTGTGTCCACGAACTAAACTGAGAATTATTCATTTATCTGCCAATTTCACAAAGTTTGTAAATCCATTGATTTTTTTTTTCTTTAAGACAAACGGGTAGCATTTCAAGAATGTTTTTGTGCGACAAATTAATTTTACCTCTCCAATATGTTGAGGCTCGAGAGGGTAATCGTGCATATATGTGATCATTGACCTTGCGGCCTGCTGGGCCGACCGAACAATCTAGTTTGCCATCAGCTCGAATGTCAAATATGTTTGGACTGGGGCAAGGGATTCCTTTTTTGGAGTTTGCAATTTATCAGAATTTGCTCAATTTCTGTTGCGCTGGAAAATGTTCCTGTGACGAATGATCTTTTACCGAAATTAGTTCTTCGGCTTTTAATTATATAAGAGATCCTGCAGCAATTTCGGAAAGAAGTAATTTGGATGAGCATCAAGGATTTAGCTTGACATATAACTGATTAATTTGGAATTAACCTGTCGATATTACGAATGAATTGCGATATCAAACCTCGACAGAAACTGATTCGATAAAGAAGTCAAACAATCGTATCGATATAGATATTAAACCTTGAAGAGATTAATTTAAAAGCGAAGTTAAACAATGTGTCGATACAGATAACTATAAATGGACCACACTATTAAACCTCGACAAAGATTGATTCAATAGCGAAGTTAAACAACGTGTCGATACGGATGACCATAAATGGACTACGACATTAAACTTCAATAGGGTTTGACTCAATGGCGATACTAAACAACGTGTCGATACAGATGACCATAAACGGACCACGACATTAAACTTCGACAGAGTTTGACTCAATGGCGAAGCTAAACAACGTGTTGATACAGCTCTGGAGTTCGACTCGACGACGTAAAATCCCCTTTGGACGGAAGAAATCCAGAGTCTGACTCAATGGAAATGTTCCAAATTATACTTAAAACTAAAGCGGAAATGCATAAGCGAAAAATAACATTGTGTGTTCTGTTGATCATCCTCTTCTACCTTGAGGTACCTTGGTATTTATAGGAGAATGTTGTAACCGTTTCAGAGTTTAATCTTTGGTAAACCGCCTCTGAAACCTTTGACTTAGTCTTTCTCGCAATTTCCTTGCTTTTGATAACCATCTTTGACTCTTCGAATCTGTTCTTTTGTCCATTCCATAAGTTTCCTTTCTTCTAATAACTGCCTCCCGATATTTTAGGCTACTTTCCTACTCACGTTGTCGATAACTGCTTTTCGACACATATCAAGTTATCTTTCTGCTCACGTCGCTAATAACTGCTCTTTGATGCATGCTTCCAACTTTGATTGCTTTTATTCATGAGCTATGACAACATTGTGACTGAATCACAGTCAACAATATCTTCCAAGACACTCGAATGATGTGCTAATTTTTTAATTTCATCATGTATGAATTATGTACCATTTCTCTCCTCGTGCCAAACACGTGATCAGCTATATGCAAATTTATTTGGGTGTCAACAACTTGCCCCCTTTTAAAAGAATTAAAAGAGTTTTAATTCTTTTAAAAGTAATGGCACTTTCCCGCGCGGAGAATGAGACTCACTATGTTTCCCCAAATTCGTCGTTTTGTATTCCATATGGAGTCATTTCAACAGTACCCCCAATAATACTCCAACACGTCTCCTGTACTATCTGTATTGTAATGATTTTTCCTTTCAGATCCCTGCTTGATCGGTTTTTCTATTTTCAAAGCATAAACTTCATCTTCTTCGTCAAAACCCTAAGTTCTCGATAAACTTCCAATCTTCCACTCCCTTTTGCTCTGTTGTTAACCATGGTTTCAAAATCCTCTGAGTATGATCCTGATATTTTCATAGGCAAATTTGATGCCCTTAAGGAAGATGAAAACGCAGAACACTGTCATTTTCGTCTTTTGCAAACGATCTGGGTATTCTAATCGCCTCACTTGGGGTCCCTGCTGTCTTGATCATTTGTCTATCCCCGCTTCTCTCAATCAATTTTTCCCGATGAAGCAAGGAGAAAAACTCCCTTTCCAAAGACCTTCTTTGGTTGATATTTTAAATGCGAGCCCTAACCAGTTCAGAGGACTCCCATCTCACGATGTAAATTTTCACAGGTGGTATTTACAATCGAAGGATGATTTTTCAATTCGTCTCGCTTGGAAGAAATCTGGAATCGAAATTGCCCTTGAAATCTGCATGTTGTCTTCTAACCTAAACTTGGGATTATTTGGAGCCGTTGCTAGTTTCTGGTCCCCATCAACCAACTGTTTTTTCTTTCCTTGGGGTCCCATGTCAATCACTCTTCTTGATGTCTATGTGATAACGGGTTTTTTCCCTCATGGAATTCCTCTTGGCAATATGGAAAGTCCAAAAGTCCCTTTTGTTTCCGATGACGACCTGGCTTATGGCAAATTTCTCGATCGTTTTCTCCAGGAATCTGGACCCATCACCTTCCACGAACATGCTATCTTTTTGCTCTATTGGCTTTCCAAATATGTTTTCTTCAACCCATCTGTCAAAGTATCAAAAGAATTCCTACATCTTGCTTCTAGTTTAGCTACTAGCCAACGTATTGCTCTGGATCGACTTGTCTTGGCATCTCTCTATAGAGGGATTACTCATATCTCATTGTTACTAAAAGCACAGGGTAGTGGTACCTTCTTTGGTCCTCTTTGGATTCTTCAATGTTGGCTAAACCTTTATCTCCCAATTTTTTCGTCTAATCATTTTAACGCTTTTCCTCATTTTCGCTACCCTGAATTCCAACTAAATGACCTTGTTCCCATTGGGTGTCATTTACTGTTTCGTTCTTTACTGAGTATTCCCAAAGAAACTTCTTCCTTATTCTTTCATTTGCGAAAACTCTTGAGTCTTGATGCAGAAGAAGTTGATTTTTTCCCTCTAAATGGAAGCGAATTCAACTATCTTTTTTATTTTGCTGCATTGTCAGATCCTTATGAAGTATGGTTGAGTGTCCTCTGCCCCATTGACCTTCCTATCAGACTTTTTGTGAAAGGCAAATTCTATCCAGGTTTTGAAACATACTCTCCACAGTACTGTGCCCACCAATTTGGCTTGTTACAAACCATTCCTTTGCCTATTGCTTATTCTCTCGAATTCCCTCACATGTCAAAAAGAGAGTATAATATAAAGATCGATCCCCCTTTTTCCTGCTGTTCGAAAATCACTGAAATAATTCATCGTCGTTTTTTTCCTGATTTCGATGTTTTTGTTCCCAATCCTGGTTACGCAACTAAATACACTACCTGGTGGCTTTCCTTTTCTCTAGAGAATGCCTATGAAGAAGCTCTTCACGACTTAATGGCTCGAGTGCAAGCGCATCTTCCAGAGCCCAAAAAACGTCGAGGGAAGAAGCATGTCGTTAAAAAAGGCCTAGAGAAATTACCCCCTAAACGAAAATCTTCCAGAGGTACTTTGTTTTTTATTATTCGTCTCTCTGTTATTCTTTGTTGATCATATTCTTTATTTCAACAGGCCGAAACACTCTCACGATCAGAGAAGATTTTCCACCTTCTGAAGTAATCCTGTCATTAGAACCTAAATCTCCTGACATCGACTTCCTTTAATCAGGAAAAGAAAGAAAAGCCTTGCCACCTCTTCTTCTTTAAAAGGTCAAGAAAGTTTCCCTCAAGTTCCAATCCTGAGTTCGACTGTCACTCATCCAGTTGGTACATAAACATCTACAGATCAAGAGAGCTTATCCTTCTTCGTCCATGATCACAAAGTCTCTGATGAAACTATGGATATCCCGCAATTTCTGTCTCAGTCAGATTTTTTCCAAGTGACTACAGCCGCTCCTTTGGCAGTATGCAGTATGTATTTGTAGTTTTTCTTGTAGTTATTTGCAAAAATGGATAGTGATCCTAAAATTTATGCATATATAGGACCAACTAATGCTTCAAATATGCAAGCTTCACTGCTAGCTTCCCCTATCTTTTCACAAACTACTCAAATGTTGCTTTTGCCCCCAGGTACGTTTCTTTTGGTTGTGGTCTTATAATTAGCCATCCATCTCTAGACAACTAACCTTTTCTTTGTCATTGTAATTTCAGTGCCTTCATCACCCCTAACTGAATCTCCTCAGACTCTGGAAAGAGCCTCGATCTTTATTTCCTCAAGTTTGACACTTGTGGTCGCTCCTATTTCCTTAGATTCCCAAACTCAGTCTTTCGCCAGTACTGAAGAAAGAAGGTCTAACATTCCGAGAGACTCTTCAGTCATATCCGAAGTCCAACCGATATCGACACCTACTCCTGCTAATGATTCCCCAGATATTGTAGCGTCTTCTTCTATACCTCATACGTCCACTTATATTCAAAGTCCTCTTGACCACAGTAAACACATCTTAGAGGAAGCTTCTTACATTCTAGAGGTTGGCTCTAAGACTTCAGTTGATTCATCAGTGGACAAGGCGAAAAACTTGCTTACAAAATTTCTCGACTTGACTAGTAATGGGATATCTTTGGTGGTATCTAATCAGACGGTTTTTGATAAGGTTCAGCAATTGTTAACTGAGGTAGTCAACATTGATGATCTGCCTATCTCACTCAAAGGGATGTTAGAGGATTTATCAAAGAATTTTGTCGCCAATGTTGCCACTTATCGACGGAATTATGAGATGATCATGTCTTTGACTTTACCTATGCAAAATGATCCTGTTCCTGACTCTTCCATAGAAGAAACTAGTCGACATGTTCGGTCTAGTAAAGAGGAGCTTCAATCCATTGTGGTGGACATTGACAAACTGAACGAGGAAGAAACAGAGCTACAACAGAGGCTAATACAAATTTGACATCAATTAAACTCGAAGCACGCTCAGAGACTCGAAGTTGAGAATGCTTTGAGTCGGAACATCGCCTTATTGAAGGATTTCCAGAAGATTGAGCAGAGTAGATTATCTAATGAGGAAGCTCAGTGACGTCGAATCAAGAACAAGTGTTTGAACGAAAATAGTAGAATGGACCATGCCATATTTTCTATTTTAAAAGATGTAAAAACTTTTTTGTATTCCGATTAACCCCTTTTCTAATATATCAAGGTTTTATTACCCAGTTGTACTCTCTTCGAGATACCAAATGTATCAAGTTCGTCTTCATGTTCCGCAAGTCGGTTACAATTTTTACCTTTCCTCAAAATCATGATCTGCCCATGATCTCATGTCTTACGGATCTTATGCCAGTAACCACTCATGGTCGCTTATTTATATCTAGCTTCTGGATGACTTAAGAACTCACTTGCTTTAGTCCATGCTTTCTTCAATGACATACACATCTCATTGCTCTGCTACTCCTCGTTCACTAATTTGCTTACGCCGTCTCGACCAATTTCAATTTTATAGCAATGATGGGCAACTTTCATTTTCATTTCTGAATCATAATCCATCTTGTGATCGAGTTCTTTTAGGCCCATTTTCAGATCACTTCCTCTCCCATCAATATTTTCGTCTTGTTTTCCTCGTAATCACGCAGAAATACTTCCCTTTCAGCCGAAATTCCATATGCTCGAACGCTTGGGTTGCTCCCAACTATCAATTCAATCCTTTCCCATCTTTTGATGAACAATTCTTTAGATGGTACCTGAGATTGCAGGCGAAAATGATTCCTATCTGGCAGCAAGCCGGCATCGCTTCGTGTTTAGCACTTGGGAATCTATCCCCTAATCCTGATGAATTTGGTCTTATAGGGAGTATGTGCTATTTCTGGTCACCTTCGACTCATTGCTTCTTCTTTCCCACTAGGCCGGTAACCGTTACTCTGCTTGACATTTGGGAGCTTACTGGACTTTTCCCATTTCAAGATGCTTCCAAGGAATGTTCGTATACTTGTCCTTACTTTTGTGGTATTTCGACTTCCAGCCTTCAATTCGATACATTTATTGACTCCTTCGCCAAACCCAAAGGTGAAGTTATGCCTAAAGAACACACTGCTTTTCTTCTTTACTGGTTATCACGATATGTTTTTTGTCTTCCTTCTCCATTTGTTTCCCACGAGTTCGTCGAAGTTGCATATGCACTTTCGCTTGGTCGAAATGTTGGATTAGATCGTATGGTCCTCGCTGCATTGTATCGATCATTGTCGAACACTCAATCCTCCTTATGTAGTGCTCATCCAGATCCTTTCTATGGTCCATTATGGGTTTTGTTGGGTTGGTTACGCCTATACTTTCCCGTCTTGTTTGGCCAACCAGTTTTCCCAACTCAATTAGTTGATCTTAAGCATTGACCTACTGGAGATGACATAGGACTTTGGTTATTTTGCTGGCCAATTAACTCGTTTCCTACAGGATTTTCTCCCTTCGAATGCCTTGTGAGACATATTTTACAATTAACAGAATTCAAGTTTGATGTTATCAGTGTCGACTACGTGAAACATGTTTTCAAGCTTCGTGGGCATGACATTGCGTTATTTTGGGAAAGTGTACTTGTACCTGCAGACATACTCCTGGATTTTTCGAGTAATGGCAAATTTTCTATTGGGTTTGAAATATATAATCCCCATTATTGTGCTCGTCAATTCGGACTCGTTCAATGCATTCTAGTGCCTATTCTCTATTCGATGGAATTTCTATTTCCACCTCGTAAATTGTGTGTCGATAAAACAGACTTACCCAGCTGGCTCAACGTTATCAAACATGTGTCGAAAAAATTCGACTTCAAACTCTTTCATAACCATGTCGGAGTTTCTCCTTCCTTTATGAACTGGTGGAATGATTATCGAGCACTATTGTTCCCTATCGACATTAAGATGGTCATTCTTAAAATGACTCAAAGTTCTCCTATGATGAATTATCCTACCTCCAAAATTGGTTCTCTCATGAAGAGGAACATGGTGGTCAGCGTATCCTTATGTTCATCAAAACAAGGTACTTACCTGATATTTTATTGATTGATTAAACTTCTTTTCTGACCCCTCTTTTTTATCTTTATTTTAGATAGTCCAAAAAGGAGAAAGCTAGCCACTCTCGATTCCCCTTTGACTTTTAATGCTGGAAATTCCGAGAGCTGTGATTCGATCAATCACCATATGGATTATGAGAATAGTCCGTAACTTGCCTTATCACCTATGAGCAATGAGTTCTCCCTATCTGACGAGCATCACAAAGCCTCGACATGGTGGATCTGTCTTTATGATCTGTTAAGGGTGGGATATGACCTTTTATGCAGTGACACTGGTGCAATCTCTGAGAGTAGGTCCTTGTTAGTTCAATTGACGACTTTACCCTTTCCTCTAAAGTGCCGAGCGATGGAATTTGCTCTTAAAGAATTTTCTTTATCCTTCGACCGTTCATTGGAGGTATATAAGGCCAATCTCAAGCAAATCGAGGCCATCAACCAAATCGAAAAGGATTACCTCAAGGCAAAGAATGATTTAATTCAAATACCTTCTGCCTTTAACAACTCTGAAGATGATATCAACAACCAAATGCGCTCAGCTTATCTAGTTTATCAAACCTTGCTCCAAAAATTTACCGAAGGTCAGCACACGAGGGATCTTTATCTTGATGTAAACTGTAACCTGGAAGTTCATTTGTGCAACCTTGTGCTTGCGCTTAAGCAACACGAATCTCTCATATGTTGAACCTCGCACTATTTTCCTTCGTATTTCCCTTTTTTCTAGGTTAGAATTCCAGATTAGTCTCTTGCGATTCTCAATGCACCAATTTCTTTAGGTATTTATCCATGTACATATTTCCCAGAGTTAATTGAGAATCTTTTTGTTCAATGAAAATCTTATCATTAATAGCGTATCTTCCACCCATCTCTTATTGGCACAATCAATTTGACTTTCTGTTCAAAACGGGTCGAATAATCTTTTGCTACATCACACTTCATTTACTAAGCAAGATAAAAAGGCTTTTTATATGACAAGGCTTCATTCGGTCCCCCCTGTAAAACCCTAGCATCCTAAAAAAAATGACTTCTTCTGCTCAATCATCAAACACCGTTTCCCTCTCGAATGAAATTCTTGCGCTATGGAAAGGGTTACTTGGTCATCTGAGTCTTTCTTTTACTTGCATTTCAGTCCAGCCGCAAGTTTTAAGAGAAATTCGTACCATGATTCGAGCCGGAGAACCCAAAGACCTCCCTGAAAATCACCCATTTCTCACAGATTTCAAAGAGTTCAAACGTTGTTTTGAAGATGACCTCCGTTCCTTCAGAAAACATCGAATCACTGTCGATGCTTATGATGATGCATATGATTGGTACTGGCATGCTGTAAAAATGGTGAAGCTTGTTGAAGATATCCTCTGGGACAAGCAAAAGCTTCAAAATTTGGGTCACCAATCCGTGATCAGGCTAGTCGACGCGAAAGAGAAATTGCTTCGGGAAGGAAATAGCGTAGGAAACCGAAAATAGTGAAGGTCCCTCTTCCTAACACAAAGTCAACCATGCGATTCAAGCAACTTCATTTGCTGAGCTATCCAAAGAATTTGATTATAATATCCAAAAAGCACGAAACATAGTGACGTATCTGGCTTCGAGAAACGAAGCGAGAAACGAAGATCCCTTTTGAGATGCATAATGGATGATCTCTTTATTCCTTGTTGCCAATCGAAAGAGGAGATTGTCCATTTAGAGAGCCGCCTTACTTCTTTCATTACTAAGTTCATTTCTTACGTGGGTTGCTAGAAGTCCCAAGTATTACTCTGTATTTTGCTTGCATATTATGTGAATATATCGAACTTCTCTGAACTTTATTACTGTAGTTCGCTTCCATTGGTTCGTAAGGATTATGAACAATCACTTTTCCCGAGATTTTCTCTTTCCAAATAACCGCCATGATTTCCCTGTAACTCCACGTCATTGCGCATGAACCGAGGCGTCAATCTATCTTACTAGTCATTCCGAGTCTTTTGGGTTTCCTTATCTTTATGACCATCACCTACTCGCGTTATTTCGTACAAATAAACGCTATAGTGATCAATGCACATTCTCAGTACTTATCCCTAATGCATCATGCTGCTTTTCTGGGAATTCTTATTTAAAATCTAAAATGGCGCACAATCTTATCCCACGAACCGTTCCTTATTCTTCAAGTTTTCCCCTCTTAATAGGCGATTTATTTTAGTAGACATGTCAATTCACTTGTACGGCCGGTCTATATATACACTTTCCATGTGTGCGCTACTCTCCAACCCTTATGCAGTTTCCGACTTTTGCAGTTTCTGTTGCCAACAAAAACCATGTCCAATTCTCCAAAGATCTCTTCCTTCAATGGAGAATTTCTCTCCCTCTAGGAACAACTCCTTGCTTGGCTCGAATCCTCCTATTCTGGGCTGATCGAGAATCCTGTAGGACTTTGAGAGGTTTTGGCCTTGCTGAAAAATGCCGAACCTCGAGGGCTTCCTGAAAATCATCCGTTCCGGGTTGCTTTTGAAGAGTTTTCTCTCATCTTCGACCATGGCATCCATGCCTTTGAGGATCACAAGAGGACGATTGCACGTTACTCGGTCATGGATAGAAAACTCCAAGTTGCACGGGACAAGCTGAACTGTGTCGAGGATATTCATCGAGACTGGCTGATCTTGCAGGAAAACGTTCATCGACTGGCGTCGAAAACTGTCCGTCATAGAAACAGGAAACAAGAGCGGCTCAACACCGTGACCCGTCATTTGGCATGTGATCTCGCATCTATCGAACGAACCCACTATGAGGATGAACGAGCAAGGTTGACAACTAGCATCGAGATCTTCAATGCCGAAGTTGAGGTTTTCGTTCCTTTTACGGAGCATGTGAACAACATGGTCGACTCTCGATTTAGGAAGTTCCAGGAGGCAGAGGCGGAATTTAACGCTCATTACAGCGTCCTCTCCAAGCATTCAAATGCCTACTATCAAGCCGTGGATGGGAATAGGTCTCTAGAAAATCGCTTGTCTAAGTTTGTTGCACAGATCAAAAGTTTCCTAGGACTTGCAAGATAGTCTCGAGAGAAGAAACGGTAGGAAGATAAGGATGAAAATGGCTTGGCATGCATGTTCATTGTAAATACCGTATCGACAAGACTTGCACCTTGTAGTGTAGTCCTCATGTTAATGATATCTGGTTTTCCTTGTCTATCTCTTCATCCGAATAATGATTCAGTTGATTTTCTCGCATTTCCCACATAGTATGATAATAGCTTTTCAAATATTTCCAATTGATAGACCTTGGCATTCTAATCCCATCGATATTTTTCAATCGATACGCATTTCCTGGTAGTACGTCTACGATTATGAACGGGCCTTCCCAATTTGACGTCCATTTACCAAATTTCTCATTATCGACATTTATTGGCAATATAGTTTTCCACAATAGATCACCAATATCAAAATGTTTTATTTTAACGTGTTTATTGTACGCCTTAGCAACCCTCCGTTTTTGGTCAAGTAGTTTGTCAAATGCAGAAGCCCTGCTTTTACCTAGTTCATCGATGTTTGTATACATTAATTCGTCGTATTCTTCCTTCGACATATCGCCATGTAACCTTACCCTTAATGATTGAATTGTAATTTCAACAGGTAAAATCGCCTCCTGTCCGTAGGTAAGCATATACGGGCTAACTCCCATACTGGATCTTTTAGACGTCCTATAAGCCCATAACGTTGTCGACAAGAGAGTATCTCATTCTCTAGGGTTTTCCTCTAAATGCTTTTTTATTAAGTTAATCATCACCTTATTAGAAGCCTCCACTTGCCCATTAGCTTGGGCATAATACGGTGTTGAGTGAATTATTTTAACTCCCCGTGACTTTGCAAAGTCCATAATCTCATGCCCAGTGAATACGGTTCCTTGATCGGCAGTAATTGACTTCGGAATATCGAAACGATGTATGATTCGTTCCTCTATGAATTCCCTTACTATCCTCTGGTTGATATTCTTATAAGGGATCGTTTCTACCCATTTAGTGAAATAGTCCGTTGCGACCAGTATGAAACTGTGATTTTTGGACGATGGCAGATGTATCTTTCCGATTATATCTATAGCCCATCCTCTAAATGGCCATGGCTTGACTATAGGTCTTAAAACGTCTGCTAGAACACGTTGTAAAGGTCCATGCTTTTGGCATGACTCACATCCTTTAGCATAATCTATACAGTCCTTCGTCATGTTTAGCCAAAAATAACCATGGTGGCGCAATAACCATTTCATCTTTAGACTAGCCTGATGGGCTCCGCATATGCCTTCATGGACTTCGGTCATCGCTAACATTGATTCCTCTTTACTTAAACATTTCAGCAGCAATCCATCGATAGTTTTTCTATACAGCTCATCATTTAAGATCAAGTACTTCAATGCCCGCATTTTGAAATTCCTATCCTTAGCAACTGGATTCCTCAGATAATCAATTAATGGTATCCTCCAATCCTCTGAGCTTAATTCATTATTTTTCTTAAGACAGTCAGTGCCAATCATTAGTACTCGATTGACTGTTGATGGCAAAATCTTCTTGTGGGTAACGATCGTTTCTGCCAATTTTCTCGATATTTTATAACCAGATGCCATCTGTGCTAATTCGTTGGCTCCCATGTTCTCGCTTCTCTTAACATGGTTTATTTCATATTCATCAAAATTATTCAGCAGTTCTTTTGCCAACAAATAATATCGAATAAGATTTTCATTTAAACAGCGATATTTTCCGATCAACTGTTTAATTATCAATTGAGAATCTCCCCTTATTCTTACAACTCATACCTTCATATCGATTGACACATTCAAACCTGCTATCAAGGCTTCGTATTCAGCCTGATTGTTTGAACAAGAAAAATCGAGTTGAAACATAAAACGAGATATATGTCCATGCGGAGAAACTATTAAAATCCCAACTCCCGATGACTCTGCTGTCGAAGACCCATCAAAGTATAGAGTCCACGAAACTACCTGAACTACATCTTCTTCAAATGCTTCTTCAATATGCAAAGATGGATATTCAACTAAAAAATTAGTGATTGCTTGCCATTTTACCGCTTTGGCAGACATATATACTAATTGAATTTCTATCAAAGCGAAGACCCACTTGGCTATTCTTCCTTTAATAATTGGTCTTGTCAATATGTATTTTATCACATCTGTCTTGCATATGACATGAACAGTAGTTGGTAACATATAATGCCGCAGTTTAGTACAGGCAAAATACAATGACAGACACAACTTTTCTATAGCAGAATATCGAGTTTCAACATCTGACTAAGATAGTAGATTGCCCGCTCTTTTCCCTTTCCATTTTCCTACGCCAACATACTCTCAATAGTAGTATTAGTTGCAGACACGTATAGTTTCAACGGCCAACCCGACTTAGGTGGCGTCAGGATTGGTGGGTTAGTCAAATAATTTTTTATACAGTCGAACGCCTTTTGATGTTTTCTTTCCAAATGAACTCTTGTTGATCTTTCAATTTGAGTAAAGGAGAAAATATTTGATTTTACCAGACAAATTGGCAATGAATCGACGCAAGAAATTTACCTTTCCTAATATCATCTGTAACTGCTTCTTAGTAGATGGGGGTGGAAGTTCTAAAATAGCTTTAGCTTTATTTTTATCTACTTCAATTCCCCTCTGATTGACTAGGAATCCTAAGAAATTTCCAGTGTTCACACCGAAAACGCATTTTAATGGGTTTATTTTTAACTTGTATTTTTGCATTCTAATGAAAGCGCACTCAAGATAATTCAAATGATTTACTTGGTTCGATTTAACTATTACATCATCGATGTAAACTTCCATAAAATCTCCAATCATGTCGTGAAATATTGAATTCATTACTCTCTGATAAGTGGCCCCAGCATTTTTTTAACCCAAATGGCATTACTAGCCACTCAAATGTTCTAATTGCCTCGAGGTAGTGGAATGCTATTTTGTAGACATCTTCCTCTGCAATAAATATTTGATTATATCCTGAATGCCCATCCATCAACGATATAATTTCGTGACCTGATGCAGCATCGATTAACATGTCAGCTATGGGCATCTGATATTCGTCTTTAGGTGTTGCAGCATTCAAATTGCGAAAATCGATACATACCATAAGCTTTCCATTTTTCATTTTAACTGGGACTTTATTAAATACCCACTCTACATACCAAGCGGTCTTAATAAAACCAGCTACTAACAATCTTTTAATCTCTTCTTTAATTTTTTGGACCACTTCTGGGGCAAACCTCCTTGGTGGTTGCTTATGTGGTCGAAAGCCCTTTTTTATAGGTAATTTATGTTTCACGACTTCTCGATTTAACCCAGGCATCTCATGATAATCCCAAGCAAAACAATCTTTATATCGTGTTAATAAATTAACTAGTCGTCTTTTAAAGTCATCATCCAACAAAGCACTGATAAATATTGGCCGATGATGTTGATCATCTCCTAAATTAAACTCTTCTAACGGGCCTTGTGCTTCAACTGTCTTGGTGTCCTGCTTGATGGGTGATTCATCGAAATCCATAATACAGTCAGCTACTTCTTCCTACTGACTTTTGCATTCGGCCATATAGGCCGAGTACCTCTCATCAAGGTCTTTCAACAAGATAAGGTCGTCCATAAACAACCTGACTTAGTTGCCCCGCCAGCTCTGATTTATGAATCCATTTTACCCCTTCTTCATCAAAATGGCAGAACGCTTCATCAGCAGGATCAGCATTTAGGGGCTCGATGACATGAGGACTTTCAACACTCGCATCTGTGCTGCTACTTCCCATGGTCAAAGCGTGGGACCATTTGACATATGCTTTAGTAATTGCTTTGACATACTTGACTTTGTCTCCGTTCCAAAATGCCAGCATCTGGTGTAAAGTAGATGGTACACATTGATTTTCATGTATCCAATCTCTTCCTAACCGTAAATTATAATCGCCGTCAGCATCAACAACACAAAAGGATGTTCTGGAAGTCTTGGACCCTACTGTTAGGTCAGATATAAACATTCCTTTTGCTTTATTGATTTCTCCCGTAAATCCTGCTAATTGTACATTTGTTGGAATGATTTCCTCATCCCTTCTTCCGAGCTTTCTGAAAAACTTGTATGGAATGAGGTTGAGAGTAGACCCCCCCGTCTACCAAAACCTTCGACATGGGTCGACCATTAATTCTAGCTCTTATATTAAGAGCCTTTAGATGCCTAGAATTTTGAAATGGTACTCTCTCGAATTCCATGTTTCCTCATCATCGAATTGGAATTGAGCCTTTTCCTGTTCATCAGTCTCGACACCCTGCTCTACTACGGTTCCATCAAGCAAGACTTAGAAATTAGGGGGAAGCCTTGCTTTTACCATGTATGAGACAACTGGAGAAATTAATGTCGATAAAGGTTTGTTCGTGGATCGGGTCGGATTACTATCTGTTGAACTCACAGTCTCTTGACTCTTTTGCATCGACAGCCCTTCTTCAACTTTTCTCTTCCACGCTAGTTTCTTAGGTTTTGGATTTTTACAAACTATTGGAAAAGACCTGGTTTGAGTAACATGCATACTGTTCATCTACTCTTGCAATTTAAACATCCTTTTTTTCCTTTGGATTCTCCTTTTCCGTGCTTTTGATGTTACTATTACCGAACCTTGTGGTTCACTTACCTCGAACCACTAACCCACTGGTGGGTTACAAGGTACTCTCAAAGTCCTCTGATTACGTGTAGTCGAGGGTTAATTTCTACCCTCCTTAGCCTCCTGCCCCCATCCTTTTGTGCTAGAAATTGGGGAATACAAAGGCGGTAGATTATAATTTAGGTATTAATCGAACCTGTGACTGGTCTGGCTAGGGAGTCCTACAGTATGTCCCTCCTCTGCATATTTTTGAGATAACATCTTTTGATTTGAAAGTCGTTTCTTCCAACGTAAAGCTCCTTGAGTCCTTTAGGGATATCCCAAACTGTACATTGGTCTTTGTCGATATTCATTATGAGAAACGGAATTGACATTTGCAATTCTTGGATGATTATCAATAGACCATCCTTTATTGGTTACCTCGCGGTAGTACTGTGCGCATAGTTCTGGCTCATACCAGTTTTGCTCAAGCTCATACTAGCTCTGATCTTTGTATCCAATCATCGAGTTCGATACTGGGAAATGCGCCCTCCTTGGTTGATACTGTTTCTTTGAATACCATGTTTGTCCTTGTCGAACTAAATTCTGAGATTTCCAAGGAAGAACTGTGGTGTTAATGTTATTCCCATACTGATAATTTCTATTGTAGCCAATTACCCGGCTACAACATGCACATACTCTTTCCTTAACGCCCTGTTGTAACTTAGGTCGTATAAATACCATTCCTGTCATGACTGGAAATGGATCAACATCTACTTCCATAGGGACCTTTTCTTTATCTATTCCGAACTTAATTTGATTCTGTTGAATGGCTTCTTGTATACTTTTCCTCAAACCATTGCATTCGGAAGTATTATGGCTCCACGAATGATGCCACTTACAGTATCTTCTGCCAGCAATTTCCTCTTTGCTAGGTATGGTCTGACCCTCCGTTAGTTTCACCAAGCCATCCGCATATAAGGAGTCAAAGACTTCTTTGGCCCTCGACACATCAAATGTAAAGTATGATATGTCCTTAGCTTTAGATATAATGTTATCCTTTATCTTCTCTTTGCCTTTTGCTGGCTTCAAAGCTGGGCATGTATATGGTTTATCGATTATTAATTTGACCATAGCTATCTTAGCAAACTCTGGTTGGTCTAATTCGCAACTTAACTCAGTCACTAAATTTATGTCGTTCCTCCCATGTTTGGCGGTTTTCTCTTTCAATACACTCTCGTGCTGAGATGCTATTGTTACTAATTGAAACAAGTTGCTATAAGACTACCCAACCATCCTTTCTCAGATATTAAACTTCAATCCATTAAAGGAAAATTTCGCAAAGGTTTTTTCTGGGAGTGAGACAAGACATTGATTTCTCACCTTTTTAAATCGCGAAATATATTGATCCACTGACTCATTATTTTGTTGTTTCATTGTCGATAAATCCGCTACAGATATATCGGGAATGATCCTTTGAAACTGATCATGAAACAACCTTTCCATCTGTCTCCAATTCAATATCGAATTTGGTGGCAAAGCTGTATACCACAAATAAGCCGTTCGAGAAAAAGACAATGAAAATAGATGTAACTTCCAATGATCACCTTGGCCTGCATCTCCACAAAGAGCAACAAACCTACCCACATGTTCATAAGTCGATTGATCGTCCTCTCCTGTGAAAAGAGGAAATTCTAGGATTTTAAATTCTCTTGGGTATGGAATGGCATCCATCCATTCAGGGTAAGGTTTTTGATATTCTCTTACGAATGGAACACCATCGACATGGTGTACTACTGCCTGCTGCTGAATAATAGGTGGATTATTTTCTATATAAGGAACTGGCTACTGCATGGGTTGCACCCTGTACGCATTGTATTGTAATGCCTGAGGAGCATAAGGTTGCATTTGTGGTGGCTGAGCTGGCTGTTGAGGTGGATTCTGAAAATTTTGACAAGGCGATTGTTGCATGGGTTGCGGAGTATTTTGCATTATCAATTGTGGTAGTATTGGAAGTGCATTTTGTGCTTGTACATATTGTGGCAACGGTGGTTGTTGCATGGGCTGCGGAGCGTTTTGCATCAACGGTTGTGGCATCGTTGGAATCATGTTTGGTGTTTGCATATGTTGTGGCAACGGTGGTTGTTGCACAGGCTTATTGTTATAAATTGATGGATTCTGCTGGACATATTTTTCATTACCGTTCATAGTTGAGGGTGTAGGATTTGTTGTAATATTTCCATATGCTTGTGCTGTTCCCAAAACTTCACCTCTTTGCAAAATCCTAAGTAGTGGCACTGTAGGTTGAGGTGGTGCAAGTACACTCGAGCTTAATGGAGGAAACAGTTGAGGGGCACATCCAGAAGATGGAGTTATGTTCGTTGGATTATAATGAGGTTGCCCCCCGTTACTTGACATTCCTCGTTGATGTTCACATTCGTGCATAGTATTGATTATAAGGGGTTTGACAACCTCGACCATCTGGCTTACCATGTGATTAACCATTTCCCCTTGCTGCTCTTCAAATATCCTGCGTATGGCACCTACCATAACTGGGGTAGGTTCTGGCTGCCCCCTTAGCTCTTCAGTAACCCGTCGTGGTACAACTTCTCTTTCTTGCTCCATATTTACAACATGTTGCGCATTCGATGATTCGGATGTGCCTGGTTGGTCGTTGTTAGGTGGAAGAGACGAATGTTCACACGCGAGATTCTCAGAATTACGTTGATTCCTTGTTCTCATTGCCATACTTCTCAAATTAACCGCAATGGTCCCACCAGGCGTGCCAAAAAGATGTTGCGCCGGAAAATGTTCCTGTGACGAATTATCTTTTACCGAAATTAGTTATTCGGCTTTTAATTATATAAGAGATCCTGCGGCAATTCTGGAAAGAAGTAATTTGGATGAGCATCAAGGATTTAGCTTGACATATAACTGATTAATTTGGAATTAACCTGTCGATATTACAAACGAATTGCGATATCAAACCTCGACAGAAACTGATTCGATAAAGAAGTCAAACAATCATATCGATATAGATATTAAACCTCGAAGAGATTAATTTAAAAGCGAAGTTAAACAATGTGTCGATACAGATAACTATAAACGGACCACAGCATTAAACCTCGATAGAGATTGATTTAATAGCGAAGTTAAACAATGTGTCGATACGGATGACCATGAACGGACCACGACATTAAACTTCGACAGAGTTTGACTCAATGGCGATACTAAACAACGTGTCAATACAGATGACCATAAACGGACCACGACATTAAACTTCAACAGAGTTTGACTCAATGGCGAAGCTAAACAACGTGTTGATACAGCGCCGGAGTTCAACTCGACAACATAATATCCCCTTTGGACGGAAGAAATCCAAAGTCTGACTCAATGGAAATGTTCCAAATTATACTTAAAACTAAAGCTGAAATGCATAAACGAAAAATAACATTGTGTGTTCTGTTGATCATCCTCTTCTGCCTTGAGGTCCCTCGGTAGTTATAGGAGAATGCTGTAACCATTTCAGAGTTTAATCTTTGGTAAACCGCCTCTGAAACCTTTAACTTAGTCTTTCCCGTAATTTCCTTGCTTTTGATAACCGTCTTTGACTCTTCGAATATGTTCTTTTGTCCATTCCATAAGTTTCCTTTCTTCTAATAACTGCCTCTCGATATTTTAGGCTACTTTCCTGCTCATGTTGTCGATAACTGCTTTTCGATACATATCAAGCTATCTTTCTGCTCACGTCGCTAATAACTGCTCTTTGATACATGCTTCCCATTTTGATTGCTTTTATTCATGAGTTATGACAACATTGTGACTGAATCACAGTCAACAATATCTTTCAAGACACTAATGATGTGCCAATTTTTTAATCTCATAATATATGAATTATGTACCATTCCTCTCCTCGTGCCAAACACGTGATAAGCTATATGCAAATTTATTTAGGTGTCAACAATTTTACATCGACAATTTCCTATTTCCTTCAATCATGAATGGATCCAGATAAAGATATTTAGCCTTGATAGAAAACATGTCACCCGGCCTGACAAATAGTATATCGAAGTTTAATGACCATTCATGGACAAAATGTAATATATTTGCTGTTTTTAGGGAGAGCAAATAAAAAAGAAAACAAATAGAAAATATGTGAGAGAGAGAAAGAGAATGGAGGCACACGCTTCCCAATGACTTGTCCGAGCCTTGGGGAATGCTACAGAGGTGTGAATTGGATCCAAAATAAAAACAGACCAAAGAAAAAAAGAAAAAAATTCGGAAAAGAATGGAGATGCGGGGTATCGATCCCCGTACCTCTCGCATGCTAAGCGAGTGCTCTACCATCTGAGCTACATCCCCTTTCTGACCTTAGAATTTTAATTTGTCAATATAACCTTAGTTTATCCCCTTGAATCCGAAATATTCTCGTAAAATACAAATGGAAGCTGATGTCTCCACGTTTGGTATGGATCGATGGTCTGCTGACTCGGAAGGAAAGTTTCACTAGCCAGCTGGAATCTTGATTGTCTCGTCAGATTGAAAAACAAACGAGAAATATTAGGTGCACCGGGGACACCAAGTCAGCGCGATCCCTAGCCAATCAGCGATAGACACGTGGAGAAATGTCAACCGAGTGGACCCCACTCAGAAATCTGCAATTTCAATTTTTTCATTTTAAAAAAAGAAATTGTTTTAGGCTTGCACACATTAATGGCAAATTTAAACTTGGTGTTCTCTCTCTCCTCTCTCCTCCCTTTTCTCCTTCCCGAAGAACCGTCGCTCTCTCTACTTGCTCCTCTCTCCCTCTCTTGCAAATTCAAATTTCGGTTCCCTCTCTTGCTCTCTAGGAGAGATGGGACGAGAGACTAAATGAAGGCTGACATTTTAGCCCAGAGATTGTCAAAGGCTGCGAAAATATTGCATTGAATAAGAAAACTTTGAAAGTTTCCCCTTTCCTCTCTCTTTAACTTCTCCCTCCTAAAAATCTTTGCTCTCTAACTTTCTTCACCCGAGCCTCTAAAAATTTTAGTCCGGCTCCCTCTCTTCCCCCTCCCTCCCCACCCTTGTGAGCACCTTGCTCGCAATCAGAGGAGGAAAAATGTGCAAATCTAAGCTAAATGAGCTCTGCTAACAACGATCATGGAGCTTACTAGTGTACGCGGTCATGAAAGAAGGCCCTGACCACGAGCCTCGCTTCACGTGCACCGTCTCCATGAACGACCTCTCTTTCTAGACTCCAAACCCCTTTAGATCCTCCAAAGAAGCCCATAGGGAGACCACCAGACTTGCCTTGGACCACTTATCCGCGCAGCGAACTCCTGCCAAAGAATCGCCTCAAGTCGCGCCTCCTCCTGTGACACCCCAGGCACGTCACTTACTAATGTACGACACACATGGGTTTTATATTGTTTCTCTTATAATGCCAACGGAAGCAAGATCAAGGACAAGGGGAGGACAGTACAACTCGATCACAAGGATATGACATAGACTAAAGTAGTCTTTCTATGTTACATTCACTAGTGTGTGGCTTACTTTTGTTTGTATCACATTTGCCTTGTAATGTTAATGAAAGCAATTCAAGAACAAAGAGAGGGCATCACAAGTCATTCGCAAGAAAATAGATTAAAGTATTCCTTTTTGCATTTCCTTAGTACCTGATTAACATCATTCATATTAGTTCTAAACATACATCCACCTCTCATACAAAAGGCTTCGTAGTACTAAACCAACGATACCATTTTTCCATAATCATAACCAGTTTTACTTGTTTCTGGGGGAGGAACCAAAACGAGCCATACCTATCCACCTCTACACCCCAACTGGTACCTCACAGCCCAAAAGTGCGTCTATCTATACACGCAGACACTATCTACACACACACATATACACAAATAACTATATAAATATGCGTCCATAGACAAGCTCGTCACTCATTAGCACCACCATCATTGTTCGCCTTCTCCAGATCGCTCTCCTCGCTGCTTGGATCATCCATGAAGCACAAAGGATCCAAACGTTGACCATTACGATTCACATACCAAGCAATGAAACGATATGGCACCAATGGTGCACGCCCAACATTAATCCACATCACAAAAGTCCAACGTGTATAAGACAAAGGGGAACCAAGAAGTGAAACATCTTCAAGTGTGCTTTCAAAGTAAACAAGTGTCTTGTAATGTGCAAGTGGTGGTATGTCCATCTCAAGAATCTGAAAAATCAACAGTGAGCGTTGCCTAGCAAATGAAATAATAAGGTTCTATTCTATAAGGTCTACTTATTTCTTGACAAGAGTGTAGAAGTCAAGTTAACAAACCCTAATTCATTCACCTTTCAAAACAGCCCACAAGCAATAAGAATTAAAATCATTAAGTACTACAACAGATATGTCATGTTTAGCAAACTAATCATTATAAAATTAGTGACCAATCATTTATACTTTTAGACCTCACACGAACGTAAAAGACTTGCATATCCATACCATTCATGCAATGCTCATGCGCACAATTACACCTTCACACACCATTCACAGGCTTTATTATTATGATATAATGGTACTTGCATAATCTCACATGTGGTATCCGCCGTTTGCTATCGGCCCGCACCATTCACTTCCAACTTCCAAGTTGGACTTCCAAGACTTACTCACTTGGGCATCTCCTTCCGAGGCATCTCAATTATCAATTGAGGCATCCAAGACTCACTCACTTGGGCATCCCAACTCCCCTGGGGCATCATCAAAACATCCCAATGGGACACCGTTTATTACAACTTCTTTTCACACAATCGCATTCATTTAGGTTCTTGAAATGTAGCACACTATCTCTAATACCATTCTTCCTCATTAATGCAACCTATATCAGCATGCGTTTCCATTTCCATTTCCATAAAACAACATCGCATAGCATCAAACTAGCAAGTGGCAACAAGCATAGACGAAGAGTCATAAATTCCAGTCACGGTTTTGTAAATGTCAACATGAACAATTGAAACTCCAGCTTCTATTCCTAAAATCACAAGGGCAATACTAACTTCAGCCTCTAAGGCTGCGCATGACAACAATTCTGTTTCACAATTTCTATTCCAGAAATCATTCTGGAACAAGTTTGGAACAGAAATCCGTTTAGTAATGCAACTTCATTTTTCTATTTCTGGAAGAGATTTTTGTTCCATAAATCATTTTGAAACAGAAATCGGAAGTTAAAAATTTCAATTTCTTGATTTCCAAAATAGAAATTAGAAATTTTCTCTCTCCTCTTTCTCTTTACAACTTGCTCTCCTCTCTCGCTTGGCTCCCCGTCATTGCCGCCTACCGCTTGGCTGCTCGCCCCCCCGCCGCCAGCCATCTGCCGCCCGCCCGCCGACCACCGTCACCCGCTGCCGCCCTCATCACCCACCTTCGCTCGCCCGCCCGCCCACCGTCTCTTATCTCTCTCTTCACGACTCACTCTCTCGACTCCTCATCATCGCCGCCCGCCACTGTCGTCCACCGCTCGTGTTGCCTACACCCATCGCCGCCTGCCTGCTATCGGTCAACGCCGACAGTCGATCGTCGTCGACTGTTGCCCGCCAGTGGCCGTCGACCACCAATTGCGCCCATCGCCTTCTGCTACCACCTCTCGCAGATCGCCGCCACCTCTTACCAATTGCCGCCACCGCCTGCCGATCGTCGCCACCACCTGCCTATTGCCCCCACCTCCTGCCAATCGCCGCCGTCGCTCGCTGGTCTCTGCCGACCTCCACCGATCGCCCCGACCACCGCCGATCGCCGCTATCGCCCGCTGCTACCCGCTGGTCGCCCCTACCACCGATTGCCACCATCGCTTGCCGGTCGCCGCCAACCGCCACTGGTCACCACCACCGCCTTCCGCCGCCGATCGCCGCCCGCCGATCACCGCCATCCATCGACGTTCGGCACCGTTAGGGAAATAGAAATTTTATGTTGTTATCAAATGAATTTCTATTCCGAAAATAGAAATTTTGTGTCATTATCAAGCGCGTTTCTTTGCTCATAAATTGATTTCTGAAACAAAAATAGAAAAATTAATTTCTTTCCAGAAATTGATTTCTGGAACATAAATTTTGTCTTGCATGCCCTAAATATTGATTTCAGTCTATCGTACTAGCTTCTAATAAAATCTTTTAGGCGTGCAATGCTGGACGGCCACCTAAAAACATACATTGCTGGAACAATACACTCGGAACAACACACCGGAACAGCCTACACAACATGATATATTCAACTCTTGTAACATTTAACATATATTCTCAAATCAGTACCCTAGGCTCACGGCTCTGAAAAATTTCAATACCAAACAAAGTCACACGGCTCAAAGCTTCCCATTTCATATAGTGCAGCAAGAAGAACTCAGCATGCAGAGTGATAGAAACGTATCTAGCAAATCTTCCTAGGCGGCTCAACTTAAGACAGCAATGTACTAGACTTCTCATGAAATCATCCCTAAAGATTCAAGGACAGCAACATGCAGCAGAGATTTCATGATCAGCACTCCGAGAACAGAGAGAACAGTAACATGCAACACCAGAATCCCTTCACTTCCATCTCTACTCCAAGAAACGAGAAGATCTCGTAGAGTAAAACAAAGAAATTTCACTTGCCTAGTGAGATGACAACTCAAAAATAGCTTAAGATAGAGGAAGGATGTAGAATATCTTCTTGAGAGGAAGCATGTGGTGTTCAGCTGAATGAGAAGGAGGGGCGGAGAGAGAGACCGAGGGGAAGAAAAGAGATGAAGGGGTGACAGAATTTTGCTTCCTCACTTGGACTTCATCATTGCTCACATGGGGAAAGAAAATTTGCTAGAAGTCTTGTGCCATTTGTCAAAATAATTTTTTGCTTGTGAGTTTTTAAAAATTCAGATGGGTTAGGCAATGATGGGGGATCTGGTTCGACTGCATAATGGGAAAGAGAGGGGAATGGTTGTCCTTATTTTGGGATAAAAAATCTATAAAGAAACTTGTAATAGTCCTAATCCAACCAACACTTGGCTGAAGTGTTCCTTTTGCATCGCAACACAAAAATAGAAAAAGAAAATTAAAGCTAAAGTGGGGGTAATGATGGGGGCTACTTGGGTGCATGCAAGAAGAGAAGAAAAAAACAAAGTTTTGGTTTCTCATCATCATTAGCCTTTCATAGGAAAAAAAAATCTACACAAAATTGAGAAAGAAAATACTAAAGTAGGCTAATCATGGGGAGGGCTTGGCCGAATGAGTAAGGAAAATGAGGTAAATTGGGTCCTTGAGTTCCGAGCAAAAATTTCATTCATTGTAATTCGCGGTCCTTAGGAAAATGGAACATTCAATATAGCTTTAAAATTTTCATTTATAACACATGCTAAATGCTTAAGCTTGTGAATATGAAATAAAGTCATGCTATTAGTGTCATATTAATCTACACTATCTATAAGGTCACAAAAGTAAAGCTATCCCTTACAATTCTCAAATAGCCTAATTCAAACTTATAGCAACTAATACCTCATCGAAATTCCCATCGGAATCCCAAAATATCACATTTGACCATAGTCGAATAGATGAGCTCGACTATTCTCCTCAAATGTTATTTTCTGCACTTACTAAGGGCTAGGTGAGATTTTAGACTGTCACACCTCGTCCTTTGTGACATCCTCAATTTTCGTCTAATGTACCAAGATTGAATTCGATGGATTTGAACCACGAATTCTAATCCAATGAAGAGTATTAGACGTTCCGTTATTGATGTTTTAAAGTTTATCGATAAACTCTAAATTTTCGGATAAGTGACGGTAAGCCGAAAATTGAGAACCAAAGAGACGTTACGGACTTGGCATGAACCAACGGGCCTACTAGCTATGAAATTCAGCCACCAAGAGGCCATATAAGAGGAAATTACCATTTTGCCCCCGAAAACCCATTTTTGGTCCAAATAAAGAGCCAATTGGATATCTAGCCCATTTTGCCTATTAAAATTCAAGCCCAAGTCCATGTGAATAGTGCAAGCCCGTATGAATAGTGTCGAGGGTGGAAATTACCATTTTGCCCCTTCTAGAAAACTTGGACTTTAGGGGCAAATATTAATTGATGCAAGATAAGAGGATTTAATGTTAATGTTAGTCTTCAAGGTCTTCTTCTTCTTTTTCTCCCCTTAATGGCCGCCCACCCCCTTGCCACTCTCTCTCTCTCTTCGTTCCTTGCATTATTGGGCTTGGATTCAAGAGCAAAGTTGGATATTTTAGAAGTTGCATTAATGAGAAGACAATAATGCAATCTTGCTAAGAAAGAAAAGTAGCAAGACAACCCTTATCCTTTCTTTCTCTCTTGCTCACTTGCACTCTCTTCCTCTCTTTCATTTTCCCTTGGATTCGGCCACCCTCACTTTACCGCCCACCTTGCCGTTGCCATCGCCACCATCTGTGTGGAGCTCAAGCCGAGCCCTTGCCGCCGAACCACCTAGCTATCGCCGTTGTCACATCGCCACCGTCTTGATGTCCGCCTATGCTATTCTTGCCCCGCCAAGCTTCGCCGTCCAAGTCATCGAGCCAAGCCGCCATCCATACCCATTTTCCATCCACGTGCTGTCGCGCGAGCCACCACCACCACTGCCTTCACGCTGTCGCTACCGTCATCGCCGCCACCATTAAACGATGAGTTAACTCCATAATCCTTGGTTAGATTGTTAATTACACTTAGGGTTAGATTAAGTTAACTATGGTTGGATTAGTTAACTATGATTGGGTTAGTTATTAATTTATATGCTTTTGTGTGATTTGAGTTGAGAATTACCTTGGAAGAGTAATCATTTCATGAACTCTGGTTTTCTAGTCGAAAATAATGTATTTTTGGCGTTTAAATGGTGAATTGTGTGGTGTCGTGCTTAGATATCAAGTTTTATGTGTTGAAATAATCTAGTGGGCTTGAAAAATGAAGCACATGAAGTTTGACAAAAAAAACATGTCTGTATGATCACGTGTGATTATTTTATTGCATTTTTATGTGTGAAAATGGCAATAAATTTGATGTATGAGCACGATCATGGCATGAACACGAATCATGATGGCATTAGCTAGGAAAATAAGAAGAATTGAATTGGCATACATGATTGAGGTGCTCGTGTGATCACAAAAGTGCACAGATCCTCAATGGTAATTGGGGACGATGCCCGATTTAATCGAGGATTTTATCGGATGCTCGGCGGGGGTTCGGATGACAGATCGCAATAAAGGCTGGACCGATTCTCCTTTATGGAATGCCATCTACCTGTGGAGAAGGTCGAGATGGGGCCGCACCTCGATCTTCTAGGAGGAGATGTTGTTGTGCCTGATGGTTTTGGGATAATGCCCGGTCATGTCGGATGACTGCTAACTTTTGAGTGGTGTAGTGGCCTAGAAAGGTCAAGACCGTCACCCTTCAGGTTGTGTGGTGGTCGAAAGTGGTCGTAATCACTAGGCATAAAATTGAAACACGCTTGAATGCATTGTGCATGAGAAATAGTGATGTGTGTTCTGATTGCCTTGGCTAATGCATTGTTCTCGACTCGAACCCATCATAGATTAAGTAGAGCAAGAGTTGCTCGCTATTGATTTGCCATCGTTATTAAGCCGCATGTTTAGGGCATGCTGTAGGTGAATCAGCACCCTACACGAGACTTAGGTTGTTAACTTGCTGAGATTTTATCTCACTCGTTGTTGTTAATCGTTTTTTAGGACCATAGAATGGAAGGTCAACATGTGCGGTTCAATGTGCCATAGTGTAGAGAAGTTTAAGTTAACTAGACCCCGATACCTTTTTGGTGGTCTTGATAGGAAGCGCTCCATAGTAAAGGCTTGTATGTATAACTTTATAGGGTTAACAAGTATATAAATAAAATATGAGTTTTGCTAATGATGTTTGATCTGCTATTTTTCCTGCTATCCCTGTTATCGTAACTCTTTGGGTGTTAATTAAAAGATAAAATGAATGAGTCGACGACACGTCTTGGGACATCGCATTTTTAATGACCAAAGAGAAGAGATGTATCGGGATGGTCGTGCGCTCGAGAACCGGGGCGTGACATCCTTCCAACGACGGAAGGGATGACGCTCCTAGCTCCCTCTCTCTCCCTCCCTCCCCAGCGAAAGCAAACATGAGCACACCAAGAATGTCTAAATCTAAGTTACATGAGCTCTGCCATTAACGATCGTGGAGCTTGCTGGTATACGCGGTTGTGAAAGAAGGCCTCGATCACAAGCCTTGGTTCACGTGCACCATCTCCATGAACAATCATTTTTCCAAACTCCAAACCCTTGCAAAACCTTTAAAGGAGCCGAAAGGGAGGCCGTCGAGCTTGCCTTGGACCACTTATCCATGCGGTAGGCTCCTGCTAGGGAACCGCCCCAAGTTATGCCTCCTCCTCTTTCCAGCGATGGAAGGGATGATGCTGCCAATAGAGGTGTCAATAGAACCCAACAAAACACGACCCGAATCAACTTGAAAATTTTCAGCCTTTTCGGGTTGGGCCTCAATCTGTTTTGGGTAATTGTAAAAATGTTTGTTTCCGTGTTTGGGGCTCGGGCACAAACACAGAAACCCGGGCACAAACACGAAAACAATATTACCCGAGCCCAAACACGGAACCACAATAGAGATGCATTCTTTTTTCCTCACGAGCGCTTCCTCCTCTTACTCGCAAGGCCACAGAGCGTCTCTCAACCTCATAATCCGATGAGGAGGCGGCATCTACTTACTCTGCCTCTCCAACCTCCTTGCTGCCCCTAGCGCCCCCACCGTCCACGTCTCCTACGCTCTCTGCCAGCTCTCCCGAGCCCTTTCTGACTCTCCTTTCCTTCGGTCCCTCCTCACCTACCATGCCCACCTCGTTGCTTCCCCTCTCATCGGAGTGCTCTTGGCCTCCGACAACGAGCCGATTGCTCGCCAGATCATCGACCTGATCATCCTCGTGTTGGGTTCCGGCAGCGGATCGGCATTGACTGGCAAGTTCACAGCTAGGGTTTTAGTATCCATCTGATTCGTCTCGATTTATGGCTTTCTTGTATCGTCATACTGTGTTGTGCCCCTTCCTATTCAATCAAAGTCATTGATTTTGTGCCAGGTGTGCCTGTGCGGTTCTGCCCCCCTTCTTCTGAACCCACCAAGAACATTCTTCTTCTTTTCCCTATTTAATCTTCCCTTTGATGAATTCTTTTGTAATAAGATGTTTGATATTTAAGCTTGTTTCTCGTGTGGTTAGGCTGTTCTTGACAGATTCTTTTGGTGGCACAGAAAAAAATTTGGTTCTTGGATTGTCCTGGCTCTCAAATTTTGTTTCTTTGGGAGACATTGAAAGTTCACATGCATCACCTTGTACTACTACAGTGTAGCATGTAGAGTGTGTTTTTCTGGGGAATTGTTTGATTTTTGTTTTTGGTGTTGTAGTGAGCAATTTCTTGGCATGCCGAGACCATGGGTCGATGACAATCGCGAAGCATCTGACCATCATACGGCAAAGATCGGCGGACTACCCGTTAGTAACTTTTGATTTTCTCTTACGATGTTGTTTGTCACATGATGTTTTGTCTGAACCAGATGATTCTTTTCGTTTGTCACAGGATTGGCCTTCTCAATTAATGGCCTAAGGATAAGATTTTCTCGAGTGCAGCATATGTGGAAATAAACTGTCTCGTCAAACAGGTTTCACTTTTATCTGTTATCTATGAGGACAATTATGCTGAGGAAGTGTGTTATGAGCGAGACATCATGTGTGCTTGTAGGTTCCTGCTCCTATAACCAATGGAAATTTGAAAGTCGAAGACCGTGTAGCTTGGGTGAACCCTGTTTCTTTCTTCCTAATGTGTAGGCTTTACTCTTTCTTTTCCTTTTCTTTTTTGTGTTGGGTGAAATTAGTTTTAAACGTTGGTTTCGTGGAAAGGAGCTGAGTAGTCTCTTTGAGTGCTCACTCAACGGTGTAACTCTCTTCTCTCTAGTACATGTACTTGTTTGATGTTGATTGTTTCTCCTACTTTCTTGTTTTGAGGACAATGTGGACTTCTTTTTGCGTTATCATCCTAGCATTGTTTTTATATAGTATGCAATTTGATTACATAATGGGGTGTGAGGAATTTATGCATCCCTAGTCAAAATCCTTACTTGTCAAATCTTTTCTTTGATTTTGTTGGTTCTGATCCTATGACCTGTCTTTGATCAGGTAAAGTATTATCACTTGATGAAGAACATTTCTTCCGGAAAATGCGATAAAGTTGTCGAGTGCTTGAACTTTGCAAAGGAAATAGCAAAAGCAAAAGCTAAGCACCAAGATTCTGTGGGAATTAAGCCTTCTTTAAGAGCTGTGTTTTCCTGGTTGCTACGTGTCTTGGAACAGAATTTGTACCTACTTGGGGTTCTTTGTTCAGGTTAGAGCAAATGCTTGTGTGACAAACTAGGAAATTTTGGACTTCGCTAAGTTGTTCGGCAATAAAATTTACTTTAGATAGCGGGTTAAGTGTTATTTTCATTCATGGATCAATATTATCAAATTCTAGATATAGGCTAAAAAAAAAAACCCACGAAACCCGACCCGGCCTAACTCGAGTTTTCAGTTTGGGTCATATCTATATCGGGTTGGGTTCGTGTTAGCGAAACAAAAATTTCTTCTTGTTTCGGGGTCGGGTCAAGTCGAGTTGGGTAGTACGGAGGCCCGATCCAACCCACTAACACCCCTAGTTGCCGGCACGCGTAAGCACAATAAATTGCGTATATTCGATACTGTTCATCAAGATGTTTTTTTTTCTTTGTGGAGATGATTGAGATGGGTTGGACCAAATCTTTCAATGTTCATCGAGCTGTTGAAACATGGAATTATGAGGAAAGTTGGGCTATCAGGAATTCCAAACGAAATATGCAACAGGCTTGGGTTTACAAGCTGACATCAGTGTGCCTACTTGTGTCTAGTGTGGAGAGCACAACATATTAGCTTTAATTGTGACATCCCTGCTTAGGGATCGACCCGCGACGTCCCAGGCCATCACATACTAAGCGGCTTCGTTATTTCTTTAGTTCAAACGCAGGTGGAAGACAATTAACTTAAAGTCAACATTCATAAGGCAAGAGAACATAAAAGGGCAACTTTTATTTACTTCATATTGATAGGCGTTCATACAATTTTAAGGATGGGGTAATAACTAGGAGATCACAAAAGGATTACTTACTCCCGTACTAATAACATAAACACATCACACTACCCATCTTACTTACCATCTAACTAGAGGTATAGACAAAAAGAAATAACTCTGGGAGGTCACAAAAGGATTACTTACTCCCATACTAATAACATAAACACATCACTACCCATCTTACTCACCATCTAACTAGCGGTATATACAAAAAGAAATAACCGCAATGCCATAAAGTCGCCCGTCCAACTTGCAACTACTCACCCATAGTCGCCAAAAATGTCGTACTAACCCACCATGTGCGATCAAGCACCACCAATATTGTTGAAGGAAAAAGGAAGAGGACCAAAAAGACGACCGCCAACTCTAGCATAGTTGACTACAAAACAATATAGAATCGGTCTCATAGGGGATAGGATGTCAACCCACAAAGTAAACGTACACCTCATAAACACTACACCAGGAAAACTGGGATCGATGTGCTCATAAATAGACCCCCCGAACTCGATAGGTAAGCCATAGGTAGGTATCGGTCTAGTCGGTATAGTAGGCATCGAGCTAAAGATCTGAAAACATGAAAAGCAATAGGAGTGAGACAAAGCTCAACAAGTAAGACCGGCGATTTCTAAACTTACCGATCCATAATTGTCAGAGTCAAGGAATTATATGATATAGTTCGTATCAACTGACCATACTCTACTATCAAGACCATGTGTAAACTTGATTTCATAAGACAATTAAAGTAGATGAGCGATATCAAGAGTGTAAATATCAATTAGATGAATGCATATGCAATGCAAATGAATCCCTCACGTGCCACCCTCATTAATATCACCTCCGGTTTACTAACCAGACTTCTATGGTATGCCAACAACAAGCATCTCGCTCCTACTCCGAGATCATCGCGTTTTACTTTGCGCGGCAATTGTCGTGTCTTATTTTGCACGATCCTGAGGTATGCTAGCATCAAGCTTCCCGATTTCTCATTTGGCTCCTACGGGGCATCATCGGTATCTAACCGATGGTCCTCACTGTAACAATTCTCACCAATGCAATATATATATATATG
Organism: Metrosideros polymorpha var. glaberrima; assembly: GCA_001662345.2. NCBI lineage: Eukaryota > Viridiplantae > Streptophyta > Magnoliopsida > Myrtales > Myrtaceae > Metrosideros > Metrosideros polymorpha. The sequence continues at coordinate 18,814,460 of BCNH02000001.1, forward strand.
CCTATGAGAATGCAACCAATGGCGTGCTTTCATTCACGATTCCATTTCTTTCATTAACTTCAGTCATTAAGACTCCACTATCGGTCACCGAGACCATAACCATTCATAACCATAGCAATATGGTTTTGTCATCTAACACACGGCACAATTAAAATATCACATCCAACGCCTATAGTTTACACTCATCGATCATCGAGGACAATACTTATTCCTTCTAACCAAGATTCATAGCCACAACACACGATTCATTCCATAGTTATCAATTTTAGTCCATAGACTCAAATTACCGGTCACCAAGACCACATGCCGCTATTTAAAATTCGTGTCTATGTATAGCTCGGTCCAAAATTTTCAATACGGTTCAATCAATACCCATCGAATTCGATTCAAGAGTTACGTCACACCACATGAAACCAAGATTCATTGTCTCTAGCCATGCATGTTTCGGTCTATTGCAAGCCGAACCTGAGAATTATCAATGGCACACACGACATCCCAAATTTTAACTGTCCAAACCTATTTAACTACATCTAGTCTCACCGATGAACACGAGACAAAATTTTAGTAGTATCTTGCCATGCATGTACTAAACCTTTTAAAATCTCATCTTTCCTAGTCCAAACCATATCAATCGAAGCAACAGCTCGAGTGTGACCAAGCTGAGTACTATCAAACCGAGTCCTACCGAGTGGTCTCTACCCCTAAACCGTGACAAAGACAAATCAAGAAAGTCAGAAGAGGCAAGTTTCACTTGCCTCAAGCCACCAATAAAGCAACGCCGGTCCAAGCTGTTGAATGTACGCCCTAAAGCAACCGTGTAATAGTTACATGTTAGGGATTTAAATTGTACTTTCTTATTATTTAATTAATAGCAAAGACGTATTCATTCATTTGTCCAATTATTTTATATATATGAATGATCCATAAGATCAGTTGTGACTAGACCTATTCTTAAGACGTTAAGAATATGTGTGATGGGTTTATAATTAGACTGAATCTTTAAACTGTTCCTGGTCGATGGATCATTAAGTGAATATTAATGATCCCGTTGAGACTGGTGTGTTCGTAATTTCACAATTAAATATTGGATACTTAAGGAATGACGAGTCACAAGTCATTGAGTATTGTGATGCCCGAGTTAGAACACAAGTGCTTGTACTGAACAAGTTCACTGAACATGACACACAAAGAACGATTAACAACATGGAACATTTTAGCGTGGTCAACGTCTAATCGTTCTTGCTCTAGTCTTGTGTAAATAATCCTTAGACCTGAGGCACAATGTTAACTTGTGTGCTGGATGGCTATGGTTCACAAGTGTGCATATTGACGGTTCATTGATCCGTCTTTGTATTTGATGGTCATAGTTCGTTCACATACGAAGTTACACGTGTGCGCAAAATGGAATCTATCCCCTTGTTACATGCAAGGTACAATAATGATGTCCTATGCGATCTAATCGTGACACTGCATTGAAATCCTCGGCCAGGGTTGCAACAGAGAATAAATTGTTTATGTCTTATATAAATTGCATGTCGATTAGGTTTGTGCATATGATCGAATTGGTGACTTGACAAATATTCTATGGTCTTTGTTCGATCGGGACATAGTAAGACAGAGGGATTGAATTACACTGTAACAAAAGCTGACAGGTTCATTATGTTCTTAAAACATTCACATTGTCTGGGTAGCCATGACAAATTGCTAGATGTCAATCATGGCTTGTAGGACCTAGAAATTGATCGGGACAATCAATTCTCTTGGAAGTATTAATGTGTTAGTACAAGTCCTACTACCAGCTCAGTGATGAACCTAGGGATGTCATACACCATAACCAATTCAAGATGACATGGAATGGGAAAGACGATATTGCAAATATGTTTGCAATTATGAAAATCGAATTGAGTAACTGAAATTAAATTAAATAAGATTTGATTTAATTTTTGGTCATGGACACGCGTGCATATGATGCACAGGCACGCCCGAAGTGGACGCATATTGATGTGCCAAAAAAAAATGCACACATAATGATATATATTTATATATATAGAAGTATGGATAAATATAGTTATATATGTGATATATATAATAATATATATAAATAAATAAAGTGCACATGGTCAGCGTGCTGACCGTGTGATCGTGTGCACGTGAAGCAGTTGTTGACCGTGGGCGTTATGCACGATCAGTCGTGCACAACGCGTCCGAGCACGATGCGTGCGTGCGATCAGCAGTTAATTCTGCTGATCGTGCATGTGTGCGAAAAGAAAAAAAGTGATAAGCAACGGTTGCTTAAGTTAGAAAGCGTGTGCTGAAGAGAATATGAATCTCTTTTCTGGTTGTCGAAAACGAAATACGAAAGAAGCGGAGTCCACAAGATTGCTAGCACAATTGAAGTGGTGATTATCGCGAGTTCTTCCATCCATTCGTTGTCCGATTGGTGGTGTGTCTGAACTAGAGGTCCGACGTTTGTGGGGCTCGAACTGAAGAACATTTGAACCTGTCGTTTCGGGCATGCTACAAGAGGTAATCCGATTAATCCCTTCGTAATTTTGATTTTTTATTGAAACGCACGAACGACGCCTCTGGAGATGTATGTATAGTTTTTATTTTCGCTGCGTATATGTATATTTTGCCTATACACGTTACGTGAAAAGCCAACACAAGCTTCCTCTCCATTTGCCATCCAACGAGCTCGACAAGGGCGGCACTGAGCTAGTTCTCCTCCTTTGTCAGCGAACATCGCTGAGCCCTTCTTCCTCTTAGCTTGCACCTGTGACTAGCTCGAACAAGAGAGATAAGCGAGAGGGAGAGATGAGAGCTCGAATGAGAGAGAGAGAGAGAGAGAGAGGTGAGGGGGAGTCTCGGCCGAGGAAGACAATGAGGGAGGGAGAGGCCAACTTTTAGCTTCTGCAAGTGAAGACTCGCATGCAAACTCATAGGCTCAGGTGGGCAGCAATTGTGATATCCCGATTTTCGACGATGTGGAATACTGTACTATTCTGAATTTTCGACAGTATGAAATAATCGAAGGACGATCGTCGAAATTAATTGTTTTAGAACAATTTACAAAAAGGAAAAGAAAGAAGAGAATGGAAACAGAGGCCGTCGTCCACAGGTTTTGAACCGCGGACCTCCGCTGTCTCGTGCGCGTCTCGTGCGCCTACCACTCGGCTAAGGCATGACTTTTGGGATAGCAACGCCAAAGGTTTTATTTAAAGTATACGGCACACGATAACGGAGGAGAATCAACCGAAGCCGTCGTCTGTGAGTTTCGAACTCGGGACTTCGGACTGTGCCGTCTCTTACCACTCGACTGAAGTTCAAACGGTGAGACAGAAGCGCCAAAAGTTTTATTTAATGAACACGGCGCACGAGAAAGGGAGGAGGGGCAACCGGAGCAACCGAAGTCGCCGCCTCCAAGTTTCGAACCCAAGATCGGATCATTAGTTTCATTCCCGGATACCACTCGAGCAAGGCGCGAGTGGTGAAATCAAAGCACCAAAATTTATACTTAAGGGAATCGGCGTGCTTCAGACGTCGTCGTTTTAGGTCAACAGAAACGACTTCAACTTTTGCAGAAAAACCCTAATTTTTCGCAGAAGAGACGTTTTGGGCTGGGCATGAACCGCCAGGCCTAATTTCTTTTATTTTCAGATTTCAAGAGGGCCCATAATGGAAAATTACCATTTTACCCCCGAAGCCCATTTTTGGC
>BCNH02000001.1:18819874-18838655 GCA_001662345.2 Metrosideros polymorpha var. glaberrima
TTTCATGATAGTCTGATGAAACCTACCCTGAGGCGTGTTTACGCGGGGTTAAGGATTTTTACCCTGAGGCGTGTTTACGCGGGGTTAAGAGTCGAGCCTGAGGCGTTTTATGCGGGCTACCCTGATGCGTGTTGACGCGGGGTATAGTTGAGCCTGACGAGGCCAACTGTCGCACACCTGAGGCGTGAACCTTACGCGGGTTGTGGCGACGTCGCACACCTGAGGCGTGAACTTACGCGAGTTGTGACGACGAGTTACGGCATGAGCACGTTTTATGAGTGCAGTGATTAATCAAAAAGAAGAAATGAGATTGTATTTGATTACATGTCGTGGCTGATGCTTTGTTTTAGAATGTGATTATAACTGATAACCTGCAGGGCGTGTGCATGTAACAAGGCAAGGTAAGAGTGCCTGTGAATTGTTATTTACTCAATGAGTGAGTTGCTTGAATCTGTTCTAGACGGCATGCTTAGGGATGCTCTGAGTGAATTGGTGTCCTACGCGAGGTTTAGGCTGTTAACTTACTGAGATTTTATCTCATTAGTTGTTGTTAACCATTTTTTAGGTCCGTAGAACGGAAAGCCGACGGGTAAGGTTCAAGGTACCCTTGTGTAGAGGAGATAAGTTAACCCCGACCCCGGTACCTCTTTGTGTTGGTCGTGTAGGAAGTGGCCCGATAGTGAAGGCTTGTAAATATAAACTTCCTAGGGTTAACATGTTAATAAATAAAAAGGTGTGTTTTGATAATGTTGTTTGTTCTGTTATTGGTGACGCTGTTTTTCCTGCTATCCCCACTGTCAGGGGTTGTTTATGTTTCCGCATGCGCTAATTGAAAGATAAAATGAATGTTCGTCGACGCGTCCTGGGACGTCGAAATTTTATTGATCATTGGACAAGTGAAAGGGATGGTCGCGCGCTTGAGGGTTCGGGGCATGACAGCAATCATCATTGCTCTCTAAGGGAACTTGTGCCAATGATGAGGGGAAGGGGAAGGTCGGCCGAAAGGGGGAAAAAGAAGGGGTGGCGTGTGGCCTTGACAAGAAGAGACAAAAAGGAGGTTTTCCTCATCAGAAGAAAATGTAGGAGAGGCAGAGTTGGGCGGTGGAAAAAATTCAACAATTAAAATGTTACAGTATCAATTAAAATCCATCTATTATTGATTACGGCCCGAACGCAGTCCCGATTTATTTAAATTCCGATCCATGATTTGATTGCAAGACAACAAGGCCATATTAGAAAAATCCAAATTGGACTCTTGCCAAAAGGATTGTGGGTGATGCAAAAAGAGAATTAAATTCCCCTGAGACTTCTTCTTCTTCTTATTGAAGATGAAATCCATGTTCACGTCAAAGAAGGCGCTCATGGTCTTTTGCATGCAAATATTCTATTGTTGAGCTTGATCTTGCGTTCCTAGTGACTATGCTTAATATGTATGAAAGGTTTGAAGAAACACAGAGAACATTGAGAGCCATCATCTAAGAGAGTTGAGAATGCGAGAAACTCCTTTTTCGTGACTGATTCTTATGGATTGAGGTTTACTTTATGATTGGGAAACAATTCCGATAGAGTGTGATTGAGCAATGATAATGTCATCTTGATGGAACCATGTCGTCTATATTTTCCCGTGTAGTAGGTATACCATCAAGCCACATAGGTCCAATAAGTTTGTGTTTTTTTCTTTGCAATTTATTTCCTACTCAAATCATTTTGTTTGTTCACACTTCCATGGCAGACGTAACAAACTAGTCAATTGAAAGTTGTGGGAAATTTGTCTATCTGCAATTATGGGTAGGGCTTCTACAACGTTTGAGTATTTGTGGCGCATTAATAAGCATGTTCTGTTGGAAGACACTGGGTTTGGATTTAGCATTGGAGGAAGATATGTCTCCCCGGATCATGAAAACGGAAGAAAAGGATGATAGTGAAAAAGCCTAGGAGTATTCTTCTACTGAATTTAGGGAATGAAGTAGCATATGAGAGGAGTGCAGCTATAGTTTGGGCAAAACTTGAAATGCTATATGTGTCGAAAATGTTGAAAAATGATACCATAAGTGTCATAACTTTCGTACAGGCTCACTTAAGTGCTATAACTTTTTTTCGATCACTTGAATGCCATAACTTATGTACAACGCGAACTTGAGTGCCACAACTTTTTTTCCGACCACTTAAATGACATATGGCTTTTCAATCGATCACTTGAATGCCACAACTTTTTTTTAGATGTTCATGACAAGTGCCACGTCAGATTTTCAATACTTAGGTGAACGCTTTTAAAAAGTTTTGGCACTCAAGTGATCCATTCAAAGTCATGGTATTCAAGTGATCGTTGTTTAGAAGTGATGGCACATAAGTGGTCGAAAAAAACATTTGGCACTCAAGTGAACACCATAAGAGAGTTATAACACTTATGGTGTTTTTATCCTTTGAAATCACTCTAGAAGAAACCTTTCCTGATTTAACGTTTCTTAAGATAATTGAGCAAGCGTCGATCCAGGATCACCCCATGGGTTATTGATAAAGAAAAGCCAAAAAACAAAACCAGTATTGGAAAGAACTGGACTTCTATTAAGTTTGCCTTTTCGCATGAGTTTTTTTGAACGCTGCTACTCACATGGGTAGAAAGTCGCTATTCGGGGGTTTGAATTCTCATATCCTCTTGTCAAGTATGTTGTGATTGATGAAGCTCATTACTACAAAGTAGCATTTGGATGCCACATTGCTCTTATTCTTAGGAGGCTACGGTGGCTCTTCTCACATGGTACCTTTCTTCAAAAGGAGTTGCTCTGGTGTTTCATTGTGAGTAATGGGAAGCTCAACCTAGTAAATTTAAAGAAAGTAACTTGAGTATTCCAAGCACTATCACCTTTCTTCAATCGAGCACCCAAACTCTTCTGATGCAAGTTCCTTTGGTTACAATTAATCCAAAACATCATACCACAATCAATGCTAGTACTTCGGGATGTGAATTATGTATAGAGAAAGTATTACTAGTATATATAGAATTAGGTGACCTAATTAAGAATGCATCAATGTCCCCGAAAGCTTTTGCTCTAGCCTGCAGAATTCTAGCATTCCATTTCAGGAGAGAACATAAAGATTTCCATGTTGGTATCTGTAATTTTCAAGTAGTGTTGATTGAAAAAATGATCACTAAATTGCTTGTTTAGTAACTTGCAAGTGGATCGCCAAATATTATATAACATTATCAGCGACTATCTCATTACTTATAAACTATCAACTTTTATTGGCATGACTTACTAAATTTTATACAAAAATTACCAATATCGATTTAAATACATTATCAACTATTCTTATGATTAATGTACCGACTAAATTATGTTATATACCTATGTTTATCTGATTGGTTCTGAATTGCCAACTCTAATTGAAGTTATGGACCTTTATTATAAATTACCAAATTTTATACAATATATGGAATTCGGCAAAACAATGAAAACACAATATACATGTACTAACATAGGAAGCAACATTATTAATGTATAATGTGAGGGGAACGAATCAAAAGATGTGTATCAATTCCATGATTATAGATCCACACGATAGTGTCGTGCATATTAAGCTGATTAACCTATTTTCGAGAAAGGAGATATGAATACAATTCTTACAAAACTCACCACTAGTTATGACAAAGAATCAACTGCGCTCCTTTTGAAACCACATCTAATGAGTGCGCAACTCAATTTGCCATACCATGCTCATGGTGACTGTTTGAGACCATATATTGCCTTCTTTAATTTGCAAACCATTCCCTTATTATTCTCTAAGGGATGTCCTGGAGGGGGATCCATATAGACCTCTTCCTCCAAGTTTCCTTGGAGGAAAGCATTCTTCACATCCATCTGAAACAACGGCCAGCTACAGTTAACTACCACGAATAGAAGGACACGAACAATGTTCATTTTCATTACAGGAGCAAATGTTTCTTTGTAGTCTATCCCATATGTTTGAGTATACCCTTTTGGGACAAGCCGAGCTTTGTACCTCTCAACCGAATCATCACTATTGTATTTGATCTTGTAAATCCACCAGCATCCAACTGTCTTCTTCCCGTTTGGCAATTTAACAAGTTCCCAAGTATGGTTACGGTCCAATGACCGAAGCTCATCTTTCATGGCATTCACCTACACATTGCTTTTACATGCTTCCAAGAAGTTATCGAGTTCCTGTTGATTTTCAATGGCAAATAAGAAACTTAAATAATTATGGAAAATTCTATCATACCTAATAAATTCTTGAATGGGATGCTGAGCAGTATGATATGTTGAAAAATCACGGAGTCGCATTGAAGGCCTTGGAATGCATGATGACCTGCAAATTGGGGCTGAGATAATGGGTGCCGCATTTCCTGAAGCTACCTCGGTTGCATTTTCAGCCACAACTTCCAAATCAGCCACATCTGTTGTAATGGCAAATGTATCAGGAATGACAATGACATTAGGGGTAGTATTGGCATTTTCAATGTTGGTATTTTCTATATTCACAAGCTGACTCCCTTGAACAGCCGCTGTTGGAATTTCCTCTTGATTCAACATTGAATTCCTGACAGGTAGGACAAGGAGCAAAAATTAAGAATATTCATCTTGCTCCCCCTGAATTTGATTCCTGGCAAAAAACATGTGAACCTCATCAAAGACAACATCACGAGAAATATAAACACGTCTAGTACTTGGTTCATAGCATTTGTATCCCTTCTTGGCATTCGAATATCCCACAAACACACACTTTCGAGCTCGTGGATCTAGCTTGTTACCAGATTGAGAATGCACATAATATACACATCCGAGAATTCTTAGGTGAGAAATACCAAATTTTCAGCCATACAGACTTTCAATTGGAACTTTATACCCCAACACTTTACTAGGCAAACAATTGATTAAGTAGCAGCTAGTAAGGACTGCATTTGCCCGATATGTCTTGGGTAAATTTCCTGAAAATAACAATGCTCAGGTAACCTCAAGCAAATGCCTATTTTTCCTTTCTGCAACTCCATTCTTGTGACATCCTAATTCTGGCTCACTTGTTTAATGCGTAGAGAATAACATTTAGAAATGTTATTCCATAATGTTTCTTGAGAGATAATCCTTGTGAGATATTCCTAATTTTCGACCAATGTACCAAGGATGAATTTGATGGATTTGAACCCTGAATTCTAATCCGATGAAGAGTATAAGACGTTATGAAATCGGGATATCAAAGTTTATTGGTAAACCTTAAATTTTCGGATAAGTGACGGTAAGCCGAAAATTGAGAACCAAAGAAACTTTACGGATTTGGCATGAACCAACGGGCCTACTACCTATGAAATTCGGCCACCAAGAGGCCATATAAGAGGAAATTACCATTTTGCCCTTGAAAGCCCATTTTCAATCCAAATAAAGAGCCCATTGGATATCAAGCCCACATGAATAGTGCAAGCCCGTATGAATAATGCTAAGGGTGGAAATTACCATTATACCCCTTCTAGAAACTTGAACTTATAAGCTTGGTTTGATAAATTTTAGAATTGCATTTATGTGGAAATTAATGCAAAGTGAAGACTTGGTGAAGGAGGTTGCATCTTGGACTTTCAAGACAAAAAGAAAACAAAATAAGATTAGAGTTTTGGCCAAACTTGGTGAAGAAGTCAAATGTGAAGAAGAAGTCCTCTCTCTCTCTCTTTCTTTCTCATTCTCACTTTCACTCTTTCCTCTCTCTCTCTCTCTCTCTCTCTCTCTTTTTCCTCTCTTTCTCTCTTTCATTTTCCTCTTGGATTCAGCCACTATCACTGCCGCCCCTCACCTTGCCGTTCACCTTGCCGTCCAAGCCGAGCCGAGCCCATCGCCGCATCAAGCCAAGCCAACCACCGCACCAAGCCGCCGCTCACCGTGCCGTGCCGCTGAGTTCTTTGTTGTGTCGTTCACTCAAGTCATTGCCGCGCCAAGCAAAGCCGCACCGTGTTGTCATTCGTCACCGTTCATCTTCACCGCCATTAAACCCGTGAATTAACTCCCTAATCCTTGGTTAGATTGTTAATTGTACTTAAGGTTAGATTAAGTGAAGTTTAGAGTTAACTATGGTTAGATTAGTTAACTATGATTGGATTAGTTAACTATGGTTGGGTTAGGTAATAAGTTATCATGAAATGATAAGTGGAAGTGATAGGTTATCAAGGAAAAGTGATAAGCTATCATCAAAGAGATGATAAGCTATCAGTAAGTAAGTGATAAGCTATCACCAAAGGGGTGATAAGCTATTAGCTTTTGAGTGATAAGCTATCACCAAAAGGTGATAAGCTATCGGGGATTAGATGATAAGCTATTGGAAAATGAGCAATAAGCTATTGTCAAATAAGCGATAAGCTATCGAGGTTCAATTGATAAGTTATTAATGAGTATGCTTTGTGCTTGTGAAATGTTATATTTCTATATATGCTTTGGTATGATTTAAGGTGAGGATTGCCTTGGAAAAGTAATTGTTTTATGAACTATCATTTCTTAGTTGAAAATAATGTAATTTTTAACATATAAAAGGTGATTGGTGTGGTGTCGTGCTTAGATACTAAGTTTTAGGTACTGAAATAATTTAGGAGGCTTGAAAAATGAAGTACATGAGGTTTGACGGGATAAGCATGTCTGTGTGATCAAATGTTGTTTATTTATTGCATTTTTACATGTGAAAATGGCATTAAGTTTGACGTATGAGCACGAATCATGGTATGAACACGTAGTATGGGTGCATTGGCAAAAAGAAAGAAGAAATGAGAATTGTATGCATGTGTGCTCGTGTGATCACAAAGTGTACGGACCCTCAATGGTGATTGGGGACGATGCCCGATTTTATCGATGATATTATTGGACACCCGGCGGGGGTTCGGATGACGGATCGTGGTAGAGGCCAGACCGATTCTCCTTTATGGAATACCGTTTGCCTACGGGGGAGGTCAGGATGGGGCCGCACCTCGATCGACAAGGAAGAGACGTTACCATGCCCGATGGGGCAGAACGATGCCTTGTCATGTCGAAAGACCACCAACCTTCGGGTTGTGCTGTGGCCTAGAGAGGTCGAGAACCGCCAACCTTCGGATTGTACCGTGCCCAAGAGCGGGCGTAATCACTAGGCATAAAATTGAAACAAGCTTGGATGTATTGCGCATGAGAAATGGTGATATGTGTTCTGATTGTGTGCCTTGTTTGATTGTATTGTTTATAGAATGCTATAACTAATATCATGTATGGTATGTGCCAAGGCGAGGTAAGAATGCTTGTGATTTGTCTATTGAATGAGTAGAGTTGCCCGAACCTGTTATAGATTAAGCAGAGCAAGAATTGCTTGTTATTGATCTGTTATTGACATTAAGCTACATGTTTAGGGTATGCTCTAAATGAATCAGCAACCTACACGAGGCTTAGGTTGTTAACTTACTGAGATTTTATTTCACTCGTTGTTGTTAACCGCTTTTCAGAACTATAGAATGGAAGGTCGACATGTGTGGTTCAGATCAAGGTGCCCTCGCGTAGAGAAGTTTAAGTTAACCCCGACTCCGGTATCTTTTTGTTGGTCTTGGCAGGAAGTAGCCCATCGTAAAGGGCTTGTATATATAAATTTCTTAGGGTTGACTAGTAAATAAATAAAGTGTGTTTTGGTAGCGATAGTATTTCTATTTTTCCTACTATCCTTGTTGTCGTGATTGTTCGGGTGATGGTCAATTGTTTCTGCTTGCATTAATCAAAAGATAAAATGAACGGATCGACGACGCGTCCTGGGACGTCGCATTCAAAATGACCCAAGAGAAATATCGGGATCATCCCGCGCTTGAGAGCCGGGGCGTGACCATTTTACTGTGAAGTTCCCACGCAGGAGGTCTGATGAATGACTCCCAAGCCACGCAGGAACACTTGAAAAGCCTGATTGATATATTCAGTTCCATTGTCTATACAAAGAATCTTCACCATAGTGTTAAATTGATTTTTCAGCATATTGCAAAAATCTTGAAACACAGTCATAACTTCACTTTTGGATTTAAGTAAATAAAGCCATGTAGCTTGGGATTTATCATCAATAAATGTAACAAAATACTTGAACCCCTCCTTAGAGTCAATAGGAGAAGCCTCCCAAACATCCGAGTGAACTAAATCAAAAAATTGTTCTAATTTATGTGTGCTATGTGGAAATGGTAACCTATGTTGCTTAGCATAATGACAAGGATCATAGCAATTGGAATCATAACTTAAATACATATCAAGGGCATGTAACACCTGATCAGAGGGATGACCTAGACGCCAATGCCACAATCGAAAAGTGTCAACAGTCTTCCTTTGCGCCATCAACACTTCGTTGTTGAGGTCCACCATATGCAGCCCATTCTGCAATTGCCCTTCACCAATCATCCTCCTAGTGGTTCAATCTTGAAAAAACACATTTTGAGGAGTAAAAATAACATTGCAATTCCACTGATTAGTATATTTGCTAACTGACATTAAATTTGAGGATAATTTAGGTACCAATAATGCTTCAAAATTATTTGAGAAAAATTTAATTTGTCCAACACCCCTAGTTGGAACCTGCCCACCATTAGCAACAGGAATAGGTGGATATGACACACCTCAAGTAATATTGGATAGCAAGCTTGGAGAACTACACTTGTGGTATGTAGCCCCAGAGTCAATAATAAACTGAGTTTTGGATAAAGCTGAGTAAGCATGAACATTACCAGATGTCATAGCTAAATTTCCAGTTTTAGTGCCAGAAGTGTTCGTTCCATTGCTATGTATCTGAAGTAATTGCTGAACTTGTTGAGACAGCCTCCAACTTAGATTGAAAATCATTCGGATTGTCTTGGACTGCCACCTTAGCTTCCGAACCTCTATCTTTGGAAAGACGCAAATGCAGATGAAGGACCCAGCACCTCTCTTTGGAATGGCCATCGTGATTGCAGTGGTCACAATGGAACCGTGTTAGTTTCTTAAATTTTCCTTTGGCAAACCAAGCAATGGAGTCTCCTTGCTTCGTGTTGATAGCACTATGGGCCGATTGTTCACCAAGCTCTCCTGATGCAATTGGGATTGAAGGCATGACACGTCTCCTTGTTCCCTCACTTTAGATTATGGCACAAACTTCATTGAAAGTAGGTAGTTGAGGACTCATAAGAATTTGACATTTGGTATCCTCAAATCAGGCTTGATGCTTATTAACAGCTGGAAAATTTTATCTTGCTCTTCTCGATTGACATAATCCATCACATTCTAGGTCGCAGGTCTATACTAACGAAGCTCGTCCCATTGCTTCTTCATTTTTCCCAGGTGTTCAGTGAAAGATTGTGTTGCACCTTGCTTAGAACAAGCAAGACCTTGTTGCAGCTCAAAGGTCCAAGATGCATTTCTAGCTTATACATCTCGTATATTGAGTCCCACAATGCCTTGGCTAACTCTGAATATGCAAATATCTCGTAGGTCTCTAGTTCCATGGAATTGAATATCCAAGACATCACATTATGGTCATTCACTTACCATTCTTCAAATTTGGGATCTATCGTGGGAGGGGATTTAATCTTCTCGTTGATGTGGCCTAGCTTCGATCTACTCCCGAGAGCAACTGTTACAGCTCGTGGCCAAGGAAGGTAATTGTGACATCCCAAATTTTGATCAACATACTAAAATGGAATTCGATGGGTTGTAACCACGAATTCTAGTTCAATAAAAAGTATTGGACGTTTCGTTACCGATAATTCAAAATTCATCGGTAAACCCTAAATTTTCGGATAAAGGATAGTAAGCCAAAAATTGAGAATCGAAAAGACGATATGGACTTGGCATGAACCGACAGACCTATTTTCTATTAAATTCGGCCACCAAGAGGCCCTATTATGGAAAATGATCGTTTTACCCCCGAAAGCCCGTTTTTGGCCCAAAATGAAGAACCCATTGGATATCAAGCCCGTTAGGCCCATAAAAATTCAAGCCAAGCCCACGTGAATAGTGCAAGCCCGTATGAATAGTGTTGAGAGTGGAAATTACCATTTTACCCTTCTTGAAAGTGAGATATTTTGAAGATCACATTAATGGACTTAAGACAAAGCTCTTTAAAGCTTTTGTCTTTCTTTTCTTCTAATCCTTCCCTCCTTGGCCGAACCATCCCCCTTGCCCCTCTCCTTGTCTTTTTCTTTCCTTGTCTCATTAATTCTTGCTAAAGTGGTCTTGAATTCAAGAAGACAAAGATAGATATTTTGAGATTTGCATTAATTGAGGAGACAAAAATACAATCTTGAAAGGAGTTAAGGCAAGACAACTCTCTCTCTCTCTCTCTTCTCATTTTCACTTTTTCTCTTTCACTCTCTCCTTCTCTCTCAAAATTCGTAGCTCCCCTCTCTCTCCTCCATTTTCACCCTTTTTCCTTCTTGTTTCACCCCCCTCACCTTGCCGCCGCACTACCCAAGACGTGCCTTGAAGCCGTGCCCTTGCCACCGACGTTTGGGCCGCCGTCGCCAAGTCGTGCCGCCGTCATCACTGCCCCAGCCAAGCCACCGCCGCGCCAAGTCGAGCCGCCATTAATACACATTTTCCGTCTACGCGCCGTCGGCAAGCCACCACCACCACTGCCTTCACGTCATCACCGCCATCGCCACCGTCGTTAAAAGGTGAATTAACTCCCTAATCCTTTATTAGATTGTTAATTGCACTTAGGATTAGAATTAGTGAATTTTAGACTTGACTATAGTTAGATGGGTTAACTATGGTTTGGTGAGTTAACCTTGGTTAGGTTAGTTAACATTGATTTGGTTAGTTAACCATGGTTTGGTTAGTTAACCATGATTGGGTTAGTTAACCATGGTTTGGTTAATTATTCTATATGTGTTTTGGCATGTGTTAAGATGGGAATTGCCTTAGGAAGGGAATTATTTCATGAATGAATGATATTTCTAGTGAAACTAATGTGTTTTGGCATGTAAATGGTGATCGATATGGTATCGTGCTTACATACTGAATTTTATGCGTTGAAATAATTTAGTAGGCTTGAGAAATGAAGCACGCGATGTTTGAGATGAAAAGCACGTTGGTGTGATCACATGTGACTTATTCATTGCATTTTATGTGAGAAAATGGCAATATATTTGATGTATGAGCACGATCATGGCATGAACACGGATCATGTGGCATTGGCTAGAAAAATAAGAATAACTAAATTGGCATGCATGATTGAGGTGCTCGTGTGATCACAAAAGGGAACGGAGCCCTAATGGTGATTGGGGATGATGCCTGATTTATCGTAGTCTCGGATCGGGTCGGGATGATGATGATTTATCGGATGCTTGACAGGGTCAGATGACAGATTGCGGTGGAGGCCGGACCGATTTTCCTTTAGGAATGCCGTCTGCTTGCGGGGGAGGATGGGGTAGGGCCGCACCTCGATCGACCAGGAGGAGACGTTGCCGCGCCTGATGGTTTTGGGGCGATGCCCGGTCATGCCGGAAGACCGCCAACCTTTGGGTTGTGCCGTGGCCCGGAGAGGTCGAGAATCGCCAACCTTTGGGTTGTGCCATGCCCGAGAGCGGGCGTAATCACTAGGCATAAAAATGGACCATGCTTGATTGTATTGCGTGTGAGAAATGGTGTTATATGTTCTGATGTTGTGCCTAGTCTGATGCATTGTTATAGAATGCCATAATTGATAACATGCAGGGCATGTGCATGTGCCGAGGCAAGGTAAGAATGCCTGTGAATTGCCTATTGATTGAGTTGAGTCAATCGAACCTGATATAGGTTATGTAGAGCGAGAGTCGCTCGCTATTGATCTGCCATCGACATTAGGTTGCATGTTTAGGGTATGCTCTAGGTGAATCAGCACCCTACACGAGGCTTAGGTTGTTAACTTATTGAGATTTTATCTCACTCGTTGTTGTTAACCGCTTTTCAAGACCTTAGTTCAGAGGGTTGAAAGGTGCGGTTCGAGGTGCTCTCGCGTAGAGAAGTTCAAGTTAACCCGATCCCCGGTATCTTTTTGTTGATCTAGTTAGGAAGTGGCTTGAAAGTGAGGGCTTGTAATTATAACTTCATATGGTTAACGAGTATATAAATAAAATGCGAGTTTTGTTATGGATGTTTGGTTTCGCTGTTTTTCCTGCTATCTCTACTGTTATGTTTGTCGGGTGGTTGTTATACGTTTCCGCATGCGTTAATTGAAAGATAAAATGAATGGGTCGACGACGCGTGCTGGGACATCGCATTTCTAATGACCCAAGAGAAGAGATGAAACGGGATGGTCGCGCGCTCGAGGGTCGAGGCGTGACAGTAATTTCTTTCGATTAGCAACAATGTAGTCAATTGCTAGTTATTTGTCTCCTGCACCTTTATTGCGTTGGATGCATCTTCTGACTTCGTTGACCCCTCCATGACGTGTTGCTAGTAATAACAAGGATATGACAGCAACAAAGAGAGGAACAAGCAAGATTGAATCAATCCTGCTCTGATACCATGTTGAATTTTAGTAAAGCTATGACATCCCTAATTTTGGACCAATGTACTAAGATCGAATTCGATGGATTTTAACTACGAATTCTAATCCGATGAAGAGTATTGGAAGTTACGTAATCGAGATATCAAAGTTTATCGGTAAGCCCTAAATTTTCGAATAAGTGATAGTAAGCCAAAAATTGAGAACCAAAGAGACGTTACAGACGTGGCATGAACCAATAGGCCCATTTCTTGTGAAATTCGGCCACCAAGAGGCAATATAAGAGGAAATTACCATTTTTCCCTCAAAAGCCTAATTTTAGTCCAAATAAAGAGCTCATTGGATATCAAGCCCATTCAGCTCTTTAAATTCAAGCTAAAGCCCATGTGAATAACGCCAATAAGGGAAATTAGCAAAATACCCCTTCTAGAAACTTGGACTTTAACAGACAAATTAATGGATATGAGACAAGCTTAATTAAAAGCTTGAACAAGTGGTCTTGTTCCTTTTTCCCTAAGATTGGCCGCTCCCTCCTTCTCTCTCTCTCTCTCTCTCTCTCTCTCTCTCTTCTTTCTTTCTCTTCCATTGTTTGCCCTAAAGTTGTCTTAAATTTTAAGAGCCAAAGTTGATAAATTTTGGAGTAACATTTATGAGTTGCAATAATGCAAACTTGGTGGAGAAGTTAGACTTTGGAAGACTTGGCTATTACCCTCTCTCTTTCTTTCTCATTCTCACTCTCTCTTTCACTCTTTCTTACTTTCATTCCCTCCCTCTCTTTCCCACTTGTTCGGCCACCATCACCGCCGCCCCTCATCTTGTCGCCGTCGTTCATCACCATGTCGAGCTTGAGCTGTGTCCTTGCCGCCGTGTAGTCGCACCGTGTCATCACCATCGAGCCGTCCATCACCGTCATTCACCGCGCTGCGCTAAGTCTAAGCCAAACCATCTGTGCCGTCGCCACCATCATGTCGCACCCTTGCCGCACCTTTGCCAATCTTTGCCACCGTTATTAAACCAGTTATCATGAAATGATAAGTGATGATGATAGGTTATCAAGGAAAGTGATAAGTGAAAGTGATAACCTATCACTTTCCTTGATAACCTATCAAGAAAAAGTGATAAGCTATCATCAAAGGGATGATAAGCTATCGGTAATTATGTGATAAGCTATCATCAAAGGGATAAGCTATTGATAATTAGGTGATAAGCTATCATCAAATGGATGATAAACTATCGGCATTTAGATGATAAACTATCATCAAAGGGGTGATAAGTTATCGGTACTTAAGTGATAAGTTATCGGTACTTAAGTGATAAGCTATCACTAAAGGGGTGATAAGCTATCGAGTATTAGATGATAAGCTATCATGGTTAGTTGATAAGTCATTGATTAATGTGTTTTGTGCTTGTGATATGTGGTTGTTCTATGCATGCTTTTGTGTTGATTGAAGGGTAGATTACCTTAGAAAGATGATTGTCTCTTGGACTATGGTTTTCTAGTTGAAATGAATGCATTTTTGGCATATAAATTATGATTCATGAGGTGTCGTGCTTGGATACCAAGTTTTAGGTGTTGGAATAATCTAGGAGGCTTGAAAAATAAAGCACGTGAAGTTTGACGGAATAAATATGTCTGTGTGATCACGTGTGATTTCTTTATTGCATTTTTATGTGTAAAAATGGCAATGAGTTTGACGTTTAAGCACTAATCATGGCATGAGCACGTATCATGGTTGCATTGGTTAAAAGAAAAAAGAAATGAGATTTGTATGCATGATTGATGTGCTCGTGTGATCACAAAGTGTACGGACTCTTAATGGTGATTAGGGACGATGCCTGATTTTATTGATGATATTATCGGACGACTGGCAGGGGTTCGGATGACGGATCGCGGTAGAGGTCGGACCGATTCTCCTTATGGAATGCCGTTTGCCTGCGGGGGAGGTTGAGGTGGGGCCGCACCTCGATTGACCAAGAGGAGACGTTGCCGTGCCTAATGGGGCGAGACGATGCCTGGTCATGCTGGAAGACCTCCAACCTTCGGATTGTGCCGTGGCCTAGAGAGGTTGAGAACTGCCAACCTTCATATTGTGCCGTGCCTAAGAGCGGGCGTAATCACTAGGCATAAAATTGGAACACGTTTGGATGCATTGCGCATGAAAAATGGTGACATGTGTTCTGATTGTGTGCCTTGTCTGATTGCATTGTTTATAGAATGCTACAACTGATATCATGCAGGGTATGTACCAAAGCGAGCTAAGAATGCTTGCGGTTTGTTTGTTAAATGAGTAAAGTTGCTCGAACCTGTTATAAATTAAGTAGAGTGAGAATTGCTCGCTATTGATTTGTTATCGACATTAAGCTGCATGTTTAGGGTATGCTCTGAGCGAATCGGCATCCTACACGAGGCTCAGGTTATTAACTTATTGAGATTTTATCTCACTCGTTGTTATTAACCGCTTTTCAGACTTATAGTATGTGTACGCGAATCGTGCGGTTCAGGGTTCCTACATACTAGAGCCTCGTGATAATGCCGTACCTGGTCCCTGGTGCAGACTATAGTTATGAGCTTCATGTTATGATGGTCTGGGTCGACGAAGGGTTGAGGCAGTTGATACCTGACCGTTTTAAGGCGTGGTTCGTTCGCCACGGTGATGCCCTCTTTGGTCCTTTGAGGGGTTTTGATGGACCGGCAAAGGTGGAGGTTCGGGTGAAGAAATTTGAGATCCTATGAACGTAGAGGTTCCTGACGGTGCTGTTGAAGATCTGGAGTTCAACCTGAATATAGAGAGCGATCCCGAGCCTCCTCCTGAATACTACCTCTAGGTTGGGCTTGGAGGACCGACTTTTTGGTATAACCCCGTAATAGCAGAGATAAGTTAACCCCGACCTAGGTATCTTTTTGTTGGTCTTTGTAGGAAGTAGCCCAAAAACGAGGACTTATACATATAATCTTCCTAGGGTTAATAAGTACATAAATAAAGTGTGTGTTTTGCTAATGATGGCAATTCTGTTATTTTTCATGCTATTCCTATTATTGTGATTGTCGAGTGTTTATTAATCGTTTCCGCTTACGTTAATCAAATGATAAAAAGAACGGGTCGACGACACGTCCTGAGACGTCACATTTTTAATGACTCAAGAGAAGTAACAGAGATTGTCGCGCGCTCGAGGGCCGGGGCGTGACAAAAGCAAACACAAAACAAAACACAAGAATTATGAGGTTCGGCAATGTGCCTACATCCTTGGACAAAACTATCAACTCTTTTTTATTTTTGTCATGAGAGTTAAGCTGCCATTTTTCTGCAATTTATACACTAGGGTTGCTACAACAAAGGAAACAAGCAAACCCGAAAATCAGGAAACTCCAAAAATTAGGAAGACTATCAATATACATATTTGCCTAGAATCTCTCCTTTCCTTGAATAGAAGCGCAAATCCCGCCAATACTCCCAACCCTATTTGCCTCTGATCAAAGTAATTGGAACCGTATGATTTTTCCTGATTGAATTTGCCCGTGTCCGATTTATTTTGAGGGAAAGAATTATGAATGCCTTCTACCTTTGTTTTTCTACCCAGTCAGTGATTCTGTGCTTTTTAATCTTGCAGGGCAGTTATCTGGCAATCAGCAGATTGTCCTCGAGGGACCTCTCTGTGAAGATTATTACAAGATTCGTGATTACTTATCCTCACAGTTCTATTTGCTTTGCGATTAGATACTTAATGTAATTTTACTCACAGGGTAAAGAAGCCAATGCCATGTTAAACTATATTGTTATGGGCTTAATTCTCAGAACACCACAGGCAAATGCCATTGCCACAGGCTACTCTGGATAAGGTGCTGACTAGTGGCTACTGATAATTATAAATCCACGGACAGTGTGGATCAGTATCCCACGATGAACTCCATTTCCACTTCCCTTGAAAAAATGTGGATAGAGTAAATAGATAAGAGTTTCAAATATGCAAAATTCTCTTAAGGGAACAAAAATCGACCTAAGAATTTTCATCTCCACTCCCAAGGCCCTACTGATATCCCCAAGCGCTATGAAGCAATCGTACGTGACCGCGTCGCGACATCATCAATGTAACATTTCAAGACAATGATATAGAAAATACTCATCCAAAACAAATCTTGATTTCAAATTTTAAAAACACAATTTACTGTGCTTATGCATCTCGCCAGCGTCATCTTTGCCTTCGCCCAAAGGAGGAGGCGCGAGTTCCATAGGTACAATATAGTACTCCACTTCAGGTTTAGGTTTGAGTTAGCGCACAGTCGCTACTGATTGTGCTCAATTTCAACAGCCAATTTTGGAAACAGTTCAGTTCTAGCCTCTTCACTTCCTACTCCACAGAGTTGTTAAAGCTGAAGAAGGAGAATATGGAGAAACACCTATTTAGTATTCACCATTACTGGATGACCCTGCTTCATTACAAACAATTTGTCATGAAAAAGACACGGGTTTAGTTATGATTCCGGCTACTTGCTAAGAAAGTCACTAACTCGAAAAACAAAATTGATATCACGAAATTTTCAGTGCTTTTCAGCATATGAATAAGAGGGATTTGATCCTCTCATTTCTTTCTGCATACACATCTAGTGAAGTATCAAGAGAATTTGACCTTTAGCAATTCGTGACCATAGCCTATGTAGCACCAACACATGACGCGATACGCCGACACGTCATTTCTAAAAAAATAGAAAATTTCGACACATTGGGACACGTATATTAAATGTATATTTTTATATATAAATAATAAATTATCATTTTTATGATTACAAATTCACAAATAAATAAATAAAAGTACTATGTGATTCTGGAGATGCTTTGTCCATGTATTTCACATCTTTCTTCTATAATACGCAAAGGAAGGTATGTGTCTCTTCACTTCTGAATTCCGTGACCTGCACTGATGACTCGATGCCCACTCTGTAAATGTTAGGCATGTAAAACCTACTTGCCTGTGAAGTATTGATTCGTTCACTACTTATAAGTAATTTGGTTTGCCAGAACCAAGTTAATGTCTTGGCAAGCCATTTTTAAGTTTCTTTTCCTTCCATATCTCTTTGTAGTGGGAAATGGGCGCGGGATTGTTTGTTTTAAGATGCTGTAACTTTTGCAGAGTCCAAGGAGTTCCAAACTTTTTCTATCATTGGGTTTCAAGTGCCTTGAAAAATCCAAGAATCGGTGCTTTCCGCATTGAATCCATTCTCTCTTTTCTTCATTCTATCACAAAAATCAGAGGTCTATTCTGTTCAAATTTGTGGGAATCCTTTGTGAATGGGTAGATGAATATACATGTCTATCCTTTCCTGTTCATTTGTGTTGCCAAACTTTTGTTGGTGCACCTTAGATTACTAAAGTGCAGTCTAAGTTAAGTGGGACATACAGGAATTCCTCAAATGGGATACCAAGGAATCGTCCCATTAAAAAATGGATATTGATTTGCTTGTTGATTGGCTTTACATAGGCAAAAGGTCATGGGGGAGTGGAGGGGTGGGAACAAGAGTTCTGAATTCAAAATCCAAAACTTGCAAATTT
This sequence comes from Metrosideros polymorpha var. glaberrima, assembly GCA_001662345.2. Taxonomy (NCBI): domain Eukaryota; kingdom Viridiplantae; phylum Streptophyta; class Magnoliopsida; order Myrtales; family Myrtaceae; genus Metrosideros; species Metrosideros polymorpha. Next base: position 18,837,868 of record BCNH02000001.1, read on the forward strand.
TTCCATGGAACAATAGTCTCACATTAAATGTGCACCAAGAAATCTTAAGAGGGCTTGTCTATAAATATTGAGCCATGCACCCATCTTGTTTCTGCTTGGGCCGGGCCTTGTGCTAGGCTGTGAGCGAGTTGGGCACGCATTGGGCACGTCCTACACATGTGTTGGCTACATGTCCCAAGCGTTGATTGCGTGTCGGACGACCAACATTCGTCGGACAGGATTCGGAGACCTCCAAAGAGTGTTTGTGCTACATAGACAATAGCTACTCTCCATGTACAAATATTTTAGTATAGAGACAGACAAGAGACAAAGACAGAATAAGGGATAGTAGTACAAATCCTACATCTCGCATTGGCGCGGCAGCCTTTGCTTCTCCATCACGCTGAGCAAATTAGGAGCAAATTAGTCAAGTATTCAAGCAGCAAGGGCGGCGTTAGTTGCACAGTCTCCTGCTCCTCTTCTTCGCCGCCAATCCAACCGTGGTAGCATCTACAGTTCTTCAGGTGAACATCGTTCGCCACAACCTGAGGCACAGAGCCATTGAAGGATATCCTCAATGATGGAGCTCTCTCTGTTGCTTGTTAAAGCAGAAGCCTGTCTCCCTCCACCAGAGTCGTGATCGTGCCTAGCGTCTTTGCAGCCTCTACCGTATCCTTCAGATCTTGGAGGACAATCTAGCTGTTGGATGTATGCCCTAAAGCAACTATGTAATAGTTACATGTTAGGGATTTAAGTTGTACTTTCTTATTATTTAATTAATGGCAAAGACGTATTCATTCATTTGTCCA
>BCNH02000001.1:18841131-18860333 GCA_001662345.2 Metrosideros polymorpha var. glaberrima
TATTGATATATATAATATAGATATATATATTGGTCCACATGCACATGGTGTTGACCATGTGCACGCTGACCTGGTCAGCAACTATCGGTTGCTGACTTGATTTGTTGACCTGGTCAGCAACCGTTAGTTGCTGACCAGCGTGCACGTCGCGCACGAATAGTTCGTGCACGAGCGCTTTTAGTGTGTGATCAGCAACTGTTGCTGATCATGCTTAAGAGAGTGATCAGCAACAGTTGCTAAAAAAAATGATAATGAAAAATGTGCAAAAGTGTGTGCTGAAGAGAAATTGAGTGAAAAACAGTTTTCTCTCTTTTCTGGTTGCCGTAAACATTACGAGAGAAAGAACGGAGTCCACGAGATTGCTAGCACAATTGAAGTGGCAATTATCGTGAGTTCCTCCATCCGTTCGTCGTCCGATTGGTGGTATGTCTGAACTAGAGGTCCAACGTTTGTGGGGCTCGAACTGAAGAACATTTGAACCAGTCGCTTCGGGCACGCTACGAGAGGTAATCCGATTAACCCCGTTCGTAATTTCGATTTTTGATTGAGACGCACGAACGACGCCTCTGGAGATACGTGTATACCTTTTATTTCCGCTGCGTATATGTGTATTTCGCCTATGCACGTTACATGAAAAGCCAACACTAGCATCGTTGAAAAATAATTAAAACTGTATTATTTGTGTGCAATTTAATATCAGCAGCTAAAAGATTACGTCAAACATCATTCCTGATTTGCTAGAAGACACTATCAACAAATACAACAACGTTTGGAGTATTAAAGTTAATATGTTGTGCTCTCCACACAGGACACAAGTAGGCACACTGATGTTAGCTAGTAAACCCAAGCCTGTTGCATATTTCGTTTGGAATTCCTGATAGCCCAACCTTCCTCATAATTCCATGTTTCAATAGCTCATGAACATCGAAAGATTTGTTCCAACCCATCTCAATCATCTCCATAGAGAAAACAACATATCTCGATAAATAGTAAAACTTACCGGATGTATGCAATTTATTGCGCTTACGCGTGCCGGTAGCATCATCCCTTCCATCACTGGAAGTAGGAGGAGGCGCAAGTTGGGGCGGTTCCCTAGCAGGAGCCTACTGCATGGATAAATGGTCCAAGGCAAGCCTGGCGGCCTCCCTCTCGGCTCCTTTGAAGGTGTCGCAGGGGTTCGGAGTCTAGAAAGAGAGGTTGTTCATGGAGATGGTGCATGTGAACCGAGGCTCGTGGTCGGGGCCTTCTTTCACAACCGCGTATACTGGCAAGATCCACAATCGCTGGCAGTATAGCTCATGTAACTTCGATTTGGACATTCTTGGTGCGCTCAAGAGGGAGCCGGGAGCGTCATCCCTTCCGTCGCTAGAAGGAAGAGGAGGTGCGACTGGGGGCGGTTCCCTAGCAGGAGTCCGCTGCGTAGATAAGTGGTCCAAGGCAAGTCTGGCGGCCTCCCTCTAGGCTTCTTTGGAGGATCTAAAGGGGTTCGGAGTCTAGAAAGAGAGGTTGTTCACAGAGAAGATGCATGTGAAGCGAGGCTCGTGGTCGGGGCCTTCTTTCACGACCGCGTACACCGGTAAGCTCCATGATCGTTGCTGGCAACGCTTATTTAGTTTAGATTTGCACATTTTTCTTACTTTAGTTACGAGCAAGGTGCTCGCAAGGGTGGGGTGGGAGGGGGAAGAGAGGGAGTCGGACTGAAATTTTTAGAGGCTCGAGTGAAGAGAGTCTGAAGAGAGCAAAGATTTTTAGGAGGGAGAAGTTAAAGAGAGAGGAAAGGGGAGACTTTCAAAGTTTTCTTATTCAATGCAATATTTTTGCACCTTTGACAATCTCTGGGCTAAAGTGTCAGCCTTCATTCAGTCTCTCATCCCATCTCTCCCAAAGAGCGACGAGAAGGAACCGAAATTTTGAATTCGCGAGAGAGGGAGAAAGGAGTGAGCAGAGAGAGTGGCGGTTCTTTGGGAAGGATAAAGGGGAGGAGAGAGAGAACGCCAAGTCTAAGTTTGCCATTAATGTGTGCAGGCCCAAAACAATTTCTTTTTTCAAAATGAAAAAATCGAAATTGCAAATTTCTGAGTGGGGTCCACTCGGTTGACATTTCTCCACGTGTCTATCGTTGATTGGCTAGGGACCACGCTAACTTAGTGTCCCTAGTGCACCTAATATTTTCTCAAAACAAATTGCTCTTTCATTTTTGTTTTCTACTTCTAACCACATATTATTTGGGTTTTTTTTTTTCCTGGCCCATGCTATTTTCCCTCTCCTCTCACCATTTTTTTTTCCTTCAGCGATGTGAAAATCAATCTAAATAGAAAAAAATTTCAACTCATAATATAATTTCACTAATCTCATGAATTGAGTAAGATGTGATTAATTTAGGAATGATTCAAACATGAAATTGTTTGCACTTGACTACATGAGGAATTGAACTTATGCCGCACATCTAATGAAGGTTCGTTCCACCCTAAACCTATTAAGAAATTAATAGTGGTGCTTGAATTGTTCATTCGAATTAAACTAGGTTAATCTATATAGTATGTCGTGTTAAAATAGGAGCGCTCAAAATGCTCATTGGACGAACTAAAGAAATTACTCTTTAAGAAAAAAAAAACTCTCAAAGAAAATGAAATTGCTCTTTAAGAAGTTAATTGGAAGTTGGATTATTGTAGCTCCAAACGCTAGTTTAATGATTAACTATATTACTCACAAAGAAGCTATCAAAAAAGCACCTTAAGTTCCATTTGTTGGCTTAAGTACACTAGAAGTGCCATAATTTGGCATCGGTGGACACTTTAGCGCTACAATTTCTAAAAAATACACTTAAGTGCCAAAATCAAAGACTAAAGGGACACTTAAATGCCAACGGCGAGTTTTTTCGACAAAAATGCTGACATGTCTTTTTCCGACAAGTAATTTAGATGATGTGGCATTTTTTTTAAAAAATGCAATCCACGTAGACCTATCAAACGATGTTGCTTCACATATATGTAGCTTGGGAGATTGGAACGACGTCGTTTAGACATCGACAGACGATGTCGTTTTAGATGTCTCATGTTAGACATCGATAAGCGACATCGTTTGGAGGGGGGAGGGAGGGACCACTTTCAAAATTGACTAAGGACTGTCGTGGGGGGAGCTGAAGTGACTAAGTTAATCTCATCACTGAACTGCTCGCCGTTGATGGACACTTGGTCGTCACTCGTTGTTCACTGAGGCTCGCTTGCTCACCGGTCGCCCTCGTTGGTCGCTCACTTAGGTTTGTCATCTTCTCTCCATTTGGCTAGCAAAATTAGGGCTTGGAGGGTGAAATTAGGGTTCACCTTGGAAATTTAGGGCTCGGTTTGGAAATTTATGGCTTAGAGGGACCAGATGTGGGGATGAGCACTATAAGTTGATATCGTGGGGGATCATATCTCGCGAAAAGAGTGAAGATGATGCTGTCAGCTGAGGACTTATATTTGTTTTCTTTCCACTAAATGATACCTGCGACACCCGCTCATTGTTTATGCGATTGTGGGGACCTTAATGTGCAATTGTTGTCCACATTTATGCAATGTGGTCCTGAAAGTTAATAATTTTGTTTTGTTTTCCTTGATTGCAGCGTCAATATGCTAGGGAATAATATAGCTGTTATTGTCTGCTATGGTGGGGATTTTGTGATTGGGGATGAGTGGGAGTATGAAGAAGGAAACAAGGGCACCATCTTTGTTGATGTAACCAAGCTATCTTACATTGCATTTGTTAGGGATATAGTATATTTTTGCGATGCAAAGTAAAGAAATTGTTTTATTGTGTTCCTGAGAAGGGGATGAAAGAGGGGTTGAGAATCTTTTCAAATGATAGTAGTTCAATGATGTAGTGTACCATTATTTTTATGATGAAGAAGCGAAGGTGTACGTTAAGGAGGAAGATGATGATGGAGAGAGCACCCACATAGGAGAAGTGGGAGATGGTACTCAAGCTACTACTGAGGTTGGCCATGAAGAACAATAGGAGAGGGATGACGGGGAGGAGAGGGATGCAGAGCAAAGTAGTAATGAAGAAATCACTGGATTAGATTGCAAAGTTGCTTAATCTAGTGATGATGATGCTGATAAAGTTTTGACTCTTAGAAATTTCCCAAGTGATAATGAGGACGAGGAGGTTGCACAGTCAAGGAAAAAGCAAAAGGAATTTGTGACAAATAGGTTTGCAGCTTTGCATATAGGTGGAGAAGGTGCAATCAAGGGTGAAGGAACTGCAGCTGCTGGTGATGATACTGATAATGAAGAAAGTGATGACAATGCTAGTTCCCAGAACCAGCTTGAAGAAGATCAATACTTGCGCGTTGAAAGAAAAGTAAGTTTCCTTCATATGATTCATCTGTTGCCTCTCCTACTTTATATGTAGGTATGAAATTTCATGATGCAAAACAATTCGAGAAAGCTATAATAAAAAACTCCATTGTTGAACAAAGGACTCTCGAATTTATTAGAAACATTAAAGACTTTGTTAGAGCTAAGTGTGCGCAGCTTGATTGTCCATGAAAGATCTATGGTGCATTCATGAGAAAGAGTGGGTCCTTCCAGCTTAGGGCCTTCGAAGATCAGCATACTTATCCCGTTAACTTTGACAACAAAAGGGTAACAAGTGCATAGTTGTCAAAGCACTTCTTTGACACAATAAAGGTGATGCAAAACATGAAGACTACTCAGTTAAAGCAGTTGGTGAAGGAGTATGTCGGCATCAATGTGTCGAGGAATCAGTGCAAAAGAACAAAGCAAATGGTGATGAGGATACTCCTTGGTCAGTATAAGGAGCAATATGCCCAGGTTTGGGTTATGCTTGGGAGTGTAAATTTCAAAACCCGTCAAGTAGAATATATGTAGAGATTGTGGAAAGGCTACTTCCTGAGCATGGGACCAGGTTCGATAGGTTTTATGTGTGCTTCGATTTATGCAGACAAGGATTTTTATTTGGTTGTAGAAAGATTATAGGATTAGATAGCTGCTTTTTGAAGGGTTTATATAAGAGAGAATTATTGTCTACAATTGGAAGAGACGCGAATAACCAAATATTTCCACTAACTTGGGCTATTGTCAAGATAGAACAAGGACACTTGGTCCTGGTTTCTTAAAAATATAATGACTGACTTGGAGATAACTAATGGGGAAGGTTGGGCGTTCATGAGCGACCAACAAAAGGTATTGTCATTTGCCTATTTTCTACTTTCATTTCTATGTTTGAATTATTGTAGGGGCTTGTTTCGGTAGTAACTGAATTAATGTCACATGCCGAACATAGGATGTGTGCGAGGCACATATATACAAATTGGGCGAAAAACTACAAAGGGAGGTAACTGCAAATATATTTTTGGCAGATAGCCAAGAGTACGAACATGGCAGAATTTAGGCTAGCCAAATAAGGATTGCTTCAATTGACCAAGGAAGGTTTCGACGCACTATTCCAAACAGAACCGAAGCATTGGTGTAGGGCCTTCTTCAGCGAGGAATTTAAGTGTTATAGCATCGATAACAACCTCAACAAAGCTTTTAATTGAACTATAATAGAGGCCAGGTGTAAACCAATTGTTGCCATGCTTGAAGATATAAGAATTATGGTCATGACTCGGCTGCATAAACAAAGAGATTTGGCTGCAAAGTGGACTACGCAATGGGGTCGTAATATTGTGAAGAAATTGGATGTCAACTTGGTTGTGAGTATATTTTATCATCCATGTTCGAATGAGGATGAAGGATATGAGATCATGAGGGGTGATAATAAGTATGTTATGCACTTACAAACGAAGAAATGTTCTTATCGAGCATGGCAACTAAGTGAAATTCCTTGTAAACATGCCATATGTGCCATCCAAAATAAGGGCTACAACATAGGCGATTACCTCGATGAACGTTACAAGAAATCAAAATATCTTGCTTCGTACCCTAATTTATTATGCAACCTCTCAGAAGGGGGAAATTCTGGGAGCCAACCGATCGTAAAGCACCTCAGCCTTTGCCACTGAAGAAGGCCATAGGAAGCCGAAACGAAAAAGAAGAATTCTAGAGGAGGAGGTCTTAGCTTAGAGGAGGATGGGCAGAACTGGTGAAAAGAAAATGTGCTCCTATTGTCGTGTGGAAGGGCACAATAGTAAATGTTGTTTGTTAAGAAAGCACCAACAACAACAATCCTACAGTGAAGCTCCTGCTGTAGACCCAATAGATGGGCAATCTAAGTTGACTGTTCTTCAGTCGAGGAGGAGAAACCTAGTAAGTTATGAGATTTGTGTTTATTTTATTTTTTTGTATGTTAGTACATGGTATGAATTTGCATTTTAACTTTTTAATGTCTTTGTCAGGTGAGATGAATGCCAGTTAAAGGACTAGCCAAAAAGTCTACTATGGGGTCAGATGAAGGGGTGACTGAAAGGCTAGTTGAAGGGCCAATTGAGTCAACTACTGTTCAGACGAGAAGAAAACACCTAGTAAGTTGAAGAATTTGTGTTGATATTTTATTTTTGTTTATGTTTAACTTTTTAATGTCTTTGACTATTGTTCAGATGAGAAGAAAATTGCCAATTGAAGGGCCTACTACGGGGTCAGATGAAGGGGTTAATGAAGGGCCACCTCAAGAGTCAACAGAAGAGCTAAAGAAATCACAAGTTTTGTTTTTTGCCTTATATATTTTTTTTGTTGAAAAATTATTGCTGAAATATGACTTTTAAACGCCTTTCTCAGGTGAGAACAAGGCCAAAGCCAAAGCGAAGAAGAGGGGCTGAAAGTGACGCTCCAAATCAAATAAGAGGGGTTGAAAGTGATGCTCTTATGCGAACAAGAGGGGTTGTTGGGAGGAGGCTAAGACAATATGGTTATGGCCTTTATACGGACGAACGTACTAAAACAGTCATTCTACATGTTAGTTTTGTAGGACTTAATGATTTAATTTATCTTACTTTATTTTGCTGACAATTTGGTTGTGTTATTTGTAACTTGAGAGAAGTTTAGAGGTTATTATCTCTCAAGGCCCAACGCAAGAGTCAATAGCTGCACCAACAAAGAAGAAAACATCAGTTGCAGCTCGAAAATAGCCACCACCAGTTCCTTCTCCTTTTCATTCTGATGATCCAAGGACAGCGAGAAGGCAAGTTGAAGAAGAAATTGCACGTCCAATTAGAAAGAGTGTGAGGATAATGAATCAAGGGTCAAAAGGAGTACGAGTTAGGGGGTTATGCATATCGACTGATGGGATGGTATAGGTGTTTAGTTAGTTTTCGTTTGGTGGGTTGAAATTTATGTCCCTGCAGATTGTTAGTTCGATGTTTTGTTTCTGTTTCTGACGGGAAAAACATAACTTCCTATGGATGATGTTTTACTTTGTTATTTAGATTAAGTTCAATGTCGATAGAACGATAAAGATCTTTGTTTATTCAATGTTTTTGTCATTTTCATATTCATGCTTTGTCTTGCTTTTCGTTGATGGTAGTGGTTGGTGTGTTGGTGGTGGTGGTGGCTGGGAGTGGATTGTCGTGGCAGTGGTGGCTAGTGGTGCTGTTAAATTGTAGAAAAGGTGCAAGCTGCTGGTGTAAGTTGCTTGCACCTTGCACCTTCAAAGTTGCTTTGTGCACCAACACCAGCCCAATGCTACAAATTTAGCACTTACATGCTGGCTTATGATGGCTGGTGGTGCTGTTAAGTTGTAGGGAAGGTGTAAGGTGCAAGAAGGTGCTGATGCAAGCTACTTGCACTTTGAACCTTCAACAAAACTTATGTGATCGCTGTCAACAAAACTTGACACTTAAGTGATCACATTTTACCGCGACTAGCACTTATGTGATCCATTTTATCAAAACTTGGTACTTAAGTGATCACTTTGTAATCATGACTTGCACTTAAGTGATCACTATTCACAAATTATGGCACTAAAATAATCATTCGTGTATTTGTTACCACCCATTCATTCAAACAACCATTGCAGCAAATTTTGCAGCAAACCAGCAAACATTCAACAAACATTACAGCTGTAACAAGTCATTACTAGCAGCAAACCAAACATTTGAAGTAACAATTAAACAAACCAAGATTGACAATACACAACGGGGCAACAGAACTTGTAAGTGCTCATAAACAATGGATTCCAACCTTCCATATCCAACCATATAGCCAGCAAACCTCTTGTTCCATTAAAAATTTGCAACAAGCCAAAGACCCCGCTATAGTTACAATCAACCAATACAAATACATATTCCACTAATTATCAACTATGGAAGACTCGGAAATTGCTTCTCATCACTCACTTGACATGTCACCATAAAATAGGCTACAGAGCATAACAACACAATAAACACTTGATAACACATTCTTTCTATTTTCATCCTCGAAACTTCATTCTTCAAATGGTTGGCCAAAGATGCTAAAGCTTTCATTTCAACTTGCACTGAGTCGACATCGTCCAACTCGTCCATTAATGTAGGTAGAGGTTGATGTTGTTCTTCAAGTAGCTCCAATAATGTGGAAATTTTTTTCCTAAAACAATTATTTTATGAGTTTTTTAAATCATTTATTTTTCATGAGATAAATAGAAAAAAGAGAGTTTTTAGTGTTCTAAAATGGGTAATATTGAAGGGGTAAAAATACCATAAAATGGGAAGACACTTTTGCCCTCCTTAATCGGAGCAAGTAGAGCGAGTGGGTCCTCAGGTCAGATTTTGGCTTAGAAGTCGGTCAAACTCAACTTTAGAGATGGGTTGAAAAAAATTTGAAAATAACAAATTTGCAACAATGAAAACATTAGGGGCATTTTGCAACAACCCAAAAAATCCGGAGAATAAAATGTAATTCCTTCTTTTTCATTTTTTGTACATCGGTTACTTATCTAACAAGAATTACATATTTTCGTGTATTATTCACGAATTTTACGAAAGAACAACTAAAATCATTAAATTTAGGGAAAAAGTCACTCAAAACCCCAAACTTTACCCTCTGTGACATATTTACCCTAAACTTTTTCTGTGACACCAAAAATCCCCAAACTTTGCCTCTGTGACACATTTACCCCAAATTTTTTTCTATGACCTCAAAAATCTCAAATTTATACTTGTATAACACATTTACCCCATTTGAAATAAAAGATACATTTTACCCCCAATTTTTTTTATTAAATAGAATACTTAAAAATATTTAAAAAAGAAAAAGAAAAAAAAGGTGGAGGAATTAGGGGCAAGGGTGGCAGCCCTTGCCGCCACCACCGCTGGATGATTCTTTACGTCCCTGTATTGACTATAAACAGTTGAATCAAGTGACGATTAAGAATAAGTATCCATTATCTAGGATCGACAATCTATTCGATCAATTGCAGGGAGCGTCTGTATTTTCAAAGATTGATCTAAGATCAGGATGTCATCAGTTACAGATTAAGAAAGAGGATATTCCTAAGACAGCTTTTTGAATTCAACATGGACATTACGAGTTCTTGGTTATGCCGTTTGATTTGACGAACACACTCGCAGCGTTTATGGATTTGATGAATAAGGTGTTTAAGCCATTCTCATATCTGTTTGTAATAGTTTTCATGGATGATATCCTAATATATTCGAAGGAACCAAAAGAACAAGAACAATACTTAAGGATTGTGCTACAAACATTGAGGGAACATAAGTTGTATGCTAAGATTAGTAAGTGTGAATTTTGGCTAAATCGGGTGATATTTTTGGGTCATGCAGTAACTGGAGAAGGGATATCAGTGGACCCAGTTAAAGTTGAAGCTGTAATTAATTGGCCAAGACCAACAACGATAATAGAAATTCGGAGTCTCTTGGGACTTGTAGGGTATTATCGAAGATTCATGGAAGGATTTTCCCACTTAGCTGGTCCATTAACGCAATTGACAAGAAAGAGTACTAAGTTTGAATGGACTGAAGAGTGTGAGTATAGTTTCCAAGAGTAAAAAAGAAAGTTGACAATGACGCCAATCTTGACGATACCATCTGGCTCTGAAGGATTTGTGATCTATAGTGATGCTTCCGATAAGGGACTAGGATGTGTTCCGATGTAACATGGGAAGGTCATTGCTTATGCCTCGAGACAATTAAAGCCGTATGAGTTGAACTATCCGGCATATGATTTGGAACTTGCGGCAATTGTCTTTGTATTAAAGATAAGGAGGCATTATTTGTATGGAGAAAAGTTTATGATCTATATAGACCATAAGAGTTTAAAGTATATGTCCTCTCAAAAGGAGTTGAACATGAGGCAAAGGCGATGGATGGAATTATTGAAGGACTACGACTGTGAGATTCTATACCACCCAAGGAAAGCGAATAAGGTTGCAGATGCTCTCAATCGAACATTTGTAATGATGGCAAGCTTGATGGTTAAGGAGTGGAGCCTAATAAAGGAAGTTGCAAGCTTTGAGTTTAGATTTGAGGTGGATAACCTTACAAGCATATTGGCTGCTCTTAGAATTGAGCCTAAGATTTTATAGAAGGTCAAGGCCTGGCAACAATTGGAACTTGGGATCGCAAAGATTCGCGCAAAGGTGTTAGAAGGTAAAAAGCCGAATTTTCAAGTATCGGAGGATGAGATTGTAAAGTTTTCGTGGACGCCTTTGTGTACCCGATGACGAAGAATTAAAGAAAGAGATTTTGTTAGAAGCTCAACGAAGTAACTACAGTATTCATCCAGGAAATACAAAGATGTATCGTAACCTTCATCAACACTATTGGTGGAATGGGATGAAAGTAGATATTGCCAAACACATCTCAAGCTGTTTAACATGCCAACAGGTGAAAGCAGAACATCAAAGGCCAACCGAAATGTTGAGACATTTAGAAATCCCTGAATGGAAATGGGAGCACATAACAATTGATTTTGTACAATGATTGCCAAGGACATCTAGAGGTCACGATTTGATTTGGGTAATGGTAGATCGTCTAACCAAATCGGCTCATTTCCTAGCTGTGCAGGTAGATTACTCACTAGATAGGTATGCATACTTATATGTTAAACAAATAGTACAATTGAATGGAGTGCCAGTAATGATTACGTCAGATCGAGACTCTAGATTCACATCAAACTTTTGGAAAAGCCTTCAAATTGCCTTAGGAACTAAACTACAATATAGCATTGCCTTCCATTCGCAAACTGACGGACAATTAGAAAGGGTCATATAGGTATTAGAGGATATGTTGCGGGCTTGTTTCATTGATTTTAAAGATAATTGGGATGAAAAGCTGCATCTAGTAGAATTTTCATACAACAATAGTTTTCAAGCGAGCATTGGTATGGCGCCATGTGAAGCATTATATGGACAAGCCTGCAGAACTCCTGTCTATTGGGACGAAGTTGGAGAACGAAGTTTGATAGGACCAAAATTGGTACAAGTCACAATGGACACAGTAAATGTGACATCCTCAATTTTCGACCAATGTACCAAGATTGAATTCAATGGATTTTAACCACGAATTCTAATCCGATTGAGGGTATTGGACGTTTCGTTACCGATATTTCAAAGTTTATCGGTAAACCCTAAATTTTCAGATAAGGGACGGTAAGCCGAAAATTGAGAACCAAAGAGACATTACGAACTTGGCACGAACCGACGAACCTATTTTCTATTAAATTCGGCCACCAAGAGGCCCGATAATAGGAAATGACCGTTTTACCCCCAAAGGCCCATTCTAAGCCCAAATAAAGAACTCATTGGATATCAAGCCCATTAGGCCCACAAAAATTTAAGCCCAAGCCACGTGAATAGTACCAAGCCCACATGAATAATGTAAGCCCGTATGAATAGTGTCGAAGGTGGAAAAGACCGTTTTGCCCCTTCTAGAAGAATTTGGACTTTAGGGGCATATTAATGGATATAAGACAAATTTTTTTAAGAAGAAAAGGATGTCTTCTCTTCCTCATTTCCCCTCGTGGCCAAACCATCCCCGTTGCCTCTCTTCTTGTCCCTTTCTTTCCTTGTCTCAATTTATTGCTAAAGTTGTCTTGAATTCAAGAAGACAAAATTGGGATATTTTGGAAAGTTGCATTATTGAGAAGCAATAATGCAATCTTGGATAAGTATAGCAAGACAACTCTCTCTCTCTCTCTCTATCTCTCTCGCTCTTTCACTCACTCACTCTCTCTTGCTTTCCTTCTCTCTCAAAATTCGTAGCTCCCCTCCCTCTCCTCCATTTTCACTCTTTTTCTTTCTTGTTTCACACCCCTCACCTTGCCGCCACACTATCCAAGCCGTGCCCTTGCTGCCGATGTTTAGGCCACCGTCGCCAAGCCGTGCCGTCGTGCCAAGCCCATACCGAACCGCCATCCGCATGCTATGCCGCGCCGAGTCAAGCCGCCATTAATACCCATTTTTCGTCTACGCCATCGCCACCTTCGTATCATCGCCGCCGTAGTCGCCGCCACCGTTAAACGGTGAGTTAACTCCCTAATCCTTGATTAGATTGTTAATTGCACTTAGGGTTAGAATTAGTGGATTCTAGACTTGACTATAGTTAGATGGATTAACTATGGTTAGGTGAGTTAACCATGGTTGGGTTAGTTAACCAAGGTTGGGTTAGTTAACCATAGTTGGGTTAGTTAACCAATGTTGGGTTAGTTAACCAAGGTTGAGTTAATTAACCATGGTTGGGTTAATTATCTTATATATGCTATTAGTATGTTTTAAGATGAGAATTGCCTAGGAAAGGTATTGGTTTCATGATTGATGATTTTATAGTGGAAAAGAATGCATTTTGGCATGTAAATGTAATCGATGTGGTATCGTGCTTATATACTAAGTTTTATGCATTGAAATAATCTAATATGCTCGAAAAATGAAGCATAGGAAGTTTGGCATGAAAAGCACGTTGGTGTGATCACGTATGAATTATTCATTGCATTTTTATGTGAGAAAATTGCAATATGTTTGATGTATGAGCATGATCATGGCATGAGCACGGATTAGATGGCATTGGCTAGAAAAATAAGAAGAACTAAATTGGCATGCATGATTGAGTTGCTTGTGTGATCACAAAAAGAGAACAGACCCTCAATGGATTTTGAGGATGATGCCTAATTTATCGTAGTCTTGGATCGGGTCGAGATGATGATGATTTATCGGATGCCCGATAGGGTTTGGATGACGGATCGCGATAAATGCCGAACCAATTCTCCTTATGGAATGCCGTCTGCATCTGGGGAAGGTCGAGGTGTGGCCGCACCTCGGTCTTCTAGGAGAAGATGTCGCCGTGCTCGAAGGGGCGGGACAATGCCCGGTCATGCCAAAAGACCGCCAACCTTTGGGTTATGCCGTGGCCTGAAGAGGTCAAGAACCGCCAACCTTCGGGTTGTACCATGCCCGAGAGCGGGAGTAATCACTAGGCATAAAACTGGACCACGCTTGATTGCATTGCGTGTGAGAAATGGTGTTATATGTTCTGATGTTGTGCTTAGTCTGATGCATTGTTTATAGAATGCCATAATTGATAACATGCGGGGCGTGTGCATGTGCCAAGGCAAGGTAAGAATGCCTATGATTTGCCTATTGATTGAGTTGAGTTAATCGAACATGATATAGGTTGTGTGGAGCGAGAGTCGCTCACTATTGATTTGCCATCGACGTTAGGTTGCATGTTTAAGGTATGCTCTAGGTGAGTTAGCACCATACATGAGGCTTAGGTTGTTAACTTACTGAGATTTTATCTCACTCGTTGTTGTTAATCGCTTTTCAGGACTATAGATTAGAAGGTTGACAGGTGCGGTTCGAGGTGCTCTCGCGTAGAGAAATTTAAGTTAACCCGATCCCCGGTATCTTTTTGTTGGTCTGATTAGGAAGTGGCCCGAAAGTGAGGGCTTGTAATTATAACTTCCTAGGGTTAACGAGTATAAATATAAAATGCGAGTTTTGTTATGGATGTTTGGTTTCGCTGTTTTTCCTGCTATCCCTGCTGTTATGTTTGTCGGATGGTTGTTATATGCTTCCGCATGTGTTAATCAAAAGATAAAATGAATGGGTCGACGACGCATCCTAGGATGTCGCATTTCTAATGACCCAAGAGAAGAGATGAAACGGGATAGTCGCGAGCTCGAGGGTCAGGGCATGACAGTAAAGATAATTCGAGATTGACTTAAGACTACCCAAAGTCAACAGAAGAGTTATGCGGATAGACATCATAGACCTATGGAATTTAATGTGGGTGATCACATATTTTTAAAGGTGTCACCAGTGACAGGCGTGTCGAGATTTGGAAAGAAAAGAAAGTTGAGCCCAAGATTTATAGGACCATTTGAAATTCTTGAGAAGATAGGAGAACTAGTGTATCGGTTAGCCCTACTACCAAAGTTATCCATTCTTCATTATGTTTTTCATGTATCGATTCTGAGGAAGTATCACCCAAACCGTAACCATATATTGGACTTTGAGATGATAGAGGTGAACAAGAAGGTTAATTTCGTTGAAGAACCGGTGAGAATTTTGGATCAAAGAGAACAAGTTCTCAGGAATAATGTCAATTCTCTGGTCAAAGTGTTGTGGCAACATCATGTCATGGAAGAAGCGACATGGGAAAGTGAGGAGGTCATGAGGCACCGATATCTACATCTCTTTGAATGATCAGGTAAGATCTCAAATTTCAAAGAAGAAATTTCTTAAGAAGGGGAGATTTGTGACATCTTGACTTTTCGCATAGATGTCTAATGAGTAATTACGGTAAAACTCGACAATAGTAGATGAACCCATTTTATTGATGCTAGTCGATGGTGCGCCATTTATTGGGTTGTAGGACAAATGGCGCCTAACTCTTATCATAACTTAATTATAAGAACTTCTTGGACAATTAATAGTCTATTTTTCGGTCCTTAGTGTTCAAGTCACATGATAGTTGCTAATTATCAAGCATGGCCAGTCACCTAGTTTCATGGACACCTCACTTTTTTGAGGAAGCCATTTGGCAAAAATTTTGGCCACTTGTCATGGCCACTTCCTTCCCCAACCGAATGACATGCAATTGGATTACGAGGAAGCCAAAAGCCCTCTCTCCCTCTTTCTCCTTCATTCTTGGCCGAGAGACCCCCACCCCATTCTCCTTCTTTTCTTTCTTTTGCTTTCGCTCTCAAGCTCGTCTCTCTCTCTAAGCGTGCTCGTCAGTGGACGAAAGGCAAAACAAAAGCTAAACGTCGCTCATTCGGTGTTGAGGCAAGTGAAATTTGCATTTTCTACCCTTCTTGATCTGTTAGAGTTATAGTTTGGGCTAGATTCCGATATGGACTTCTCGGTTTGGTTGGAAATGAGAAGTATTGTAGCTTAGCTGAGTTTTTTTGGCTGAAATTGTGTAAAATCTGATATGCAATAACTCAAGTACGACCGCGATTGAATTTGGTGTTCGCTGAGTGTGGCGTGCAAACGAAGTGGTGTCTATTTTGATATTGCCGTGAGGTTATGTACTAAAATTGAGCTAGAAATGTGATGATTTTGGGTTAAACTGTTGTAGCGTTGCTGTAAATGTTGAAGTTCACTATGGTTGTGTAAACGATGCTATGGTGGTGTCTTGGTGGGAGGAGAAAAAAAGAAAACACCGTGTGCTTATTGATATGATAATGTCTTGGCTTAGTGGAATTAGTGATAAGAAGCCTTTGTTTGAGTAGAACGTGCGAACGGGTTCAACTCTAATTTTATGAAACTTGACTTAGTGTACTCTTTGTAAGATATTGTTCTATATGAAATAGAATTGACATGTGATCGTGCATTACATGTTATGTGATTGGCTGCATTCTTATGAGCATTAATCATATTGCATTGGTGAGGAAATGTTAATCGATGAGAACCATCGGTTGGCAAACCGATGATGCCCCGGGGAGTGGGATGCCTGAGGTCGGCAAACCTCTAATGTCGTGGTTAGCGATCACGATGCCTTGAAGTGAGATGCCTAAGGCTGGCAAACTATTCTCTAAATTAGTAACGCAAGTGTATATATCGAACAAGTAATAAAGTGATGAATTAAAGTATCATTCCCACAGAAATTGTAGACAAATCAATTAAATTACTTACTAAAGGTGAACAATTCTCAAATTTATCTAACCAATTAAAGATTTGATAAAGCAGTTGAAATTCCAAATAAAACTAAATTAACCTATTAAGATTGAAATTTCTAAAACTAAATTAACCGAAAGAACACGAATTTACCTAAGAAAATAAAAATCTGAATTAACCCCATAATTTCCGAAAGCTAAATTAACCAAGGCAGCAAACTAAAACCAAAAATAGAAATTCACAAACTAAACATAGAAGTTTCAAATATAAAGAAGTAAGGAACAAAGGATTTTGATCAAGAGTTAAAAACGTTAGAGCATCCGATTTCACTTAACCAATCAAAACTAATTAACCAATCTCGTTATGCAATCAAATTAAAATCATAGTGTGATGGTAGAACTTCCTAATTTAAATCACTATCCTTGGTTCGATATAGCAACCCTACTTAAATTTAGCAACCCACACTTGGTCCATGTGAATTTAAGTCAACCTAAACGCATTAAGATCTATGAATGTTCCCGAATTCAAGAAACCACTCTCGATTTACCTATTACCGAAACCACACAAACAACCTAGTATATCTCTATCTAAGTTAAATTCATGGCTATATATAATAAATTGCTCGCATGGAATCTCCTTTCGGTCTCAAACATGTAACAAAAATCATTCAAGTGGTGATCAAGCACTTAAAAGCATTAAGAATATGATCTATAACTCACACAGATGAGATCTAGAATTGCATAAACAAGTCTTGAAAATTAATCAATCATAGTTAAGCTACATCGTAGCTCTAACAATAGAAAATTAAAACATAATAGAAGAAGAAACGAAAATATAAATGAAACCCAACATCTTGAATCGAAGAACAAGAATTCTGTCATCACTTTGTTTTCTCTTCAAAAGATTGGAAAAACTCTAAGAACAATGAAAGAACAATCTGAAAAAATTTTACCCTCTAGCTGTTTATATTATCCTATTTATAGAATAACATCCAAGACTTTAAAAACAAGGCAATTGCTTATCTATAACTTAAAATTAGGGAACAAATCTCAGAATTCTTGATTTGACTCCATCTTCTAATGTTTCTGTGGATGACATATTCCTCTTCTTGGATGGCATATTCTTTTTCTTCTTTTTGCCCTTTTTTTCTTTTATTTTCTCCATGTCTCATTATACTGCATAAACAATGAAAATTTGAATAAATAGAAAGAAATCCAAATATTTTCTCACGAATATCACATTATTTGTTGCCCAAAATAGGTGAAATAACATTATTTTTATAGACTTATCACATCCCCAAACTTAACATTTTGCTAGTCTTCAAGCAAAAGCAAGAGATCACACAAAATCAAGGTAGCAACCCCCTCCATGACATCTTTCCACAATTTCTCGAATTCACAATTCAAAGAAAAACACAAATTCATCCAAACATTGAAATTGATTCAAGAATAAGTTAAGACCA
Organism: Metrosideros polymorpha var. glaberrima; assembly: GCA_001662345.2. Lineage (NCBI taxonomy): Eukaryota > Viridiplantae > Streptophyta > Magnoliopsida > Myrtales > Myrtaceae > Metrosideros > Metrosideros polymorpha. The sequence continues at coordinate 18,858,587 of BCNH02000001.1, forward strand.
ATTCTAACTATATAATCCAAGTGTGTGTGTATGTCCCCATCTTTCAAATTATATGCAATCCAGATAAATTCGCATTGGTATACAACCTCTCAAAAACTCTCTATAATTATGACCAAATCTCATAGGTTTGCTTTTCATTCCTCTCTCCACTAATGTAAGCAAATCATCCAACTAAAAATCAATAGGACTTTCCTCAGGTTGTAATGTAAGGTTGGGCTAAAGGTGAGATAATGGTAAATTTAAGCTCAAATCACCCATCAACACATTGATTTTTAGGATACAAATAAAGCACATGCCACTATCCCCAATTTTTTTGGCACCACTTATTGTCATTCATTCATTCTTCCTTTTTCTCTTTTTTTCTTTTTTTTTCTTTTTTTTATTGCTTTATGGCGGAGTTCCTCCCTAAGTCCCTCCTGATATAACACGAACATTCCTAACCCATTAAGTATCCGAAAGGCTCACTCAATTGAAAGTTGGATAGGGAACCATAAAAGCATTTTTTTTCAACGTTACACCCCAAACAACCATAGCAATCAAATTATTTCCATGCTCCCTCGTTCCTCCCAAATTGCTATCACGCTCAAATAAAATTTTATCCCAAAAATCAACATGTTCATGAGGTGTAGGATAATGATGTAATTTGGCAAAGGCTAAGCTGAAAATATGTGGGTGTCAATGAAAAATTGGATAATAATTAAGGCTTGATGGGGGTGACTAGGGATAAATAAACAAGGTTAGCTTGAAAGGCTCAATCGGTTCAAAAACTGCCTAAATCATTTTCTTGGTTAGATGTATCCTTGGATTTCGCCTCAAGAGAAAATCAAACAAATTCTAAGATTTGGATGAGATTTAAGAAAAACGCATACTTCACATGAATGTTTTCTAGGTATACACACAACTCGAAAATTAAGGACTTTTAGTGCTCAGTAAGTGGATCAACATAATCATAATCAAAATTAACTCACACATCAATTACAAGTCTGAACAAAATTTAAATTTTCCTAAGAATTGCAAAAATTCACAACCAGGAATGTAATCATGACAGAGAGCATGGATATGACACAAAATTTTTCATATTTGATTTAGGAACAATTTTATCTCCAATTTTTTCTTTCACATCACCCCCAAACTTGAATGAAGCATTGTCCTCGATGCAAAAAAAATAAAATAAAATAAATAAACAAAAGCAAGATAAGAACAAGAAAACTCCCCTTGTTTTAAGAACTTTTATGGATGGCCTTGATTACGAAACTTCAACAAGGTGATTTCTCAAGAAAGAAAATTAACTTGGATAAAACAGAGAAAAATCAGTCCTTTTTTTTTGTAAAATAAAATGAAAAATTAATGAAGAAACAGAATGAAAATGCTTGGGTTGCCTCCCTAGAAGTGCTTGCTTTATAGTTTGCAACCAAACTCTTCCAACTCTTCTAGGCAGGCGAAAGCAAGGCAATGGTGGCTGTCTGTAAGTCGAAACCACCTCCAAAGTAGGGCTTGAGACATTGACTGTTCACTTTAAAGGTTCCCTCCTTGTCATTAGCAACTTCAACTGTTCCATAAGGGAAAACCTTGGTGATTGTGAAAGGTCCAGACCATCTTGACTTCAACTTACCTAGAAAAAGACGAAGACGTGAGTTATGTAATAAAACTCTCTAACCCATATGAAACTCCCTTTTTAAGATGTGTTTATCATGCCATCTCTTCATCCTCTCTTTATAAATCTTGGCATTCTCATATGCTTCATTGC
>BCNH02000001.1:18860622-18904303 GCA_001662345.2 Metrosideros polymorpha var. glaberrima
ACTTTATGGGTCACACCATATTTATGCAAAAGTGATTCAAATTGCTTATTCAAAAAGTGTGTGCCTTGATCACTTATAATAGCCCTAGGCGTGCCAAACCTGGTGAAGATATTCTTTTTTAAAAATTTAATCACAACTTTAGCATCATTGGAAGGCAAAGCTGCGGCCTCAACTCATTTAGAAACATATTCCACAACAACCAAGATATAAGTATTACTATGTGAAGGTGGAAAGGGTCCCATGAAATCCATACCCCAAACATCGAACAATTCACAGATTAAGATATTGTTTAAAGGCGTTTCATGTCTCCTAGATATATTACCAGTTCTTTGACACCTATCACATGCAACAACATAAGAATATGCATCTCTAAATAGTGTAGGCCAATAAAAACCAGACTGTAAAACCTTAGCTATAGTCTTGGTGGCACCAAAGTGACCACCTGCCTGTCCATCATGGTAATGAAAAAGAATGTTAGCTATTTCTTCATTAGGAACACGTCGTCTAATAACTTGATCAGCACATACCTTAAACAAGAAAGGATCCTCCCAAAAATAGTGTTTAACATCAGAAAAGAACTTCTTCCTTTGTTGATAAGCCAATTCAGGAGGGGGAACCTAAACAAGAAATTAACATAATCAGCATACCATGGGGTTTCGATTTTGACAAAGAAGAGTGCCTCATTAGGAAATTCATCCAGGATTGGTCTTTCTTCCATAGGGGCGTTCGGCAATCTAGAGAGATGGTTAGCCATTAAGTTTTCGATCCCTCTCTTATTTTTGATTTCCAAGTCGAACTCTTGCAGCAGTAAGATCCACCTAATCAACCTAGGTTTTGAATCTTTCTTTTCAAGCAAATACTTAAGGGCAGAGTGGTCAGTGTAAACAATGACTTTGGAAACAATCAAATAAAAGCGAAATTTATCAAAAGCAAACACTACCGCCAAAAGCTCCTTTTCAATTGTGGCATAATTCAATTGAGCTCCAGACAGGGTGTAGCTTGCATAGTATATGGTTCGAAAAATTCCATCCTTTCTTTGTCTAAGTATGGCTCCAATAGCTAAGTCACTAGCATCACACATTAACTCGAAAGGCAAATCCCAATTAGGTGCAGTCACGATAGGGGCCGAAATTAACTTCTCCTTCAGTGTGTTGAATGCTTGTAAACAATAATAAGAGAAGTCAAATTTAGTATCTTTTTCCAACAATTTAGAAAGGGGTCTAGCAATCTTAGAAAAATCTTTAATGAAATGCCTATAAAATCCGGTATGTCCCAAAAATCCTCAAACAAGCTTCATAGAGGTAGAAGGCGGCAGTTTTGAAATAACTTCAATCTTAGCTCGGTCCACCTCAATTCCTCTCACAGAGATCTTATGGCTTAGCACAATCCCTTCCTACACCATAAAGTAACACTTCTCCCAATTCAAGACAAGGTTCGTCTCCTTACACCTTTATAACACCAAAGCTAAATTATTCAGGCATGAATCAAAAGATGAGCCAAAAATAGAAAAATCATCCATAAATATCACGATATATCTTTCCATCATGTCAAAAAAAATAGCCATCATGCATCTTTGAAAAGTAGCTGGCATATTACAAAGACCAAAATGCATCCTCCTATAAGTAAAAGTAGTTTTTTCTTGATCTTTAGGTGCAATAGGGATTTGATTATAACCAGAATATCCATCTAAAAAGCAGTAAAACTCATGCCTAGCAAGTCTCTCCAACATTTGATCAATAAAAGACAAAGGAAAGTGATCTTTACGGGTGGCATCATTCAATTTTCTATAATCCATGCAAACACGCCATCCAGTAATTGTTCTAGTAGGAATTAATTCATTATCATCATTAGGTTGAACAGTCATACCTCCTTTTTTTGGAACAACTTGCACAAGACTTACCCAAGCACTGTTAGAGATAGGATACATGATCCCTACATCAAGTAACTTAATTACCTCAGCCTTTACCACCTCCTGCGTTTTTGGATTGAGCCTCCTTTGAGGTTGGATGACCGATTTGAATTGCTCCTCTATCAATATTTTATGCATGCATATTGAGGGGCCTATTCCTTTAATATCTGCAATGGTCCATCCTATTGCTCCTTTATGGTCTTACAGGATGTGGAGTAGCTTCTCCTCCATCACACCTGTCAAAGAAGGAGAAATAATTACTGGAAGAGAAGAAACTCTATCAAGAAACGCATATTTAAGATGAGATGGTAAAAGTTTGAGTTCTAGAATTGGTGGTTCTTCAATAGAGGGTTTCTTTTTCTTCAAATTCAACCCCAATTCTTCAAATTTCGATGGTCTAAATCTCGGAAGAGGTGGATTTGCTTCCAAAAATTTCGTGTACTACCCAACCTCTTCAGCTTCGACTTCTCCCTTGCTTGGCCGAACCAAGCATGCCTCTAACGGGTCTTCAATTGTGGCTTTACTAAAAATCGATTCCACAAGCCTATCAACTGCATCAACTCTTAAACATTCATTTGGCTCAGCAGGATATTTCATGGGTTTGAACACATCAAAGGTGACTTAGTCATCTTGAACTCTAAGAATTAATTTTTCTTGTTGCACATCAATTAGAGCTCTCCTGTTGCTAGAAAAGGTCGGCCTAAGATGATCGGGGCCTCAAAATCCTCCTCCATCTCTAAGACATTGAAATCTGCAGGGAAAATAAACTTGTCAACCTTAACTAGAACATCCTCCACTATACCTCTCAGGTATTTGATCGATCGATCGGCTAACTGAAGAGATACGGTGGTAGCTTTTACTTCCCCCAAACCTAATTTCTTGAAAATAGAATAAGGCATTAGATTAATACTTGCACCTAAATCACACAATGCCTTATCAAAATAAGAATTACCAATAGTACAAGGAATAGTAAAATTCTCTGGATCTTTCAACTTTGGTGGTAACTTATTTTGCAAAATAGCTGAACACTCCTCATTAAGCTTCACAGTCTCATAATCTTCCAATTTCCATTTGTTTGCCAAAATCTCTTAAAATTTTTTTGCATAACTAGGCATCTGGGCTAAAGCATCTGCAAAAGGAATCTTAATGTGCAATTTTTTAAAACATCAAGGAATTTAGAGAACTGCTTATCTATTTTGTGTTGCAAAAGTCTTTCCGGGTATGGAACTAGCGGCACATATGGCTTTGGATTATTCGAAAATAACTTGCTTCGAGGTGGATCGGCTTTTGAGGGTTCAATTTCGAGTGTTTCGGCTCCAGGTGGTTCGGTTTCTTTCTTCTTTCCTACTGCTTCATTAGACAAATTTCTGCTGACTTCTTTTCCACTCCTCAAGGTGATTGCTTTTGTATTCTCAATTGGATTCTTCTTAGTCTTGCTCGAAAGAGTACCATACGGTCTTTCAGACAAATGCTTAGCTAACTGGCCGACCTGCTTCTCCAGATTTCGAATGGATGCCTCTTGATTTTGGAACCTCACATCAGCACTTTTAATGAATTCTTGAGTTGTTTGAGCTAGTTTAGTAACCATCTCCTCAAAATTGTTGTGTTGTTTCTCCTCAGGCGGCCTAAATGGTGGTGGTGGTGGTCTCGGCCCTTGCTAATTTTGGTTGCTCCAAGAGAAATTCAGGTGGTTTCGCCATCCAGGATTATAGGTGTTTGAATATGGATTATTCTGGGGAGCCTGCTAAAATTTCCAACAAAGTTAGTATTTTTAAAAGGATGTGTGAAAGAATTACCTATTTGATAGTCGGTGCTAGCATGGCTTCCATTGCAAAATTCACAAGTCGAGCCTTGAATCTTCAAAACTAAGTTGATCTTTTTGTTTAAAGCAGCAAACTATGCGACAATGGTAATATTAACACCGACTTCATGAATTCCACTCGGCTTTCTAGCAAGTAGCCTTTTAATGGGCCATTAGTGGCTATTAGACGCCATCTCCTCCAAAAGTTCAAAGGCTTCCTCAGGCGATTTGTTGTTCAATGTCCCTCTAGTTGTGGCATCAATGGTAGACCTCAAATTCGGCATCACTCCATCATAGAACGTATGCAACTGCATCCAAACTGGTAGACCATGATGCGGACAATGCCTTAGTAGTTCTTTAAACCTCTCCCACGCTTCATACAGAGATTCACAATCCATCTGCACAAAAGTAGTAATATTGTTACGCATCTTGGCAGACTTAGCAGTAGGAAAGTACTTACTAAGGAATTTTTTAGCTATGTCATCCCAAGTCGTGATAGATTCTACAGAAAGAAAAGTTAACCATGTCTTAGATTTATCACTCAAGGAAAAGGGGAAAAATCTCAATCTAATGGCATCATCAGTAACGCCATTATATTTTATGGTGTCACAAATTTCAAGAAAAGCATCTAAATGGATATTGGGGTCATCATTCGGCAATCCACTGAATTGGACTGCGTTTTGAAGCATCTGAATTAGGGAAGGCTTAATTTCGAAATTGTTAGCTTGTATGGTTGGCCTCCTAATGCTTGATAATGATCCTTGGACTATAGGTGCGGCATAATCCTTTAAAGTCCTCCTTCGATTTACGGCTCCCGCTTGGTTTTCAGTCATGGTGTTGTTGTTTTGCTCTCATCGTCGCCTTAGAAAAGTGCACTTAATTTCAGGATCAAACTTCTCAAGTTCTCCCTGTTGGCTTCAAGTCATACAATATTCCACCCAATTCTTGTGCAAAGTCGAATTCCTCCACTTCTCTGATCTTTTTTTTGTGTGTAAAATAAACAAATAAAATAAAGCTACACCAAACCAAAAAATTGCTTGGTATTAATAGTAATTGTTAATTATCAAATCAATCCCCAGCAACGGCGCCAAAAACTTGTTCTCTAAATTAGTAACGCAAGTGTACATATCGAACAAGTAATAAAGTGATAAATTAAAGTATCGTTCTCACAGAGATTGTAAACAAATCAATTAAATTACTTACTAAAGGTGAACATTTCTCAAATTTATCTAACCAATTAAAGATTTGATAAAGCAGTTGAAATTCTAAATAAAACTAAATTAACCTATTAAGATTGAAATTTCCAAAATTAAATTAACCAAAAGAACACGAATTTACCTAAGAAAATAAAAATCTGAATTAACCCCATAATTTCCTAAAGCTAAATTAACCAAGGCAACAAACTAAAACCAAAAATAGAAATTCACAAACTAAACCTCGAAGTTTTGAATATAAAGAAGTAAGAAACAAAGGGTTTTGATGAAGAGTTAAAAACGTTAGAGCATCCGATTTCACTTAACCAATCAAGACTAATTAACCAATCTTGTTATGCAATCAAATTGAAATCATAGTGTGATGGTAGAACTTCCTAATTTAAATCACTATCCTTAGTCCGGTATAGCAACCCTATTTAGATTTAGCAACCTACACTTGGTCCATGTGAATTTAAGTAAACCTAAGCACATTAAGATCTATGAATGTTCCCAGATTCAATAAACTACCCTCAATTTACCAACTACCGAAACCATACAAACAACCTAGTATATCTCTATCTAAGTTAAATTCATGGCTATATATCATAAATCACTCGCATGGAATCTCCTTTCGGTCTCAAACATGCAACAAAAATCATTTTAGTGGTGATCAAGCACTTAAAAGCATTAAGAACGTGATATAGAACTCACACAGATGAGATCTAGAATTGCATAAACAAGTCTTGAAAATTAATCAATCATAGTTAAGCTACATCGTAGCTCTAACAATAGAAAACTAGAATATAATAGAAGAAGAAACGAAAATATAAATGAAACCCAATATCTTGAATCGAAGAACAAGAGTTCTGTAACCACTTTATTTTCTCTTCAAAAGATTGGAAAAACTCTAAGAACGATGAAAGAACAATCTGAAAAAAAATTCTCATGCTAGCTCTCAATATTATCCTATTTATAGGATAACATCCAAGACTTTAAAAACAAGGCAATTGCTTATCTATAACTTAAAATTAGAGAATAAATCTCAGAATTCCTGATTTGGCTCTATCTTCCAATGCTTCTGTGGATGGCATATTCCTTTCCATCTTTTTGCCCTTTTTTTCCCTTATTTTCTCCATATCTCATTATGCTTCATAAACAAGGAAATTTTGAATAAATAGAAGGAAATCCAAATATTTTCTCACGAATATCACATTATTTGTTGCCTAAAATAGGTGAAAAAACTCTATTTTATAGACTTATCACAAGCCTCGAAAGTCTGTCAGTAAACCGAAGGTAATGATGATTACGAACCGATCGGCAAACCGGTGGAATCGTACAATGAGAGCGATCTTGTGAGGGATTCATTGGACATACATATGCAGCATTATGTGCAAGCTCTGTATCATCTATGTGTGTTCTTGTTTATTCATTAGGCTTATATTGTTGATATAGATTATGTATTGTTTGACGTTAGACTCTCATCATTATGCTATTACTTGTTATGTACCTAGGATTCCTTGACTGTGATCCTTGTGGATTGATTAGTGTAGAACTTGTTTATTTCATTTGCTGGGCATTAGCTCACTTTTGTTGAATTTTTCATAGCGTTAGCATCATGGCTGCGATACTCACTGTCTTGATCACTCGTTACGGAGCACCAGTAGATTTTGAGTGGTGTCATGCCCCGGACCATACGAGCACGGTAACATCCCGTTCAACTTTCGTTTCGATTCTGTAACAACCAAGATCCTACGACGGCGGCAATGGTGCGGAATAAAGAATGCAGGCGGTAGCGCAAATAACTCAGTACATATGATAAACAAGATGACTGAAAGGATTCATAACATAACCAAAGTCAATCGAATACGAAAGCGTACAACTTAGGGAAAATGACAACATAGTTTGACAAAAGGGAGACAGTCACTAGTCCAAAGCTATACCTGCTACCCTACGAGGTTAGCCAAAAAGATGCTATAGATGCACATAGACGTCGAGCTCGCCATCACTATCATCTTCTTTTTCTTCTTCTTCAGGGTCGGACTTGACTTTAGTAGCAACAAGCTCCATGACTTGGGCATCCACGACAGGAACAGGTGGAGACGGCTGGTTCGCTTGAACCTTGAAGGTAGGGTTGTACACCTCACCATCCGAAGGGGCGGGGTCACACCAACCCGGGATTACACAAAATGGCACATCAAAACCCTTCAGGGGTCCAACCTCCATCCCATTCTCATCACGATAGAACCATGCCTCGTAGGTATGCGATTTCCAATAAGGGTCCCCCTTGTCGACATAGACTATAGTCCCTCTTCTGATGTACGTCTTACCTTCGACCAGGGGGTATTCAGTGACTATCGTCTCAAAATCCATCAACACTCCATAACGCTTAGGCGGCATACTTGTGGTCTAAAGTCTGAAAATGATAAATCTCACGACGGAGTGAGAATAAATCTCAGTGAGCCAAACCTAACCCTATGCTAGGACAAAGGTACCTCCAAACTCTTACAACGTGCAAGTTCTAACTCGAGCATTCGTAGGACCAAGAGCCAATAAAACAAAGACACGACATCAAACATTTAAATTTTCAATTCAAAAGCAGTTTACAAGCTCACAAGCACTTGATTAAGGCTAAGCTTCGTTCTTAAGGTATAAAATAATTCCATGATTCACAAACAGTGCTTTCCATCCAAAACTCAATTCTCGTTATCCAACATTCATGACATATAAGTTATAATCTCGCTATCCAACCCTCACTACGTGCTCTAATGCCCGGGCCATAGCATAATATTAATCTTGTTGGCTCATCGATCCGTGCTATATCACAAAAGTACTTTCATCGAGTCATCGGGCCATATAATAACTTATCGGTTCATCAGACCATCGGCTCATCGGGCCATATAATAAGTAATATGTGGCTTTTACTATACGGCTTTCCTTATAACCTCTCATAAAGCCGGGATTATTATTATCCAATATCAGCATTTAGCATTCACTTGCCACACTGACAAATTACCCATAATCACACAAAGCTGAGTATACATAGGCCCTCAATTAACACTTACACAAGCCATTTGATAACCAACATGCAAGAATAGGCCATATACATCAACTTACACTCAAGGCATGTCTTACAACCACAACTCACATAATCATTTTGCATGACACAAGATCACATCACTTACATATTCGATCACTCATGGACCATCTAGCACCAAATCACACAAAACCCAACACACAAGACATTTCCATAAAACTTACAAACATTAAGCACAAAGCACTCCATAGGGCATAAATTCGGTGGTACTGTTCACGCACCCAAACAACAACTAGATTTCAACAAAACCTAAACCAAACATACTCATAACCACCTAAATATCATTATCTCAAGACTACAAGTCATCCAACATGAAAATTTCATATAGTGCAAATTTGGGTCCCTTGCACTCCTACTATGAACAGCCCACAAAAAAGCTTCAAAACCTCATCCATACTTGTCTATTAGTAACCTAGAGTAATAACATAGGTTTAGGGATGACTCACCAAAGATCCAAGCAAGAAAAGTTCCCAAAATCACCCCTAGAGCTCACGACACAAGTCGGTCCAGCGAGGTCCTTAGCTTCCCGGGCGAACGGCGGTGCACGGCAATCACGGGCTAAGGTGGCTCACGGTGGTGGTAGGTGTGGGACGTGATGGTGAGGTGCACGATGGCTGGTGGTGGACGGCAAGGTGGTGGTGGTGATGACCGAACGAGAGGGGAGAGGGAAGAGAAAAATGAGAGAGGGTGAGTGGGAGAGAGTGAAATTCAAAATTATGAGGGGAGAGAAAGTGAGGTGGTCTTGAGCTTCATTTTGGCTTGTTTGGGAAGCTTTAGTGGGGTTTATGGAGAAAGGAAACTATGTGACATGAGGGGAAGTCTAATGATGGCTATGAGTGATGGGTTGAGTGACATAAAGTGGGAGAGAGAAAGACAAGAGGTGATGGGTGGCTTAAAAGTCAAAGAAGAGGGCCCACAATATCTTACTCTTGTCTCTTATGCAAATATGCACATTTAAGGCATTAATGCCCTAAAGTTTCGGTCACATAGGGGGGCCAAAAATTAAATGTTCTCTCAATTAAAAAATCTAAGAAATGAGCCTAAATTCGGGGATGCAAAGAATTTCCAAATTAATTCCCTTAATCACCAATTTCCAACCTACCTCGGAACGACCCCAAATTCAAAAAGTCTCGATGAGACGATTCCAATGTTTCATTGTCGAAATTCTCGAATGATCGACGTCCAATCTTGAAGCCCAATTCGTGACTAAAATCCATGAATAGTAATTTCAAGGCGTCTCGAACTAACGGGTGGCTTTTAGGGTTTTACGCATATCGACCCGTGATCATCGTCACGTTTTAAAGTTATTCGAACCATGGCGACTTTGATTGTCATGTATTGCGAGGGTCAATTGTAGGTTCCAAAAGTCACATTCGTTAGAAATCTGGTTTAGGTTAATTCGCAAATTATACTCTGGTCGTACGGAATCACCCGCAGACCAATCATATAACGCTAGCAAATCGTTCTAAAACCAATCTTTGAAAAGCCTATGATGCCACAGGATGTTCCCTTGGCAATTCTTATGGTCAAGTCGTTAATCTAAGGTCGAGTTCTTTGGTCCACGTACTTAATTCCTCATTAGCCTTTCCTCTTGGGTTAGTTAACTCAAGAGTGATCAATTCTGAGTGAGATTTACTGAAATACATCGATTGATATTTCATTCATTCATAGCTTCGAAATGGGTCGAAATTCAAAATGTCACAAGTGGAACCTGCAGAACTTTACCGACTCAACTTTTCCTAATACTGTGTTTGTCAGATATACTGTTGTGTTGTGGGTTGACATAAGTTTACCGCTCGGGTTGATTTCATATGGCAACATTAATTATTCATCATCAAGTACACATAGGCGTCCATAAAACTTTACAATCCTATCCTTCGATACTTGAAAATCCGTCTTTTTACCTTTTAACACCTTCACGCGAATTTTTGCGATCCCAGGGTCCTATTGTTGTTGAGCCTTGATCTTCTGTAAAATCTCAGGTTCAATTATAAGAGCATCCAATATGCTTGTAAGGTCATCCACCTCAAATCTAAACTCAAAGCTTACAACTTCCTCTATTATGCTCCACTCAACCATCAAGCTTGCCAGCATTACAGATTTTCAACTCAGAGCATCTGTGACCTTATTCACTTTTCCTGGGTGGTATAGAATCTCACAGTCGTAGTGCTTCAATAATTCCATCCATCGTCTTTGCCTCATGTTCAACTCTTTTTGAGAAAACATATACTTTAAACTCTTATGGTCTGTATAGATCTTAAACTTTTCTCCGTACAATAATGCCTCCATATCTTTAATGCAAAGACAATTGCCGCAAGCTCCAAATCATGCGTCAGATAGTTCAACTCATACGGCTTTAATTGTCTTTAGGCATAAACAATGACCTTCCCATGTTGCATCAAAACACATCCTAGTCCCTTACGGGAAGCATCACTATATATCACAAATCCTCTGGATCTAGACGGTATCGTCAAGATTGGTGTCATTGTTAACTTTCTTTTTAACTCTTGGAAACTATATTCACACTCTTCAGTCCATTCAAACTTAACACTCTTTCTTGTCAATTCCGTTAATGGACCAGCTAGGTGAAAAAATCCTTCCACGAATCTCCGATAGTACCCTGCAAGTCCCAAGAAACTCCGAATTTCTGTTATCGTCGTTGGTCTTGGCCAATTAATTACAGCTTCAACTTTAGCTGGGTCCACTAATATTCCTTTTCCAGTTACTACATGACCCAAAAATATCACCCGATCTAGTCAAAATTCACACTTACTAAACTTAGCGTACAACTTATATTCTCTCAACGTCTGTAGCACAATCCATATGTGTTGTTCATGTTCTTTTGGTTCCTTGGAATATATTAGGATATAATCAATGAAAACTATTACAAATTGATCTAAGAACGGCTTAAACACCATATTCATCAAATCCATAAATGCCGCGGGTGCGTTCGTCAAACCAAACGGCATAACCAAGAACTCGTAATGTCCATACCGAGTTCGAAAAGCCATCTTAGGAATATCCTCTTTCTTAATCTGTAACTGATGATATCCTGATCTTAGATCAATCTTCGAAAATATGGACACTCCCTGCAATTGATCAAATAGATCGTCGATTCTAGGTAATGGATACTTATTATTAATCGTCACTTGATTCAATTGTTAATAGTCAATGCAGAGACGTAAAGAACCATATTTCTTATTTACAAATAACACTAGTGCACCCCAAGATGATGCATTTAGTCGGATAAATCCCCTATCAAGTAATTATTGCAATTGTACCTTTAACTCCTTTAGCTCTGTTGGGGCCATTCAATACAGAGCCTTTGAGATTGGTTCTTTTCCAAGAGCTAGCTCAATTACGAACTCAATTTCTCACTCCGGTGGTAACCCTGGTAATTCCTCAGGAAATACATCAGGAAATTCTTGGACCACTAAAATTTCCTCAAGCCTTGCTTCTATCCTAGTCTGATCGCTTACCACTGCCAAGTATCCTTGACAACCGTCATCGAGAAATTGATGTGCTTCGAGCACATAAATGATTGGCACAATGGGGTTTGCCCCATTCCTAAAGAATTCAAAACTAGGTTGGTCCAAGGGGTTAAACTAGATGATCTTCCTATAACAATCCACATTAGCTCATTGCTTACGAAGCCAATCCATTCTTATGATAATATTGAAATCATACATAGCCAATACTACCAAATCTATCATCTGATTCTGTCCTCCTATCGTAATCTCACAATCCAAACATGTCAAAGTGGACAAAACTTCATCCTTGAGAGGTGTAGCAATACTTAGGGGTACCTCAAACAATTTAGGCCTCAAACTATATAGTTGAACAAATTGCGCAAATAAAAAAGAATGCGTAGCACCCGTATCAAACAATGCATAAGCTTTTTTATTGCACAAGGAGAGCATACCTAAAATAACGGTCTTGGAAACCTTAGCTTCCTTCTGAGTAACTACGTACACTCTCCCTTGAGCTAGCGGTCCTTGCGGATTCCTTTGCTATGGTGCTTCACCCAAAGGTGGTTGCCGTGCTAACATAACTCGTGATTGTTGCCTTTCTTGAGGACAATCCTTGTGTATGTGACCTTGCTATCTGTGATATCCCCAAATTTCAACCAACGTATTAAGATCGAATTCGATGGGTTTTAACCATGAATTCTAATCTGATGAAAAGTATTAGACGTTACGTAATCGAGATATCAAAGTTTATCAGTAATCCCTAAATTTTCGGATAAGTGACGGTAAGCAGAAAATTGATAACCAAAAAGACGTTATGGACTTAGCATGAACCAACGGGCCTATTTCCTATGAAATTTGGCCACCAAGAGGCCCTATAAGAGGAAATTACCGTTTTGCCCTCAAAAGTCCATTTTTAGCCCAAATAATAAGCCCATTGGATATCTAGCCCATTAAGCCCTTTTAAATTCAAGTCCAAGCCCACGTGAATAGTCTAAGCTCATATGAATAGTGCCAAGAGGGGAAATTACCAAAATACCCATTCTAGAAACTTGGACTTTAAGAGACAAAAATTTATGGGTAGATGACAACCTAATTTAAGGCTTGTGCTTGAAAGTCTTCTTTTTCTTTTTCTTCATTGTAGCAGCCCCCTCATCCTCTCTCTCTCTCTCTCTCTCTCTTTCTTCTTTCTTTCCTTCCATTATTGGTCTTGGATTTTAAGAGCCAAAGTTGATGAATTTTGGGGTTGCATTAATGAGGGGCAATAATGTATTGTACTTTCAAGACAAGGCAACTCTTTTTCTTTCTCATTCTCACTCTCTTATTCACTCTCACTTTCTCTCTTTCTTTCTTCTCAAATTCGTCCATTCCCCCCTCTCCTCCATTTTCTCCTTTTTTCCTTCTTGTTTCACACCCCTCACCTTGTCGCCATGCTGTCCAAGCCGTTCCACGCCCTTGCTGCATCATTGCCGCCGTTTGGATCGCCGTGCTGCCAAGCCAAGCTGCCCATAGTCACCGTCATCGCCGCCACCGTCCATCGCCGTGTAGCCACACCCGTGCCAAGCCCAAATCGTGCCTTCACTACCGCACCAAGCCATTGAGCCGTGCTGTGCCACCGTGTTGCCACGCCGTGTCACCGATCATTGCTGTCGTCACCGCCACCATTAAACTAGTGAGTTAACTCCCTAATCTTTAGTTAGGTTATTAATTGCATTTAGGATTAGGTTAAGTGAGGTTTAGAATTAATTATTGATGGATTAGTTGATAAGTTATCTTGATAAGTGATAAGTGAGGATGATAAGTTATCTTGACAGGTGATACGTGATTGTGATAAGTTATCACAAAGGTGATAAGTGATGATGATAGGTTATCAAAAAAAGTGATAAGTAGAAGTGATAACCTATCAAGGAAAAGTGATAAGCTATCATCAAATGGATGATAAGCTACCGAGGATTAAATAATAAGCTGTTATGGTTAGTTGATAAGTCATTGATTAATGTGTTTTGTGCTTGTGATATGTAGTAGTTCTATGTATGCTTTTGTGTTGTTTGAAGAATAGATTGCCTTAGAAAGATGGTTGCCTCTTGGACTATGATTTTCTAGTTGAAATGAATGCATTTTTAGCATATAAATTATGATTCATGAGGTGTCGTGCTTGGATACCAAGTTTTAGGTGTTGAAATAATCTAGGAGGCTTGAAAAATAAAGCACGTAAAGTCAAACGAGTTAAGCATGTATGTGTGATTATTTTATTGCATTTTTACGTGTGAAAGATTGTAATAAGTTTGACATATGAGCACGAATCATGGCATGAGCACGTGTCATGGTTGCATTGGTTAAAAGAAAAAAGAAATGAGATTTGTATGCATGATAGATGTGCTCGTGTGATCACAAAGTGTATGGACTCTCAATGGTGATTGGGGACGATGCTTGACGATATTATCGGATGCCCGACGGAGGTTTGGATGATAGATCGCGGTAGAGGCCGGACTGATTCTCCTTATGGAATGTCGTCTGTCTGCGGGGGAGGTCGAGGTGGGGGTGCACCTCGATCTTCCAAGAGGAGATGTTGCCGTGCTCGATGAGGCGGGACGATACTCGATCATGTCAGAAAATCGCCAACCTTCGGATTATGCTGTGGCTTAGAGAGGTTGAGAATTGCCAGCCTTTGGGTTGTGCCATGCCCGAGAATGGGCGTAATCACTAGGCATAAAATTGGGACACACTTGGATGCATTACGCATGAGAAATGGAAATGTGTTCTGATTATGTGCTTGAGAATTGGTGATATGTTCTCTAATGATGTGCCTTGGCTGATACATTGTTTATAGAATGTTATAACTGATAATATGCAAGATATGTGTCAAGGTGAGATAAGAATGCCTGTGATTTGTTGATTGATCGGTATTGAGTTGAGTAGCTCGAACATGTTGTTGTTAAAGCAAAGTGAGAGTTGCTCGCTATTGTTCAGTTATCAATAATAAGCTGCGTGTTTAGGATATGCTCTAGGCGAATCAGCACCCTACACGAGGCTTAGGTTGTTAACTTACTGAGATTTTATCTCACTCATTGTTGTTAACCTCTTTTCAAGCCTATAGAATGGAAGGTCGAAATGTGCAGTTCAGGGCAAATCAAGGTGTAATTACGTAGAAGAGATAGGTTAACTCGACCTCGGTACTTTTTTGAAGGTCTCAATAGGAAGCGGTTTGTAGCAAGGGCTTGCGTATATGAACTTCCTAGGGTTAACAAGTTTATAAATAAGGTGTGCTTTGGTAACGATTGTATTTCTATTTTTCTTGCTATCTCTATTATTGTAATTATTCGGGTGACGGTTAATCGTTTCTGCTTACGTTAATCAAAAGATAAAATGAACGAGTCAACGACGCGTCTTGGGATGTCATATTCAAATTGACCCAAGGGAAATAATCAGGATCGTCACGCACTCGAGGGCCAAGGCGTGACACTGTCCATAACCATAACATACTTTTAGTGCCATACAGGGCATATTCCCATGTGATCTACCACACCATCTACATGTTTCATTCGAATATTACATCCGTGCTGTCGCTTGACTACTCCCTGTCCTTCCATAGTTTGCAAAGTTGCGCCTCTTGTTAGGAGTAAACAATGGTCCCCCAAATTGGATCGACTTTTTGTCACGTCTAACATTAACAGCTTGGTGACTAGGCCTAGTCTAGTGTACTCCTTCTGCTCGTTCCTTCATCAACTCCTGCTCTACAAGTTAAGCTCACTTGTAGAGTTCATTATAATCCTTTATGTTTAGGGGTACCAACTACTTCCTTATATCAGTCCTTAATCCATTTAGGAACCTCTTAGCCGTATCCTCTCAATTCTCAATCAATCGAAGAGCGAACCTTGAAAGTTTCGAGAACTTTGCCTCATATTGGTCCACTGTCAGATTGTTTTGACACAGCTGTATAAACTCCGTTATCTTTTTATCTCGGGCACAATCAGAAAATACTTTCCATTAAATGCCCTTACAAAACCTTCCCAGGTTATTTTCGTACCAGCTGGGAATACTGTCTCCTTTGATGCTCTCCACCAATGTTGGGCATTACCCTCAAGTTGATAGTTAGCCAGGGCGACCTTGTCAACGTTGTCAAAATCCAATAACTTGAAGATCTTTTCCATCCCATCCATCCATTTCTCTGCCTCCTCGGGATTTCCCATCCTTTCAAACTTGGACGGCTTCAGCTTTAGAAATTGCTCAATTAATCCTTGCATTCGGTGTTCGCCACTTCTTGCCACCGCCTGCTATTGAACTTGTCTTTTTCATTAAGTTTCCAATGTTAGCAAGCGCCCGCATGATCCCTTCCGTTCGTGGATCAGGCACGGATCCAAAAGTTCCACCCGACCTCTTCATCTTGCCTTAAGATGTCTCTATAAATCGGTCACTAATCATTAGATGTAACTGAATTCGTACTAACTATCAGTAACATACATTACTTGACTGTCATAAGTAACACAAGTTACTTGCTACTCAAAACAATAACAAACACAAACACATGCATGTAGTGTTTTAGATGCGCACGTTCCTACCAAACACTTCAATCACTAACGCACCTTATCATTCCAGGGTCAACCTATGCTTTGATACCAAAAAGAGCTGTGACATCTCAGGCCATTACTTACTAACGATGTTCTTTAAAGCTTTAATTCGTGGTGCATGCAGAAGTCAAGACATAACATGTGATAACCCTAATTTTGGACCAATGTACTAAGATGGAATTCGATAAATTTTAACTACAAATTCTAATCCGATGAAAAGTATTGGACGTTACATTATCAAAATATCAAAGTTTATTGGTAAACCCTAAATTTTTTGATAAGTGACCGTAAGCCGAAAATTGAGAACCAAAAAGACGTTACAGACTTGGCATGAAGCAACAGGGCTATTTCTTATGAAATTCGGCCACCAAGAGGCCCTATAAGAGGAAATTACTATTTTGCCATCAAAAGCCCATTTTTAGCCCAAATAAAGAGCCCATTGGATATCTAACCCATTACACTCATTATATTCAAATCCAAGCCCACATGAATAGATCCAAGCTCATATGAATAGTGCTGATAAAAGAAATTACCAAAATACCCCTTCTAGAAACTTGGACTTTAAGGAACAAATATTAATGGGCAAGAGACAAGCTTCATTAAAGCTTGGGCAAAGAAGTCTTCTTCTTCTTTTCCTTCATTGTGGCCGCCCCTTCATCCTCTCTCTCTCTCTCTCTCTCTCTCTCTTCTTCCATTATTAATCTTGGATTTTAAGAACCAAAGTTGATAAATTTTTGGGTTGCATTAATGAGAGTAATAATGCAAACTTGGTGAAGAAGAAACAAGCAAGACAACTCTCTTTCTTTCTTTCTTTCTTTCTTTCTCACTCTCATTTTCTCTCTTTCTTTCCTCTCTAGTCGGCCACTACTCCACCGCCTACCCTCTCTCTCTCTCTCTCTCTCTCTCTCTCTCTCTCTCTCTCTCTCTCTCTTTCCTTCATTTTCTTTCTTTTCTTTCTTGTTTCACCGTTGTGCCGCACCCTTGCCGTCCTTGCCGCCGTTCAAACCACCATTGCCAAGTCGTGTAGCCGCGCTGAACCGAGCTACCTATCGCCACCTAAGCCGCGCCACACTACTGTCCATCGTCGTGCCGTCGAGTCCATCATCGTGCCGTTTGCCCGTGTCGTTGCCACGCCTTTGCCATTCGTTGCCATTCGCCATCGCCGCCATTAAACTAGTGAGTTAACTCCCTAATGCTTGGTTAGGTTGTTAATTGCATTTGGGATTAAATTAAGTGGGGTTTATGATTAATTATTGGTGGATTAGTTGATAAATTATCTTGATAAGTGAAAAGTGAGGATGATAAGTTATCTTAATAGGTGATAAGTGATGGTGACAAGGTATCACAAAGGTGATAAGTGATGGTGATAGGTTATCAAGAAAAGTGATAAGTGGAAGTGATTACTTATCAAGGAAATGTGATAAGCTATTGGCATTTGGATGATAAGCTATCGGCTTTTGAGTGATAAGCTATCACCAAAGAGATGATAAGCTATCGAGGATTAGATGATAAGCTATCAAGGTTTGGTTGATAAGTTATTGATTAATGTGTCTTATGCTTGTGATATGTGGTAGTTTTATGCATGCTTTTGTGTTATTTGAATGATAGATTGCCTTAGAAAGATGGTTGCCTCTTGGACTATGGTTTTCTAGTTGAAATGAATGTATTTTTTGCATATAAATTATGATTCACGAGGTGTCTGCTTGGATACCAAGTTTTAGGTGTTTAAATAATTTAAGAGGCTTGAAAAATGAAGCATATAAAGTTAGATGGGTTAAGCATGTATAATTGATCACGTGTGTGCTCGTGTGATCATAAAGTGTATGGACCCTCAATGGTGATTGGGGACGATGCCTGATTTTATCGACGTTATTATCGGATACCCGGCAGGGGTTCGGATGACGGATCGTGGTAGAGGCCAAACCGATTCTCCTTATGGAATGTCGTCTGCCTACGGAGGAGGTTGAGGTAGAGCCGCACCTCGATCTTTCAAGAGGAGACGTTGCCATGCCCGATGGGGCAGGACGATACCCGATCATATCGGAAGAATGCCAACCTTTGGGTTGTGCCGTGGCCTAGAAAGATCGAGAACTGCCAACTTTTGGGTTGTGCCGTGCCCGTGAGCAGGCGTAATCACCAGGCATAAAATTTTAACACGTTTGAATGTATTGCGCATGAGAAATAGTTATATGTATTCTGATTGCCTTGGCTGATGTATTGTTCCTCGACTGTTATAACTGATAATATGTAGGGTATATATTATGGCGAGGTAAGAATGCATCTGATTTGTTGTTTGATCGAAATTGAGTTGAGTCACTCGATACTGTTATAGATGAAGTAGAGCGAGAATTACTCGCTATTAATCTATCATGGATAATAAGTTGCATGTTTAGGGTATGCTCTAGGCGAATTAGCACCCTACACGAGGCTTAGGTTGTTAACTTATTGAGATTTTATCTCACTCGTTGTTGTTAACCGCTTTTCAAACCTGTAGTATGAATTCGCGACTTATGCAGTTTGAGGTTCCCACGGACCAGAGCCTCGTGATAACGCCGCACCCGGTCCCTGGTGCAGACTACATATATGAGTTTCACGTTACGATGGTCTAGGTCGATGAAGAGTTGAGGCACTTGATATCTCACTGTTTCAAGGCGTGGTTCGTTCACCATGGTGATGCCCTATTTAGTCCTTTAAGGGGTTTTGATGGATTTGGCAGAGGTGGAGCTCCGGGTGAAGAAGTTTGAGATCCTATAGACGTAAAGGTTCCTGACGGCACTGTTGAAGATACGGAGTCCAACCTGGATGTAGAGAACGATCCCGAGCCTCCTCCCAAGTACTACCTCTAGTTCGGGCTTAGAAGACCGACTTTTTAGTGTAACCCCGTAGTAGCGGAGATAACTTAACTTCGACTCCAGTATCTTTTTTACGGTCTTTGTAGGAAGTAGCCCGAAAGCAAGGGCTTATACATATAAACTTTCTAGGGTTTACAAGTACATAAATAAAGTGTGTTTTGCTAATGATGGTAGTTCTATTATTTTTTCTACTATCCCTGTTATTGTGATTGTTCGAGTGTGTATTAATCATTTCCGTTTGTGTTAATCCAAAGATAAAAAGAACGGGTTGACGACGCGTCTTGGGACGTCATATTTTTACTGACCTAAGAGAAGTAACGGGATCGTCACGCGCCCGAAGGTCGAGGCGTGACATCCCCGTTTTATTGGTATCAAAGCATGGTCATAACCTAGAGTGATAAAGTGCATTGGGTTTTAGGATAGTTAATTAGGAAACACATCATATGCTTGGGATTGCTGATTGACTTTCAGGAACGTTGTTTTTTAGTTCTAATTTCATGTCGAAATTTGACACGTAGTAATTCGTGAGATTCCTGCAAGATGAGCAACCGTAATGCTAGAGTACCTATAGGAAGAACAACTCAAGAGGATCCGTTGGCTGGAAACGGGAATGGCAACCAACCGATACATAGGTTGGTTGAGCAGTTTCTAAAGCTTAAGCTGCCAAAGTTCACCAAAGCAGGTGATCCTGAGGCTGCAACCCTCTGAATCAAGGAGTTAGGAAAGGCTTTCGCATTGCTGAGATGCTCGGAGGAAAACAAAGTGACACTGACTGTTTACCAATTGCAAGGTAACGCTAGCTCTTGGTAGGAAGCTACTCGAGGAAGGGTTTTCCTTGAAGGTACAGTTCCAGTGTGGGATGCCTTCGTTAGAGCTTTCAACAGGAAGTATTTCTCGGATTGTACGTGGGAACAAAAGATGGCTGAATTTCAGTGACTTCGTCAAAACCATATGTTGGTAAACCAATATGAGGTGAAGTTCGCCGAGTTGTCTAGGTATGCACCGAGGTTGATCGAGGGCCTGGTGGATAAAGCGAGGAGATTTCAAGATGGTATGAAATCGAAGATTAAGGACCAGTTGGTGCCCCTGAACCTCAAGGACTGTGATGAGCTATATGAAAAGGTCCAACTCATTGCAAGGAACATGGCAAACGTGCAGCTGTATCTGGATCGGGGTTTGCACCTAATCGAGACAACCATCGATTTGGGAAAAGGCCAATGACTAGAGAAAAGTATTTTGTCCATCCCAATCAAAAGAATGGCATAAGAAAGTCGGCATACAACTCAGTTGATGTGTGCCGATTCTGTAATAGAAAACATGGAATAACCCCATGTCCTGCTAGGATAGGAGCCTGTTATGGATGTGGTCAACACGGTCACCAAGTATGGGACTGTCCGCGTAGACCTTTTGGAGCACCAGCACCACCGCCGCAAGGAGGACAGCCATTAAGGAACACCCTACAGAACAATCTGAATCAACCCTCGATTCAATGAATGGTTTATGCTGTTACTAGGAAAGATGCAAAGGATTCGCCGACCATTACACGTACAGTCTCCTTGCACAATCATATTGATTATGCTTTGTTTGATCCGGGAGCCACGCATTCGTTTGTTGCTAAACAATTTGTGGAGTTAGTGGGGTTAAGTCCGAAACCATTGAAAACGGTCCTTAGTATCTCTACCCCGTTAAAGGATAAAGTATTATCTACGATAGGATGTTCAGGTTGTAAGATAGTCATAGACGGTCGAGAGGAAAGTATTGATTTGATTGTGCTAGCGATGTATGGCTTTGATATCATAATCGGAATCGATTGGCTCACCAAGCAACGAGCTACAATGGACTGGTATCATAAAGCAATCAAGTTTAACCTATTAGGAATGGTTAGTTTCGAGTTCATTGGAAACAGAGGGTCCCATTTAATTCCTTTGATTTCGTCACTTGAGGCAACGACATTGCTAGATAAAGGTTGCTACGGTTACTTGGCAACCATAGTCAATACGTTGGTTGAGGAACCAAGGATAGAGGACATCGCTGTAGTACGGGACTTTTTCAATGTCTTTCCAAGAGAATTTGCTTGGATTACCCCCATAAAGGGAAATATAATTTGTGATTGAGTTAGCCCCTAGAACAGAGCCGATTTCCAAAGCACTGTACCACATGGCGTTGTCAGAGTTAAATAAATTAAAAGTGCAAATGTAAGAATTATTGGATAAGGGATTTATCAGCTCTAGTGCATCGCCTTGGGGAGTGCCAGTTCTGTTTGTAAGAAAAAAGGATGGATTGTTGCGTCTTTATATTGATTATGGCCAACTCAATCAAGTGACGGTCAGGAACAAGTACCAATTGCCAAGGATAGACGATTTGTATTTTGCAAGATAGACCTAAGGATGGGCTATCACCAGTTGAGGATCAAGAAGGAGGATATACCGAAGGTGGCATTTCATACACGTTATAGTCATTATGAGTTTACGGTAATGCTGTTTGGTCTAACAAATGCCCCTGCTGCTTTTATAGATCTAATGAACCGTGTATTTAAGGAGTATTTAGACCAGTTCGTGATCGTATTCATTGACGACATTCTGGTGTATTCAAGAAGCCCAGAAGAACATGAATAACACTTGAGGACAATTCTGTAGACCCTTCGAGAGCATAAATTGTATGTTAAGTTTAGTCAATGCGAGTTTTGGTTAGCTCATGTAGCTTTTCTTGGACATGTAATTTCTAGCAAAGGAATTTCCGTAGATCCTACCAAGATTTAAGCGGTTATAGATTGGCCAAGGCCAACGACTATAACGAAAATTCGAAATTTCTTAGGATTAGCAGGTTACTATAGATGATTCATAAAAAGATTTTCTCCGATAGTTATGCCTCTAACACGATTGCTAAAGAAGGACGAGAAGTTTGAATGGATAGATAAGTACAAGCGTAGTTTTCAAGAGTTTAAGCACAAGCTAACTACAGCTTCAATTTTGACAATACCGTCTAGTCCATGAGGTTATAAGATATATAGTGATGCGTCGTTTAAGAGATTGAGCTGTGTTCTAATGCAACATGGAAGAGTGGTTGTATACGCATCCTGTCAGTTAAGGCCTCATGAGTTGAACTACCTAACGCATAATTTGAAATTAGCAACAATCGTCTTTGCCCTCAAAATTTGGAGACATTATCTATGCAAAGAAAAGTTTCAGGTTTACACCGACCATCAAAGTCTTTAGTACATGTTCTCTTAGAAAGAGTTGAACATGAGACAACGACGTTGGATGAAGCTTCTCAAGAATTACAATTGTGACATTTTGTACCATCCTGGTAAAGCCAACAAGGTGGCTGATACATTTAGTCGAAAGTCAACGATTGCGCAAATGATGGTCCAAGAATGGCTTCTTCTCAAAGAAGTGCGATATTCAGACTTTAAGTTTGACAAAAGCCACCTATCGAGTCTCATGGTTACTCTAAGGATTAAACCAAAAATGCAGGCAAATATTAAAGCCTTGCAATTGACAGATCAAGCAATCCAAAAGATTCTGCAAGAGGATTCAACAAAGAGGAAAGTTGAATTTCAAGTAGCTGAGGACGGAATATTGAGATTTTGCGGGCGATTGTGCGTGCCCAATAATACAGGGCTTAAGGAGGAAATCTTGTCAAAAGCCCATCGTAGTAGCTATAGTATTCATTTGAGCAGCATAAAGATGTATCAGAACTTGAGGCGATATTATTGGTAAATTGGCATGAAGGCTGATATCGCTAAGCACATGGCTAAGTGCTTAACGTGCCAATAAGTGAAGGCATAGCATTGCAAGCCGGGTGGATTGCTACAACCTCTCGAGATCCTAGAATGAAAATAGAAGCATATCACAATAGATTTTGTGATGGGATTACTAAGTGTCGCGACCTAAAAATTCCTTAAATAGGTCCATAGGTTTAGGGGTATTGCCTAAAAAGGTGGGCCAATTGACCCATCGATCTAGGCGCAAGCTCTCCCAAGCCCGTACCTCGCACGATGTTTTGAAATAAATTCAATTTGAGGTTCGATTACTCCTAAAAACATCTATGTTCGGGAAAAGGAGTCACCACTAGCCTATTGAGGTCGGCTAGAAACCAATCAAGACGCGGGAGTGCCGTCTCGATTCCTACGCAACCAGAGATCTAGGATCGGGGACTTGATTACACTATCACTTAATTAGCGCCCTTTCAGTACTTAAACTTAATCACTGGCCATTAAAATTTCCAATCAATCTTTTCAATTTTCTTTTCCTAATGATCTATCCTATCCAGGCTAAAAAGGAAATAACAATCAATATATTAAAGTGTGCAATCAAATGAAACCAAAATGAAATGCACAAACAACGTCCTAGTATCGTCTCTAAAAGAAAAGACATTAAAAAAATCAATGGGTAAAGCCCTAAAGGCTCAATCGATTTGAATTCAATTTTTGTCAAAGGATTTCCTTTTTTATTAATGCTAGCCTTAAAACTAGTTCTAAACTAGAAAAGCTATCCAAACTAGGCAAAAACTAATTTCTGAAATTTTTTTTATTTTTTTAATTATTTCGATTTTTTTATTTTTTTAAATTATAATTATAATTTTTTAATGCCGAAAATTAGGGACTTGGATCAGGTCAGGGAACCCGGACCAAGTCTGATGGGTTTCACCCGGACCACAGAGGTTCAGGTTCGGCTTGCAATTTGGTCAGAATTTTCTGATAGACAACTCAAGCCCAATTCCCCTTTTAACCAATCAAAGCCTAAGTCCAAAATAAACAACATTCAACTGGGCCCAAAGGACTCAGCCTTCAGCTGCATAGCCCACCAGATGACTTCTTCCACGATTCAAATTCCCCTTTTTTATATTCATGTTTTTTATTTTCTATTATTATTTTCTGGTTTTTCTTTTCTCTTATTTCACTTTTCTATTTTTTATTTTTCTTTTGGGTCGTCTTCTTCACAAGCCTTCAACCGAGAGCTTACCCAAAAAATTTTCCAACCTTGAGCTTGCCAGACTTTCTCACCTCCGGCCGTCAACGCCTGCCGCCAACCTCGGAGACCGCCGTCGCCGACGTATCTCTACTACCAGTTAAACACAACCACCGCTGAACCATTGCTCCGGCCACAAAAAAGACAACGCCCATGGCCAAATTTCAACATCGAACAACATCCTCCATTCGGATCTCGGTTGCTAATGTCGCCTCCGAAAGAAATGATGATTCCAGCTCATAGATTCATCTGCGATCGGCGCCGGAAAAGCACAAAAACACCACATGGAGTAAAGAAGAATGCAGAGTCAGATGCAGCTCATCAACTAATGAAGAAAATGTGAATTTAAGCATCGTTCGACGACCGATTATACTAAGACAGATTCAACGGTTAATTCGGGCATATCATCAAATGAGTTGTGTGCAATTCAGGGGGAGGATTTAGGCTCAGTTTCAAGACTTTTCTTGGCATACCCATGACAAATGACACTCCAAAATCAGCAGTATTCAACATCAAAGGGATTCGGTTTCGAATGGTTCCTTCGGAGACCGAGTTTGGTCACCTCGGCGAAATGGAACAAATCGGGTATTGAGCGGTTTACCTGGTTCGGATGACCACGAAGCGGCAATTGGCGACTGTGAAATCGAGCTAGGTGCGTCTGTTCTCAGTGACTGAACTCGGATTTTCGTTACGGCTTGGCAATGGTGATGACGAGTTTGGGAGGATTGCTGGATGGCGGTCAGCAATGAGACGCAGAAAATGGCCGACTCCAGACTCAATGAAAGAAAACTGAGAAGCGGGAACCGGAATCCCCTCCGTGAACGAGAGCTCCTCCTCGCTCCTTCTTTTCCTTTCTATGTCTTGCCCCCTAAAGGAGTCATGGACTTCTTGAACGATCAATGTGTTTGCCTCTTGAGGAGAGATGGACGGATTCCTCTGGAAAAGATGGTGAGATGGTGGGTTTTTGTCGTGGGTGAAAGATGGGTGATCATCGATGAAGTCATTTGGGGCTTTCGGGAGTGGTGGCGTGGAGAAGAAAAAAAAATCCCTATGTTCTCCCCTCCTCTGCGAAACGAAGAAGCCCCCCACTTTTTGCTTTTCTTTGTCCTTTTGTGCCGCCTCCCTCTCTTCATCCGAGAACAATTCTCCAGTAATCAAAAGGTAAGGATTTTCTTCTAGGGTTTAGGGTGTCACGCTAAGTGGCGCGATCTTAAGAGAGGTGCGAATTTAATCGTGCGATGCCAAATATAATGCTTTAAATGATCGACCGACTTTACGATTTTAAATTTCTTTTATCGGACCTGAGATTTCTAAATTTTTTGTCCCTAAATCAAATGTTTAAAACGAAATTAGAAACTAACGAAATTTTAATTTCCTCCTCGATCAAAAGTTAAATTTCTCAGTTTGACTAAGAAATCAACATTCGACCATTTTTATGAAAATTTAAAATTTAAAGGTCTAATTCTACGTGCCTATGCTAAATTGACATCTATATGCAATTGAGATACTAAGGATACTAATCTAATATTTTTGGCCAAGAAAAAAGCATCGCCACAATCGGGGATTTCGAATCTCGAATTTTCTAACTTCGACCATCGAAAAAATTCATGTGTCAACACTAAGGAGTCAATGAGGTAACGATTCCATTTGAGACGTGGTTGATAGACTCACGAAGTCTGCACACTTTATCGCCGTACGAAGGGATTTCACATTAGATAGATATGCTGACTTGTACGTGCGACAAATTGTTCATCTTCATGGAGTACTAGTGACAATCACTTCAGATCAAGGTCCCAAGTTCGCTGCCACTTTTTGGAAAATCTTGCAGACTACTTTAAGAACAAAGTTACAATATAGCACAACCTATCATCCGCAGAAGGATGGCCAATAAGAAAGAACAATTCAAACGCTCAAGGATGTGTTGTAAGCATGTGTTTTGGACTTTAAGGGAAGTTGGGAGGAACAACTTCATTTTGTTGAGTTTGCCTACAACAACAGCTATCAGCAGAGCATCAAAATGGCATCATTTGAAGCGTTGTATGGTAAGGCCTGTAGGACTCCAATTTGTTGGGACAAAGTTGGTGAACGAAAGATCACAGGTCTTGAGTTAGTGCAACAGTCATTGGATACTGTTAAGGTTATTAGAGAAAGACTTAAGACGGCCCAAAGATGCCAAAAAAGTTATGCATATAAGTGACGTAGACCATTGGAATTCCAAGTAGGTGATCATATATTTCTCAAGGTGTCACTGATGCGAGGTACTTCACGATTCGGCAAGAAAGAAAAGCTGAGTCCGAGGTATGTTGGACCTTTTGAAATCTTGGAACGAATTAGGATTTTGGCCTATCGTCTCGAGTTGCCACCAAGACTTGCTCAAGTACATGATGTCTTCCACGTATCTATGTTGAGAAAGTATGAGCCTGATCCGGCTCACGTGCTTAACTTTGAGGAAATAGAAGTAGACAATCGAGTGTCATACGTGGAACGACCAATGAGTATAGTGGACAGAAAAGAGCAAGTACTACGAAACAAGACTCTTCCCTTGGTTAAGGTGATTTGGCAACATCACGGAACAGAGAGAGCAACGTGGGAAAGCAAAAAGATAATGAGGCGCCAATATCCCTATCTTTTTTAGGATGTCATGTAATGATTTAAATTTCGATGATAAAATTTCTATAAGGAGGAAAGAGTTGTGATATCCCTAATTTTAGACTAATGTACTAAGATCAAATTCGATAGATTTTAACCACGAATTCTAATTCGATAAAGAGTATTAAACGTTACATTATCAAAATATCTAAGTTTATCAGTAAGCCCTAAATTTTCGGATAAGTGACAGTAAATCGAAAATTGAGAACAAAAAAAGACGTTACGGACTTAGCATAAACCAACGGGCCTATTTCCTATGAAATTCGGCCACCAAGAGGCCCTATAAAAGGAAATTATTATTTTACCCTCAAAAGCCCATTTTTAGCCCAAATAAAGAGCCAATTGGATCTAGCTCACTAAACCCATTAAATTCAAGTCCAAGCCCATGTGAATAGTGCCAAGCCCATATGAATAGTGCTAATAGAGAAAATTACCAAAATACCCATTGTAGAAACTTGTACTTTAAGGGACAAATATTAATGGGCAAGAGACAAGTTCATTAAAGCTTGGGCAAATAAGTCTTCTTCTTCTTTTCCTTCATTGTGGCCGCCCCATCATCCTCTCTCTCTCTCTCTCTCCTTCCATTATTGGTCTTGGATTTTAAGAACCAAAATTGATAAATTTTGGGGTTGCATTAATGAGGGCAATAATGCAAACTTGGTGAAAGAGAAAGACAATTAAGACAACTCTCTTTCCTTCTTTCTCACTCTCATTTTCTCTCTTTCTTTTCTCTCTAGTTTGGCCACCACTCCACCACCCACCTTCTCTCTCTCTCTCTCTCTTCCTTCATTTTCTTCCTTTTCTTTTTTGTTTCACCTTCGTGCCACACCCTTGCCGTCCTTGCCACCGTTCAGATCGCTATCGCCAAGTCGTGCCATGCTGAGCCAAACCGAGCTACCTATCGCCGCCCATGTCGTGCCACGCTGCCGTCCATCACCGTGTCGTGCCATCGTGCCATTCGCCCGTATCATTGTCACGCCAAGTCATGCCTTTTCCGTTCGTCGCCAATCGTTGTCGTCACCGTTAAACTAGTGAGTTAACTCCCTAATTCTTGGTTAGGTTGTTAATTGTGTTTGAGGTTTATGATTAATTATTGGAGGATTAGTTGATAAGTAATCTTGATAAGTGAAAAGTGAGAATAATAAGTTATTTTGATAGGTGATAAGTGATGGTGATAGGTTATCAAGAAAAGTGATAAGTGAAAGTGATAATGTCACGCTCCAGACCATACGAGCGCAATAACATCCTGTTCGACTTCTG
Source organism: Metrosideros polymorpha var. glaberrima (assembly GCA_001662345.2). NCBI lineage: Eukaryota > Viridiplantae > Streptophyta > Magnoliopsida > Myrtales > Myrtaceae > Metrosideros > Metrosideros polymorpha. Next base: position 18,888,386 of record BCNH02000001.1, read on the forward strand.
TTTTGATTCCGTAACAACCAAGATCCTACGACGGCAGCAATGGTGCGAAATAAAGGATGCATACGGTAGCGTAAATAACTCCATACATATGTAAAACAAGATGACTGAAAGGATTCATAACATAACCAAAGTCAGTCGAATACAAAAGCGTACAACTTAGGGGAAAACAACAACATAGTTCGATCAAAAGAGGGAGACAGTCACTAGTCCAAAGTTACACTTGCTACTCTACGCGGTTAGCCAAAAAGATGCCACAGATGCACCTAGACGTCAGGCTCGCCATCACTGGCAGCTTCTTCTTCATCAGGGTCCATCGGCACTTCATGACGCTTCGGCAGTATACTTATGGTCTAGGGTCTGAAAATGGTAAATCCCATGACGGGGTGAGAATAAATCTCAGTGAGCCAAAGCTAACCCTATACTAGGACAAAGGTACCTCCAGACTCGTACGACATGCAAATTCTAACCATGAGCATTCACAGGACCAAGAGTTAACAAAACAAAGACACGACATTAGATATTCACATTTTCAATTCAAAAGCAATTCACAAACTCACAAGCACTTGATTTAGGGCTAGGCTTCATTCTTAAGGCATAAAATAATTCTATAATTCACAAACAATGCTTTCCATCCAAAACTCAATTCCCATCATTTAACCTTCATGACATATAAGTCATAATCTCGCTATCCAACCCTCACTACGTGCTTTAGCGCCCGGGCCATAGCATAATATTAATCATATCGGCTCATCGGTCCGTCGGCTCATCGGTCCGTCGGCTCATCGGGCCATATAATAGCTTATCGGTTCATCAGACCGTCGGCTCATCGGGCCATATAATATATAATAACTTATCGGTTCATCGGACCGTCGGCTCATCGGGCCATATAATAACTTATCGGTTCATCGGACCGTCAACTCATCGGGCCATATAATATACTATCAGTTCATAGGACCGTCAGCTCATCGGGCCATATAATCAGTAATATGTGGCTTTTACTATACGGCTTTCCTTATAGCCTCTCATAAAGCCGGGATCATTATGATCCAATATCGGCATTTAGCATTCACTCGCCACATAGACAATTCACCCATAATCACACAAGGCCGAATATGCATTTGCCCTCAATTAACTCTTACACAAGCCATTTGATAACCAACATGCAAGAATGGGCCATAAACATCAACTTGCACTCAAGGCATGTCTTACAATCACCACTCACATAATCATTTTTGCATGTCTCAAGATAACATCACTTACATATTCGGTCACTCATGGACCATCTAGCACCCAATCACATAAAACCCAACACACAAGACATTTCCATAAAACTTGCGACATTAAGCACAAAACACTCCGTAGGGCAATATTTCAGTGGTACTGTTCACGCATTCAAAACAGCCACTAAATCTCAACAAAGCCTAAACCCAACATGCTCATAACCACCTAATTATCAATATCTTAAACCTACAAGTCATCCAATATGAAAATCCCATATAGTGCAAATTCGGATCCCTTGTACTCTCACTATGAACAGCCCACAAAAAGCCTCAAAACCTCATCCATACATGTCCATTAGTGACCTAGAGTACTAACATATCATTATCTCAAGCCCACAAGTCATCCAACATGAAAATCCCACCAAGTGCCAATTCGGGTCCCTTGCACTTCCTCTATGAAACAGCCCATAAAAGCCGCTAAACCTCATCCATACTTGTCTATTAGTAACCTAGAGGATACCATAGGTTTAGGGATAACTCACCAAGGATTTGAGCAAGAAAAGTCCCCAAAATCACCCCTAGAGCTCACGGCACAAAGTTAGTCCGGCGGGGTCCTCGACTCCTCGGGCGAACGGCGGTCACGAGCGGTGGTGGCTCACGGTGGTGGTAGGTGCAGATGGCAAGGTGGTGGTGGTGGTGGCCGAACAAGAAGGGAGAGGGATGAGAAAAAATGAGAGAGAGTGAGTGAAGGAGAGTGAAATTCGAAATTATTTGAGGGGAGAGAGAATGAGGTGGTCTTGAGTTCATCTTGGCTTGTTTGGGAAGCTTTGGTGGGTTTATGGAGAAAGACAACAATGTGACATGAGGGGAAGTCTAGTGATGGCTATGAGTGATGGGTTGATGACATAAAGTAGGAGAGAGAAAGACAAGAGGTGATGGGTGGCTTAAAAGTCAAAGAAGAGGACCCACAAAAATCCCACTCTTGTCTCTTATGCAAATATGCACATTTAAGGCATTAATGCCCTAAAGTTTTGGTCATATAGCGGGGTCACAAAAATTAAATGTGCCCTTAATTAAAAATCTAAGGAATTAGCCTAAATTCGGGGGTGCAAGGAATTTCCAAATTAATTCCCTTAATCACCGATTTCCAACCTATCTCGGAACGATCTGGTTTAGGTTAATTTGCAAATTATACTCTAGTCGTACGGAATCACCCGCTGACCAATCATATAACGCTAGCAAATCGTTCTAAAACCAATCTTCGAACAGCCTATGATGGCACAGGACGTTCCCTCGGCAATCCTTATGGTCAAGTCGTTAATCCAGGGTCGAATTCTTTGGTCCATGTACTACATTCCTCGTTAGCCTTTCCCCTTGGGTTAGTTAACTCAAAAGTGATCAATTCTGAGCGAGATTTACTGAAACACATCGATTGATATTTCATCCATTCATAAGCTTCGAAATTGGCCGAAATTCGAAATGTCACAGATAACATATCAAGGAAAGGTAATAAGCTATCATCAAAATGATGATAAGCTATTAGCATTTAGATGATAAGCTATCACCAAAGGGGTGATAAGTTATCGAGGATTAGATGATAAGCTATCAAGGTTTTGTTGATAAGTTATTGATTAATGTGTCTTGTGGTTTTGATATGTGGTAGTTGTGTTATTTGAAGGATAGATTGCCTTAGAAAGAAGGTTGCCTCTTGGATTATGATTTTCTAGTTGAAATGAACGCATTTTTGGCATATGAATTATGATTCATAAAGTGTCATGCTTGGATACCAAATTTTAGGTATTTGAATAATCTAGAATGCTTGAAAAATGAAGCATGTAAAATTAGATGGATCAAGCATGTACGTGTGATCACGTGTTATTATTTTATTGCATTTTTACGTGTGAAATATTGCAATAAGTTTGACGTATGAGCACGAATCATGACATGAGCACGTATCATGGTTGCATTTGTTAAAAGAAAGTAGAAATGATATTTGTATGCATGATTTGTGATCACAAAGTGTACGGACCATCAATGGTAATTGGGGACGATGCTCGATTTTATCGACAATATTATCGAATGCCCGACGGGGGTTCGGATGATGAATTGCGGTAGAGGCCAAACCGATTCTCCTTATGGAATGTCGTCTGCCTGCGGGGGAGATTGAGATGCGGTCACACCTTGATCTTTTAGGAGGAGACGTTGCCATGATCGATGGGGCGAGATGATGCCCAGTCATGCTGGAAAATCGCCAACCTTTGGGTTGTGTCATACCCGAGAGTGGGCGTAATCACTAGGTATAAAATTGGAACATGCTTGGATGCATTACGCATAAGAAATGGTGATATGTGTTCTGATTGCCTTGGCTGATGTATTGTTCCTTGAATGTTATAACTGATAATATGCAAGGTATGTGCCAAGGCGAGATAAGAATGCATGTGATTTGTTGTTTGATCAAAATTGAGTTGAGTCTCTTGAACTTGTTATAGATTAAGTAGAGCGAGAATTGCTCACTATTGATCTATCATCGATAATAAGTCGCATGTTTAGGGCATGCTCTAGGCGAATCAGCACCCTACATGAGACTTAGGTTATTGACTTACTAAGATTTTATCTCACTCGTTGTTGTTAACTCTTTTCAGACCTGTAGTATGAATTTGCGACATGTACAGTTCGGGGTTCCTACGAACCAAAGCCTTGTGATAACGCTGCACCCAATCCTTGGTGTAGACTACATATATGAGCTTCACGTTACGACGGTCTGGGTCAACGAAGGGTTGAGGCACCATTTCAAAGCGTGGTTCGTTCGTCACGGTGATACCCTCTTTAATCCTTTAAGGGGTTTTGATGAACCTAGCAGAGGTGGAGCTTCGAGCGATGAAGTTTGGGATCCTATGGACATAAGGGTTCCTGACGACACTGTTGAAGATCTAGAGTCTGACACGGATAGAGAGAGCGATCCCAAGCCTCCTCCTGAATACTACCTCTAGTTCGGGCTTGAAGGACCAACTTTTTTATTTAACCCCGCAGTAGCGAAGATAAGTTAATCCCGACCCCGGTATCTTTTTTATGGTCTCTGAAGGAAGTAGCCCGAAAGCGAAGGCTTGTACATATAAACTTCCTAAGGTTAACAAGTACATAAATAAAGTGTGTGTTTTGCTAACGATGGTAGTTCTGTTGTTTTTCCTACTGTCCCTATTATTATGATTGTTCGAGTGTTTGTTAATCATTTCTGTTTACGTTAATCCAAAAATAAAAAGAACGAGTCGACAACGCATCCTTGGATGTCGTATTTTTAATGACCCGAGAGAACTAACAGGATCGTTGCGCACTCGAGAGCCGAAGTGTGACATAACACCAATTAATCAAAATAAGAACAATAAACAAGTGGTAAGGATATAAGGCCTCTTAAGGGTTATTTCTATTTCATTTATAACATACTTTATACATAAATTTAGTGATCAAAATATATCATTACAAACATCTAGGAGGCCAAAGGTAAAGGTAACTACGACATCCTCCGCTACTCATCGCAACCCATATAAAAAATGGCCTTTTCCACACCCTACGGGTCACATGCCCGTTTCCAAAAATGAGCCTAACTTGTACACTTTATGGGTCACTCACCCGATAACCCTACCCCTTACTAGTCTCGTCACCGCTGCTATCACTGTTGATGCCATTGGAAGTGGACTGATGAGTCATCCTCCAACCATCGCATAAATCACAACAAAGCGATATGAAACCAACCTTGGCGGTAAGCCTATGTCAACGCACAACAAAGCAGTATATCCGACAAACACAGTATTAGGAAAAGATGGGTCGGTAAAGTTCTACAAGTTCTACTCAAAATCTACTAGTGCTCCGTAATGGGTGATCGGGACAGCGGGTATCATGGCCGTGATGCTAATGCTCTAAAAAATTCAACAAAAGTGAGCTAATGCCAAGCAAATGAAATAAACAAGTTCTACACTAATCGATCAACAAAGATCACAGTCAAGGAATTCTAGGTACATAATAAGTAATAGCATAATGATGAAAGCCTAACATCAAACAATACATAATCTATATCATTGATATAAGCCTAATGAATAAACAAGAACATACATAGATGATATAGAGCTTGCACATAATGATGCATATGTATGTCCAATGAATCTCTTACAAGATTGCTCTCATTGTACGGCTCCATCGGTTTGCCCACCGGCCCGTAATCATCATTACCTCTGGTTTACTGACCGGACTTTCGAGGTTGCCAGCCTCAAGCATCTCACTCTGAGGCATCGCTGTCCTCTAACCACGGCATCCGAGGATTGCCAACCTTAGGCATCCCACTCCCCAAGGCATCATTGATTTGCCAGCTAACGGTCCTCATAGATTAATATTTCCTCACCAATGCAATATGATTAATGCTCATGAGAATGCAGGCAACCACATAACGTCACCTTTGGCCCTCAAGCGTATGACGATCCTTGTCACTTCTCTTGGGTCATTCTCAATGCGACGTCCCAGGATGCGTCATTGACCCGTTTATTTTATCTTTTGATTAACGCAAGCGAAAACGATTAACAACCACCCGAACAATCACGACAACAGGGATAGTAGGAAAAACAACAGAATTATAATTATTAGCAAAACACACTTTAATTATATGCTAGTTAACCCTAGGAAGTTTATATGTACAAGCCCTTACTGCGGCTTCTTCTTATCGAGACCATAAAAAAGATACCGGGGTCAAAGTTGACTTAAACTTCTCTATGCGATAGCACCTTGATTTGAATTAGGATTCCGGTGTGATGTTATCACGAGGTCCTAGTCCATTGGGACCTCAAACCGCACATGTCGACCTTCCAATCTATGGTCTTGAAAAGCAGTTACCAACAACGAGTGAGATAAAATCTCAGTAAATTAACAACCTAAGTCTCGTGTAGGATGTCGATTCGCTTAGAGCATACCCTAAACATGCAGCTTATCGTTAATAATAGATCAATAGTAAGCAATTCTCGCTCTACTTAATCCATAACATGTTCAAGTGACTCAACTCATTCAATAAGCAAACCGCAAGCATTCTTACCTCACCTTGGCACATACACTACATAATACTTATTATAGCATTCTATAAACAATGTAATCAGAATAGGCACATAATCAAAACACATGTCACTATTTCTTATGCGCAATGCATTTAAGCATGTTCCATTTTATGCCTAGTGATTACGACCACTTTCGGTCACGGCATAACCTGAAGGTTGGTGATCTCGACCTCTCTAAACAACGGCATAACCCAAAGGTTGGCGATCTTCCGACATGATCGGGTATCGTCCCGCCCCATTAGGCACAACAATATCTCAATCTCCTAGAAGATCGGGTGTGACCACACCTTAACCTCCCCCGCAGATAGACGGCATTCCTTAAGGAGAATCAGTCTGGCCTCTATCACGATCCATCATCCAAACCCCCACCGGGCATTCGATAAAATCGAGCATTGTCTCCAAACTCTATTGGGGGTCAATACACTTTGTGATCACACAAGCACACTAATTATGCATACCAATCTCATTTCTTCTTTCTTTTAGCCAATACAACCATGATATATGCTCATGCTATGATTCGTGTTCATACGTCAAACTTATGACAATCTTTCACACATAAAATGCCATAATAAAATCACATGTAATCACACGTACATGTTTATCCCATCAAACTTTAAGTACTTTATTTCTCAAGCATGCTAGATTATTTCAACACCTAAAACTTGGTATCCAAACACAACACCACAAAAATCACCATTTATATGCTAAAAATTACATTCTTTTTAACTATGAAATAATAGTTCAAGAGGCAATCACCTTTCTAAAGCAATCCTAACAATATACAATCATGTATAATCATGTATAGAAATACCATATAACTCAAGTACAAAACACATTAATTAACAACTTATCACCCAACTTTGATAGCTTATCAATAATTCCTCGATAGCTTATCACCTATTTAACGATAACTTATCATCCATTTTTCGATAGCTTATCACTTAGTACTGATATCTTATCATCCATTTTATGATAGCTTATCATCCAATGTCAATAACTTATCATCCCTTTAATGATAATTACCGATAGCTTATCATTCCTTTAACGATAAGTTTTCACCTTTCCTTGATAGGTTATCACCTTTCACTTATCACTTTTCTTGATAACCTATCACCATCACTTATCATTTCATAATAACTTATCACCATTTCTACTCCACTTATCATGATAGCCTATCAACTAATCCGTCTATAATTAGTTCTAAACCTTACTTAATCTAACCTTAAACATAATTAACAACACAACCAAAGATCAGGGAGTTAACTCACTAGTTTAACGGTGACGACAAAATGGGATGAACGACAAGGGTGTGGCTTGGCTTGGTGCGACAACGGCATAGGCCGCTTGGCTTCGATGACACGGCGAACGGCAGCTTGGTGCGATGGTTGGCTTGGGCTCGACGCGGCGTGGCTTAGATGGCGATGAGGGCATGGTAAGGGCGAGCGGCACGGCGAACAGGCGACGGCGAAGGGTGGCTGAACCAAGAGGAAAATGAAAGAGAGGAAAGAGAGAAAGAGAGGGGAGAAAGAGTGAAAGTGAAAGTGAGAATGAGAGTAAGAGTGAGAATGAGAAAGAGAGAGGGGGTTGTCTTCACTTTGTCTTCTTCACCAAGTTTGCATTTTTTAACATCATAAATGCAACTCCAAACTTTATCCAATTTGGCTCTTAAAATCTAAGACAAATCTTAGGCAAATTATTGAAGGAAATAAAGTAGAAAGAGAGAGAAAGAGAGAGAGAGTGAGTGAGAGTGAGTGGAAACCTTCTACTTCAACATTGGCTTCTTCATCAAGTCTTCACTTTGCATTTATCAAAAGTGTCTCTCTTGCCCATAAATGTGTCCCATAAAGTCCAAATTTTCTAGAAGGGGTATTTTGGTAATTTTTCCTCTTGGCATTATTCACGAGGGCTAAGGCTTGAATTTAATGGGCTTAGTGGGCTTGATATCTAAAGGGCTATTTATTTCGGGGGCAAAATAGTAATTTTCTCTTATATGACCTCTTGGTGGCCGAATTTCATAAGAAATAGGCCCGTTGGTTCATACCAAGTCCGTAAGTTCTATTTGGTTCTTAATTTCTGGCTTACCGTCACTTATCCGAAAATTTAAGGTTTACCGATAAACTTTTAGATTTTGATAATGTAACATCCAATACTCTTTATCAGAATAAAATTTATGGTTAAAATCCATTGAATTCGATCTTAGTACATTGATCGAAATTTGGAGATATCACGACTCTTCCCTCCTTATAGAAATTTCGTCCTCGAAATTTAAATCATTACATGACATCCTAAAAAAGATAAGGATATTGGCGCTTCATTATTTCTTTGCTTTCCCATATTGCTCCTTCTATTCCGTGATGTTGCCAAATCACTTTAATCAAGGGAATCGTCTTGCTCTAATCTGTCCTCTATCCTCACTAGTCGTTTCACGTACGACACTCGGTCGTCTACTTCTATTTCCTCAAAGTTAAGCACGTGAGTCGAGTCAGGCTCATACTTCCTCAACATAGATACGTGAAAGACATCATGTACTCAAGCAAGTCTCAGTGGCCATGCGAGACGATAGGCTAAAATCCCAATTCGTTTCAAGATTTCAAAAGGTCCAACATACCTTGGACTCACCTTTCCTTTCTTGCCGAATCGCGAAGTACCTCGTATCAGTGACACCTTGAGGAATATATGATCACCTACTTGAAATTCCAATGGTCTATGCCGTCTATCTACATAACTTTTATGGCAGCTTTGGGCTGTCTTAAGTCTTTCTCTAATAACCTTAACAACATCCAATGATTGTTGTATCAACTTAGGACTCGTGATCTTTTGTTCACCAACTTCGTCCCAACAAATCGGAGTCATATAGGCCATATTATACAATGCTTCAAATGGTGCCATTTTGATGCTCTATTGATAGCTGTTGTTGTAGGCAAACTCAACAAGATGAAGTTGTTTCTCCCAACTTCCCTTAAAATCCAAAACATATGCTCGCAATATATCCTCGAGCATTTCAATCGTCCTTTCTGATTGACCATCAGTCTACGGATGATATGCTGTACTATATTGTAGCTTCGTTCTTAAGATAGTCTGCAAGTTTTTCCAAAACATGGCAATGAACTTGGGATCTCGATCTGATGTGATCGTTACTGGCACTCTATGAAGATGAATAATTTGTCACACGTATAAGTCAGCATATCTATCCAATGCAAAATCCTTTCGTATGGCGATAAAATGTGCGGACTTCGTTAGTCTATCAACCACGACCCAAATGGAATCGTTACCTCGTTAATTCCTTGGTAATCCCATCACAAAATTCATTGTGATATGTTCCCATTTCCATTCTGGGATCTCGAGAAGTTGTAGCAGTCCACTAGGCTTGCAATGTTGCACTTTTACTTATTGGCATGTTAAGCACTTAGCCACATGCTTGGCGATATCAGCCTTCACGCCACTCCACCAATAATATCGCCTTAAATTCTTATACATCTTTGTGTTGCCCTGATAAATGCTATAACTACTACGATGGGCTTCTGATAAGATTTCCTCCTAAAGCCTTGTATCATTAGGCACGCATAATCGCCCATGGAATCTCAATAACCCGTCCTCAAATACTTGAAAATAGCTTTAAGACTCGATATGTAACTTTTCTCAAACTTAAAGTCTGAATCTCGCACTTCTTTGAGAAAAAACCATTCTTTGACCATCATTTGCGCAATCATTGACTTTCGACTAAGCACATCAGCCACCTAGTTGGCTTGATCAGGATGGTACAGAATGTCGCAATCATAATTCTTGAGAAGCTTCATCCAACGTCGTTGTCTCATATTCAACTCCTTCTGAGAGAATAGGTACTTGAAACTTTGATGGTCGATGTAAACCTGAAACTTTTCTCTGCATAGATAATGTTTCCAAATCTTGAGGGCAAAAACAATTGCTGCTAATCCCAAATCATATGTCGGATAGTTCAACTCATGAGGCCTTAACTAACGAGACGCGTACGCAACCACTCTTCCATGTTGCATTAAAACGTAACCCAATCCTTTAAACGACGCATCACTGTAGATCTTATAACCTCATGGACCAGACAATATTGTCAAAACTGGAGCCATAGTTAGCTTGTGCTTAAACTCTTGAAAACTACATTCGCACTTATCTGTCCATTCAAACTTTTCGTCCTTCTTTAGCAATCGTGTCAAAGGCATAACTATCGCAGAAAACCTTTCTAAAAATCATTTATGGTAGCTGGCCAATCCCAAGAAACTCTGAATTTCCATTACAGTCGTTGGCCTTGGCCAATCCATAACCGCTTCAATCTTGGTCGGATATACGGAAATTCCTTCATCAGAGATTACATGTCCAAGAAAAGCTACACGAGCTAACCAAAACTTATACTTTAACTTGGCATACAGTTTATCCTCTCTAAGGGTCTGCAAAATTGTTCTCAAGTGTTGTTCATGTTCCTCATGACTTCTCGAGTACATGAGAATGTCGTCAATAAACATAATCACGAACCGGTCCAAATACTTCTTGAACACACGGTTCATTATATCTATAAAAGCAGCTTGGGCATTTGTCATACCAAACGGCATTACTGTAAACTCATAATGATTGTAACGTGTACAAAATGCCGTCTTCGGTATATCCTTCTTCTTGATCCTTAATTGGTGATAGCCCGTCCTTAGGTCTATCTTGGAAAATACCGAAACTCCTTGAAGTTGGTCAAACAAATCGTCTATCCTTGGCAATAGGTATTTGTTCTTGACCGTCACTTGATTAAGTTGCCAATAATCGAAGCGACGCAACGATGCATCTTTTTTTCTCACAAACAGAACTGGCGCTCCCCAAGGCGATGCACTAGGGCGGATGAATCCCTTATCTAATAATTCTTGCATCTACACTTTTAATTCCTTTAACTCTGACAACGCCATGCAGTACGGTACTTTGGAAATTGACTCCGTTCCAAGGGTTAATCTAGGCAATTCTTTTGGAAAGTATCGGAAAAGTCTTACACTACAGCGATGTCCTCCATCCTTGGTTCCTCACCCAACATATTGACCATGATTGCCAAATAACCTTGGCAACCCTTATCTAGCAAGGTTGTCGCCTCAAGCGACGAAATCAAGGGAATTGAGAGGGACCCTATGTTTCCAATAACTCAAAACTAACCCTTCCTAACGGGTTAAACTTGATTGCTTTACAATAGCAATCCATCGTAGCTCGTTGCTTGGTGAGCCAATCCATTCCGATTATGACATCAAAGTCATACATCGCCAACACAATCAAATCTATACTTTCCTCTTGACCGCCTATGAGTATTTTACAACCTGAACATCCTACTGCAAACAATACTTTATCCTTTAATAGGTTAGATATACTAAGAACCATTTTCAATAGTTTTGGACTTAACCCCCACTAACTCAACAAATTGTTTAGCAACAAACAAATGCATAGCTCTCGAAACAAACAAAGCATAAGCAATATGATCGTGCAAGGAAACCGTACCTGTAACGGTTGGCGAATCCTTCGCCTCTTTCCTAGTAACAGCATAAACCCTTTTTTGCATTGGGGGTCGGTTCAGATTGTTCTTTGGGACGTTCCCTAACGATTATCCTCCTTATGGTGGTGGTGCTGATGCTCCAAAAGGTCTACATGGACAGTTCCGCACTTGGTGGCCATGCTGACCACATCCAAAACAGACTCCCGTATTAGGAGGACATGGAGTTGTTCCATATCTTCTATTACAGAATCGGCACACACCAATTAAGTTGTACGCCGACTTTCCTATGCCATTCTTTCGACTATGAGGGACAGAATACTTTTCTCCAGTCATTGGCCTCTTCCTAAATCGATGGTTGTCTCGATTAGGTGCAAACCGTGATCCAGATGCTACTGCACGTTCTGTCATGTTTCTTTTAATGAGTTGGGCTCTTTCATATAGCTCATCATAGTCCTTGAGGTTTAGGGGCACCAACCGGTCCTTAATCTTCGATTTCATACCATCTCGAAATCTCCTCGCTTTATCCACCGAGACCTCAATCAACCTCAATGCATACCTAGACAACTTGGCAAACTTCGCCTCATATTGGTCTACCGACAGATGGTTCTAACAAAGTCACTGAAATTCAGCCATCTTTTGTTCCCTCACACAATCCAAGAAATACTTCCTATTGAAAGCTTTAACGAAGGCATCCCACACTGGGACTGTACTTTCAGGAAAAACCCTTCCTCGAGTGGCTTCCCACCAAGAGCTAACGTTACCTTGCAGTTGGTAAATAGCCAATGTCATTTTGTCTTCCTCCGAGCATCTCAATAATGCAAAAGCATTTTCTAACTCTTTGATCAAGAGGGTTGTAGCGTCAAGATCACCTGCTCTGGTGAACTTTGGCGGCTTAAGCTTTAGAAACTACTCAACCAACCTATGCATCAGTTGGTCGCCATTCTCGTTCCCAGCCAACGGGACTTCATTAGGTACGACGGCCGCAACAGCAGCATCAGCTTGATTCTGAGCTTGTTGCCCCCATGAGATTTCCCATAGCTTTCAAAGCTTGCAGAATTCTATCTATTCTGAGATCCTCTTGTGCCCTTCCTTGAGCACCTACTTGGCCTTGGGCTACCCTTCTTCTAGGGATCCTTGGGTCTAGGTTACTTATCTCGCAGGATTCCCACAAAATCCTACATGTCAAATTTCGACACGAAATTAGAACTCAAGAACAATATTCCTGAAAATCAATCAGCAATCACAAGTATATGGTGTTTTTTTTCCTAACTAACTATCTCAGAACCCAAAGCACCTTATCACTCTAAGTTATGACTATGCTCTGATACCAATAAAATAGGGATGTCACGCCCCAGCCCTTGAGCGCGCAACGATCCATGTCACTTCTCTTAAGTCATTCTGAATGCGACATCCCAAGATACGTCGTTAACCCGTTCATTTTATCTTTTGATTAATGCAAGCGGAAATGATTAACAACCACCCAAACAATCACGACAACAGAGATAACAAGAAAAACAACAAAACTACAATCATTAGCAAAACACACTTTAATTATATGCTAGTCAACCCTATGAAGTTTACATGTACAAGCCCTTATTGTGGCTACTTCTTTATCGAGACCATAAAAAAGATATCGGGGTCAGGGTTGATTTAAACTTCCCTACGCGGTGACACCTTGATCTAAACCAGGATTTGGGTGCGATGTTATCACGAGGTCCTAATCCATTGGGATCCCAAACCGCACATGTCGAACTTCCAATCTATGGTCATGAAGAGCGGTTAACAACAATGAGTGAGATAAAATCTCAGTAAATTAACAACCTAAGCCTTATGTAAGAGGCCAATTTGCTCAGAGCATACCTTAAACATGCAGCTTATCATCGATAATAGATTAATAGCGAGCAATTATCGCTCTACTTAATTTATAACAGGTTTAAGAGACTCAACTCATTCAACAAACAAACCGCATGCATTCTTATCTTGCCTTGGCACATACCCTGCGTAATACCCGGTATAACATTCTATAAATAATGTAATCAGACAAGGCACATAATCAGAACGCATATCACCATTTCTTAAGCGCAATGCATTCAAGTGTGTTCCATTTTATGCCTAGTGATTACGACCGCTTTCGGTCACGGCATAACCCAAAGGTTGGCGATCTTGACCTCTCTAGGCCACGACATAACCCAAAGGTTGACGATTTTCCGGTATAACCGGGCATCATCCCTCCCCATTAGGACAGTAACGTCTCAATCTCCTGGAAGATCGGGTGCGGCCACACCTCGACCCCCTAGATTAACGACATTCCCTAAGGAGAATCGGTCCGACCTCTATCACGATCCGTCGTTCGAACCCCCGCCGGACATTCGATAAAATCGAGCATCGTCCCCAAACACTATTTGGGGTCAGTACACTTTGTGATCACATAAGCACACCAATAATGCATTCCAATCTCATTTCTTCTTTCTTTTAGCCAATGCAACCATAATATGTGCTCATGTCATGATTCATGCTCATACGTCAAACTTATGACAATCTTTCACACGTAAAAATGACATAATAAAATCACACGTAATCACACGTACATGCTTATCCCATCAAATTTTACGTACTTCATTTCTCAAGCATGCTAGATTATTCCAACACCTAAAACTTGGTATCCAAACATGACACCACGCAAATCACCATTTATATGCTAAAAATTACATTATTTTTAACTATGAAATAATAGTTCAAGAGGCAATTACCTTTCTAAGGCAATCCTAACAACATACAATCATGTATAATCATGTATAGAAATACCATATAACTCAAGTACAAAATACATTAATTAACAAATTATCACCCAACTTTGATAGCTTATCAATAATTCATCGATAACTTATCACCTATTTGACGATAGCTTATTATTCATTTTTTGATAGCTTATCACTTAAGTACCAATAGCTTATCATCCATTTTATGATAACTTATCATCCAATACCGATAACTTATCATTCCTTTGATGATAGCTTATCACCTAATTACCGATAGCTTATCATCCCTTTGATGATAGGTTATCATCTTTCCTTGATAGGTTATCATTTTCACTTATCACTTTCCTTAATAACCTATCACAATCACTTATCATTTTATGATCACTTATCACTATTTCTACTCCACTTATCATGATAGCCTATGAACTAATCCGTCCATAATTAGTTCTAAACCTCACTTAATCTGACCCTATACGCAATTAATAACCTAACCAAAGATTAGGGAGTTAACTCACTAGTTTAATGGCGGTGATGAACAACGATGAACGACAAGGGCACGACTTGGCTTGGCACGGCAACGGCATGAGCAGCTTGGCTTCAGCGACACGGCGAACGGCGGGTTGGTGCGGCAGTTGGCTTAGACTCAGTGCGGCGCAGCTTAGACGGCAGTAAGGGCACGGCAACGACGAGCGGCATGGCGAAAGAGTGAAAGTGAGAATGAGAATGAGAAAGAGAGAGTGGGTTGTTTTGACTTTTTCTTCTTCACCAAGTTTGCATTTTTTAACATCACAAATGCAACTCCAAACTTTATCCAATTTAACTCTTAAAATCCAAGATAAATCTTAGGCAAATAATTGAAGGAAAGAAAGAAGAGAGAGAGAGAGAGTGGGTGGAAAACTTCTATTTCAAGATTGGCTTCTTCATCAAGTCTTCACTTTTCATTTATCAAAATTATCTCTCTTGCCCATAAATGTGTCCCCTAAAGTCCAAGTTTTCTAGAATGGGTATTTTGGTAATTTCCCCTCTTTGCACTATTCACGAGGGCTTGGCACTATTCACATGAGCTAGGACTTGAATTTAATGGGCTTAGCGGGCTTGGTATCCAAAAGACTCTTTATTTCGGCAGCAAAACGGTAATTTCCTCTTATATGGCCTATTAGTGGCCAAATTTCATAGGAAATAGGCCCGTTGGTTTATGCCAAGTGTGACACCCCAGAACGTTACGCGCTACATGTGTCCTTACCTTTTTATGTTTAGACTATTAAAAAAAAAAAATTCGCATGCGAAAGCACATCACATCAACACCACATAGCACGAGTAATCACAAGAAGTCAATTTACATAATTAACATATGCTTC
>BCNH02000001.1:18909271-18920355 GCA_001662345.2 Metrosideros polymorpha var. glaberrima
CTTATTAACAAAAAGGTCAAATGAGAAAAATTAGTTACATTAATTAGTTTTTGCATTAATTAACCAGTTAAAAATACACCACGGTCTTTCAATTTATGTTATTTAATCTTTTGGTTATTGAGGCCTTTCTCAACTATTATTGTTGATTTTTTATTTTCCTTATATTTAAATTTCAGTTAATTTATTTTCTCTATTTTCTTTTTCCATTGTGATGAAAATATAGATTTAATCCTTAGAAGTAACAAGCATTGTACATGTTAAGGAAAAGTAGAGATAAATTTATCGAAAGTGCTCAAACTTGTTATGAACGTATAATTGAATCCTAAAATTTATCACAAAAATGCAATCAAGTCCTAAAGTCATAAAACTTGTTAAATTGATTCTATCATGTCCTTCTATTGTCTACACTTGTTGAAAATTAGAACTCTATTGTATTTTTGTGACAAGTTTTAAAATTTGATTGCAACAAATTAAACTTGTTTTATCCAAAATTTAGGGAGTTTAATGTAATATCCGTATATAATAATATGGGCGTCTCCTATTTGCTACTTTTCTTTTGAAAGCGCCCTTTCTTTCTTTTATTTTATTTTTTATTTTTTTTGGACTGCTCTAGCAGGCGAAGCCTCCGGACTCGCGGTCCGTCACACTTGTTCATTCGGAAACTCGTAATCTCGAGCCGTGTTGTTCCTCGTTTTACTCTCGTCTTTACATTTCGAGGTTCTCATCGTTCGTGTCGTCGAATCATTTGTCTCCTATCAAGCAAGTTTTGTGCGTTTGGAGAGACGCTAATGTCCTCAATTTTCAAGTTTTTGAGTAGAGATTTTAGCTGTGCTGGTTTGTGTGGTGAATTTTGGTTTTATTTATTTATTTATTTGTGGATCTGAAATTGAGATCCACTTCAATGGCAGATGGGAACGAAACGTCCGAAACCTGAAGTGGCAGAGAAAGAGAGGACGAAAGACCTGTCCGTTCCGCCGGGTTTCGCGTCTCTCACATCCTTCCTCCTCAAGAGAGCGGAAGAGGCGAACGCGGAGCCTGCTGCGGCAGATGCCTCCATCAATCGCAGACCTTGGGTGCTTCACCGCGAGAGCGGAACCGGTCACAGCGCACAAGATTCCGACTCAGCGAAGCGCGATGCGGTCGTGGTAACTTCTCGTTTCCCCTTAGGCCTTGTGCTCGGAATGGAATGGGATGCGGATAGAGGAATCACATTTCACGTAGTCGAATCCCTTCGCGTTGTTGTCTGTTGTTTGTTTACTTTCATAGACCACCGAAACATTTTATCAAGCACGTGGAGTGCAATGCTCAAGTTGATTCAACATATTGTTGCCTACTTGTAGTTGGCATTGGCATAATCTTCAAGGAAAGTGGAATGGTTTCCCCAACATTTCTTTGTATGTATCTGGCTGTAGATGATGCAATCACTGAACATTACTACGATTACAACAAATTAGTTGTTTTGATATGCAGAATTTGCCATGCAAGTAAGTGTTTCCAGGATATTGCGTGTGTCAGTGTGTTTCTCTTAGAGAGAGAGAGAGAGAGAGAGGGAGGGAGGGAGGGATTTAGCTCATATGAGGGCATGAGCAATGATGGAGACTCGGAAAGAGCTCATTAAGTGAGGGAGAACAAGTGACATAGATGATTCCATGGGAGGATAATTTGATTACCTCCATCGGCTAGGTAATGGGATTCCGGGATTTTTTGAAACCTTATTACTTTAGTAATCTTGTTCCTAGCATAAAAATGTCACCAAACAGAAGTAAGGTTTATCAGGAGTTGGATTCCATTTCCGAAGTGAACCAACAAGGCCTTTCTTTCAGTTGAGGCATCATACCAGTCACCTTTGAGTAATTATACTGGGTCTCAACACAGTAGAGATACTTGGTGCGGAAAGAAGTTTTTCACATATATATCAATGAAGCAAGATGGCCGTAAAGTTGTCTTGTTGCTATATTACCTGAATAAGCTACTGCAAGCCCTCATGGACTATGAATTGTCATGTAATTTTGCCAATGTGAATTCTAGATGTTCATTACTTGTGGGGTTTAAATGAGGAAACTGTTGCACCAGCCTTGAGGCCTTTGCTCAGGGCTGGTTCTTTGTTCATTCTTGGAAATCTGTAATCTGTTACAGGTTTCAGATTCTGGATGTTTACTGACCTTCACTTGAAGTTAAGACAGCTGAATGTTGAACCTGTTTCTTTTCTCCCAGAAGGTGATTTTCAATTAAAGTGTTACCGTTCAAATATGAACATCGACTTTTTAATAGGCCAGACTACATATGAGTTGATATGATGCTAGGTTGTGAATCTTTTTGGGAGTTGATGCAACATTCGAATTTGATCACGCAGATAGAAAAATTTCCTCTAATTCACTTGGTTTTTTCTACCTGAGAACAATGGATTTTTGTCTTCATATTCTTTTCATTTCACCCTTTAATTTATTCAATTGCATGCATTTGAGAGTTTGTCTATTTTTCTATATGTTTGCTTATTTTACACTATTTGACTTGGAGAGTCTGAAACTAGTTCAGTTTCCTATCTTGCTTTTCTAGAACAGGTACAAGCTGGAAGGGATTCTGAAAATGCAATAACTTGTATCCTTGAGGAGACTCCTGTTTTCCGACCAACTGAAGAGGTAATCCTTCTAATAAACTCTAGGTTGATTACAGAAAATGTCTGTGTAAATAATTATAGTCAAGGGTACCACTAGATTCCTGTGTCTAACCCACAGTGAAATTGAGGTCAATTTAGATTTTTTCGAATTTGATTGCCAGGAATTCGGTGACCCCCTTAAGTACCTAACAAGCTTACGCCAGAGAGCAGAAGCATATGGGATCTGTCGTGTTGTTCCTCCCCCCTCTTGGAAGCCTTCGTGCCAATTAACTGAGAAAAATATATGGGGAAGTGCTACATTCAGGACTCAAGTACAACGAATTGATTTGCTGCTAGATACCCGTTTGCCAAGGGAAACAGTTAAATGTAATGGAAATGCAGACTGTGAAAACCAAAATATATTGACATTGGCCTCTGATGAAGGTGTCCAAAAGAAATGTGACTTTTACCTTTGTGACGATGGGTGCCTTCGTACTGAAGGCGTTCAATGGGAATGTGGTCCAGAATATACTCTCGAAACTTTCAAGAAATATGCTGATGATTTTCAGGAAAACTATTTCCTGAAAAAGGATTATAATATGAAGTCAGATGATGATGTGCAGAATATTGAGTGCGAATATAGACGGATATGTGAGAATCCTACTGATAGACTTGAGGTAAAGGAGAGATAGTGAGTATGTTGACTTCTTTGTTTCACTTGCTACTAACTGGTCTCTTATGCTCTTGTAGGTGTTATGCAGCGATGATTTGGATTCTAGAACTTTTGGCAGTGGATTCTCTTCTACCTTTAATTCAGGGTGGAATCTGAATGATTTACCAAGGCTTTCTGGTTCTCTTCTTTCTTTTGAGAGCTTCAGTACATGTAGTATTTTGGCACCTAAGCTACATGTGGGTATGTGCTTTGCAACAAGTCTCTGGGTAAGATTTGAAAGCTTCTTTGTGCATGTTAATACGTTTTTGTTCATTCTCGCTAATGCAATCCTGCTTTAGTTATATTATAGCTATTAAACTTATATGGGTCTTCCTAGTCCTAGATATTGCTTTCTTGGTGTGCCGCTTCATATTTGCTTGGTTTTGCAAGTTCATTTCTCAGCTAATATTATTGTGGACTCCTCTTTCATGCTAATTTATTCATGTCTTTTACAACTGTTTATGGCCTGACTTTGCCGCTAATGTTGGAAGCAGAAATGTGAAGAACACTGCTTATATTCTGTATGCTATATGCATATTGGTGCTCCCACAATTTGGTACTGCATCCCAGGTAGATATCGCAATAAGTTTGAGGCTATCGTTAAGAAGTATTCCATGGAGTTGCTATCTGAACGGCATGAGTTGAACGTGGTAAGTACCTATTAATTATTAGAATTTGGTGGTTATTTCATATGTTTGGTTACCAATATCACTGGGGTCACTAATATGTCGCCCAATGTATAGAAATATCGAAATGATTTTCAATTGATGCCCTTTGTCTAGTTTCCAGCCAAATGTTGACATGTCCACCTACAAGATATTTTCTTTATAGACGACATGTGGTGCTACATTTTGCGTCATACCTAAAAATGATAACTAAAAACAGAGAGAGAGAGAGAGAGAGAGAGAGAGAGATGATCGCTACCATACACAACAGATTGGTGACAACTGAATGACTTTCGAATGTATAGTGACAATTGAATTCAATGGTGACAATGAAAAACGACCTAAAGTTGAATGACCTATTATGGAAGTTACTGGGTATTTATATTGTAGATACTGTGCTTCTATTTTCCGCCATCAGCCAATACCTCTTGACTTTTTGGCTAAAGTTTCGCCTCTGAATCAGCAACTGAGATAAGATTGCTTAGCTCCTATATGTTCCAGTTTGTCAGAGTCAGGTAGAAGATCTCATCTACTCTTCAAGAGTTTTAAGTTCTCTTGATTTTGAATCTTAATGTTATCCTTTGATTTATTTTTTAAGTCCTCCATCTACACTTCTTGTGCGCTCTGTATATTCTCTCAATGCTGTGATATGCTTTGATCTACTTAGACAACCTTTTAGCATCAGAACAAGACTTGCCAATTAAAAAATTCATGTGCTGCTTGTTCTGATATTGTTGTGGAATTGTAAAGAGCTTCACAAGAATATTGAAGTGGCTATCGGAACACATTTTGTGGTGTTAAAGTTTTTGTCCTAACTATGCTTGTGGGAAGTTGAGTGAATATTTGCTATTTCCTTTTAACATTTCTTTCATTTTTCAAAATGTCAGTTCTACATTGGAGAGATGTGTATAATTACAATCCTACAACCTAACATAGTATTTGATTGATGTGTAAATTTGTAATATTGGATGCAGTTTTCTCATTTATTTCCGTCAACACTGAAAAGCCAGGGTATACCTGTCTACCGTTGTGTTCAGAATCCAGGAGAGTTAATTGTTATTTTTCCGGGGGCATATAAATCAGGATTTGGCTGTGGATTTAACTGTTTGGAAGCCGTTAATGTTGCTCCCCTTGATTGGTTATCTCATGGACAGAATGTTGTTGAACTTTATTGTGAGAAAAGGAGAAAGACAATGATTTCCCGTGATAAGCTGTTGCTTGGAGGAGCTAGGGAAGCTGTGAGGGCACAGTGGGAACTTTTACTGTTGAAAAAGGAGACTGCAGATAACTTAAGGTGGAAACATGCATGTGGAAAAGATGGGATCCTGGTCAAAGCACTCAAGGTATAGTTCCTGGAATTGTTGCTACATAAATCTGAAGGTTCAAATCACTATGCTAGCCCTTGATTATTATGTAATTCATGGATTGTGATGTGGAGAAGAAGTTGTCATGCTTGGTACAAATTCTCAATTTCTTTGTCAAATGACTGAATGGTTCAACACCTCTTGTCCAACGGAATCGAACTATTAAGAAATTTTTGGGGATCGCAAGAGAGGGGGAAAGCCCAAAAGGCAATATCTTTACTCCACTTACATAGTTTACAATTACATAAATGCTCTGTATATGAAGCATAGAGAGACAATCTACTTCATACCCAAATTTCTAAGTACAGTACCTTGAACTTATTTAACTTGCCAAAAATATTTCGATACTACTGCATACTCTTTGACACTTTTTCTCAAACTGAAGCATATCCAGCTTAGTTGAAATATTATAAATGAGGAGGAATATTGAACACGATGCTAATGGGGCCATTACTCTGGAGTCTTAACTACACGAGACAGTGCTAATAGCACCGTTTGAAGTCAACTGAAATTAGAAAATTAGCTACCAAGAATTAAGAGCTGAGGTCAACTTGGAAGAAAAAATCACATACAAAGAATTAAGAGCTCCCTGTGTAATGTAATTGTTATTAATTCTTAAAGCTTTTGTGGGCATTTGTTTGTCTAGGTAGTAACCAACTCCTTTTGTCTTAACTTCTGTGGTGCACTTGATTTATTTTTTAACAAAGACAATGTGCTTCTAATGTTGCTTATCAGCCTTTTCTTTCTCTTCCTTGTTCTTTTCTTTTCCCTAGTCACGAGTTAAATGGGAGAGTCTAAGGAGAGAATATCTTTGCAACTCTTCACAGTCAAAGAAAATGGACCTGAACTTTGATGCTTCAAGTAAGAGAGAATGCAGCATATGTCACTTCGATTTGCATCTTTCTGCAGTGTTCTGCAAATGTTCAAGGGACAAATATTCATGTCTAGAGCATGCTACACAAATTTGCTGTTGTGCTTGGACCAGTAGAATTTTCCTGTTTCGCTATGAAGTTAGTGAGCTGAACCTCCTTATTGGAGCTTTGGAAGGGAAGCTCAGCGCTGTGTACAAATGGGCCAAAGTTCTTGGGCTTGCTTTTACGTCTTCCGCGAAACATCTACCGGCGAGTTCTATTCTTGCAAGCAAGTCCACCTCAGATGCTGAACCAACTGATTCAGGACAAAAGGTTAGCACAAGTGCAAGCATCACCTCTAGAGCTTACATCAAGGCTGAACTGAAGGAACGTTTGATTAAAAAAATGTCTTCAGATGGATTGAGGGGTGAAGTAAACAATGATCCTGGGAAAGCAGAAAGCTCATCGCATTCGCACAGACAGATTATGGGGGTTCTATCTGAAAGTGCAAGTGTATCAGTCTCCTCAGACTCTGAAGTGGAGATAAGTAATTTTGTACTCCATTCCGGGGTAAAACCTGCAGAATCAAATAATGTGATGGCATCCACCAAACAAAGCATTGTCGACAGTCCTACTTCAACTGTGAAGAAAGCACCTTCTTTTGGCAAACCAGCACCTGGGAAATTAATGGCAAAGGATGCTAAATCTTGTTCACCACTTAATGTCATTGAGCTAAGTGATGATGACAACAACTAACACGTCTTTGGTAGATCTACTGCGCTCTTGCTGAAGTATACATGGTCTGCATCTAAATGTTGTGTTATAGTGGACTCTTTTGTTATACCAGTGTTGGGTATAGATCATGCCAAAAGATATCTCGCAAGAAATGTTTCTGCTAATCTTGTTTATAGTCAATGACTAAGTGCGAATCTGTAAGAATAGAACGCTCAGATCTTTTGTTCTAGAGTTTTTATATTCTCTCTATAATCCCTGAAGAATGCTTATGCCTTATTTTTTTCTTCTTTTGTCTTGAATGCTAATGCTTTAGTTATACTACACCAGTAGTTGGCTCCTTTTGGCAATAGCTTGCTCCCAGCTTTGTCACATTGTTGACAAGTACCTTTAATTGTGTATTCTGAATTTCTGGTAACTTCCACTGTCTTATTGCACTCTGTTCATCGAAATATAAGGTTGATATCATACTTGGATTGAGGTTTTCGCCACAAGAATTCTGGGTATGATCAAGGTTGAGGAAGTTCATGCCAAGAAAATCCTACTATACCCACCAATTTAATTGCTGTGATATTGGAAGATTTGCAATTGAAGGTGATGAATACTCATGAATCTTCGGAGAAGCATATAAAAAGGTATGACATGTTATGGAAGTAAGATGAGGAAGAAATTATTATGAAATTGATGAAGGAAGATGAGATGGTATATTAATACGGACTGCTTAATAAAGTGAAGACTTAAAAATTTGATGATAGATAGAATAGATCAGATCTATCCAAGAATCGCTAAGAGGAGAGCATGAGAGATGGTACCTTACAACTGGAAAAGGTCTGGTTGCGTAGTCAAACGTTTAGTTTGGACGTGACAGGTTTCATGCTTAAACAGAACATCTGTTAATGAATGTAATCTTAGATTAGGGGTCATACCCTGTGATGATAGAAGTCTTACCTGATGAACAAGGACAGGGAGGTTTGCATGCATTAATGGAATTAGTCGAGTCAAAAGTTCGGTTATCCCGTGTGATAAAAAAGTTGGTACCCTGGGATTATAGGATATAGTGTTCTAAGTTATGCCAATCCTTAGAAGTTTCTTTTCTTTGAATGAAAAGTTTTTCCATTAGAATGAAGTGATGCCACTCAACTTGCGATCTAATCTTTCATAAGGACAAATATCATCTAGTGAACACTACTATAAGTAACTTAGATGAATTGGAAGCTTCCAAAACTAAAAATAAAAAATTGGACTCAAAAAGACCCAAACTTTTTTAGAATGAGAAGTTCTTTCATTCGAATGCCGTTCAACTAGCGATCTAATCTGTCCCAAAGATGAATATCATCTAAATAAACAATATTATAAGTAACTTAGATGAATTGGAAGCTCTCAAAACTACAAATCAAACATTGCACCCGAAACGATCCAAACTTTTTTAGAATGGGAAGTTCTTCCATTGGAATGAAGTTAAGGCACTCAACTTGCGTCTAATCTTTCCCAGCGATGAATATGATCTAAATGAACACTATTGAAAGTAACTTTGAAGAATTTGAAGCTCCCAAAACTACGAATCAAATATTAAACCCAAAAAGACCCAAACTTTCTTGGAATGAAAAGTTCCCCCATTGGAATTAGGTCTTGGCGCTCAACTTGCTATCTAATCTTTGCCAAGCTCAAATATCATCTAAATGAACCGTATTATAAGTAACTTAGAGTAATTGGAAGCACAAAAAACTACAAAGCAAACATTGAACTCAAAAGCACCTAAACTTTCTTAGAATGAGAAGTTCTTCCATTCGAATGGAATTCAACTACCAATCTAATCTGTCTCAATGACGAATATCATCTAAATGAACACAATTATAAGTAACTTAGATAAATTGGAAGCTCCTAAAAACCTACAAATCAAATATTGGACCCAAAACGACCTAAACTTTCTTAGAATAGGAAGTTCTTCCATTGGAAAGAAGTCAAGGCACTCAACTTGCGTCTAATCTTTCCCAACGATGAATATGATCTAAATGAAAACTATTGAAAGTAGCTTAGATGAATTCGAAACTCCCAAAACTATGAATCAAACATTGGACCCAAACTTTCTTGGAATGAGGTCATGGCTATCATGGCCTGGGTCGGCCCTCGGGCCGCGACTATCTCGAAACTTTTCTTGGGTCATTCTAAATGCGACGTCCTAAGACGCATCGTCAACTTGTTCTTTTTATCTTTTGATTAACGCAAGCAAAAACGATTAATAACCACCCAAACAATCACGACAATAGGGATAGCATGAAAAAACAACAAAACTACAATCGTTAGCAAAACACACTTTATTTATATGCTTGTTAATCCTATGAAGTTTATTTATACAAGTCTTCACTATGGGCCGCTTCCTATCGAGACCATAAAAAAGATACCCAGGTTAAGGTTAACCTATCTCCGCTAAGTCAGGGTTACACTAAAAAGTCCGTACTACAAGCTTGATCTAGAGGATGTAGTAGTCGGGAGGAGGCTCAGGATCGCTCTTCCCATTCGGGTCAGATTTCAGATCTTCTACAACATCGTCAAGAGTCTCTATATCCATAGGATCCCATACTTCCTCACTTGGAGCTCCACCTCCATTAGGACCATCAAAACCCCTTAGCGGACCAAAGAGAGCTTTACCGTGGCAGACGAACCACGCCTTGAATCGGTGGGGTATCAGGTGCCTCAACCTCTCATCAACCCAGACCGTCGTAACGTGGAGTTCAAAATTGTGGTCCACACCTGGGACCAGGTGCGATGTTATAATGAGACTTTGGTCCGTAGAAACCCCGAACCGCACTAGTCGCACATCCATACTACATGTCTGAAAAGTAGTTAACAACAACGAGTGAGATAAATTTCAGTAAGTTAACAACCTAAGCCTCGTATAGGATGCTGATTTGCCTAGAGCATACCCTAAACATGCAACTTATTATCGATGGCAGATCAATAGCGAGCAATTTTTGCTCTACTTAATCTATAACAGGTTTGAGCGACTCAACTCATTCAACGAACAAATCGCAAGCATTCTTACCTCGCCTTGACCCTACATGATATCAGTTATAGCATTCCATAGACAATGCATTAGACAAGGCACATAATCATACCACATAATACCATTTTCTCATGCGTAATGCATCCAAGCATATTCCATTTTATTGCCTAGTGATTACGACCCCTCTTGGCCACAGCACAACCTGAAGGTTGGTGGTCTCGACTACTTTGGGCCAAGGCATAACCCGAAGGTTGGCGATTTTCCGGCATGATCGGGCATCTTCCCGCCCCATCGGGCACGGCAACGTCTTGACCTCCCTTGAAAATAGACGACATTCCCTAAGGAGCATCGGTTCGGCCTCTACCACAATCCGACATCCGAACCCCCGCCGGGCATCCGATCAAATCGGGTATCGTCTCCAAAACCTTTAGGGGTCCGTACTCTTTTGTGATCACACGAGCACACCAATCATGCATGCCAATTTCATTTCTTCTCATTTAGCTAATGTAGCCATGATTCATACTTATGCCATGATACGTGCTTATACATCAAACTTATTGCAATCTTTTACACGTAAAAATGCAATAAAATAATCACATGTGATCACACAGACATGCTTTGTGATATCTCCAAATTTCGACCACTGTACTAAGATCGAATTCGATGGGTTTTAACCATAAATTTTAATCCGATAAAGAGTATTGGATGTTACGTAATAGAGATATCAAAGTTTATCGATAAACCATAAATTTTTGGATAAATGACGGTAAGCCAAAACTTGAGAACCAAAAAGAAGTTATGGACTTGGCATGAACCGACGGGTCTATTTCCTATGAAATTCGGCCACCAAGAGACCCTATAAGAGGAAATTACCGTTTTGCCCTCAAAAGCCCATTTTTAGCCCAAATAAAGAGCCCATTGGATATCTAGCCCATTAAGCCCATGTGAATAGTCCAAGCCCATATGAATAGTGCAAAGAGGGGAAATTACCAAAATACCCCTTCTAAAAACTTGAACTTTAAGGAACAAAAATTTATGGACATAAGACAAGCTAATTTAAGGCTTGGGCATGAAAGTCTTCTTCTTCTTTTCCTTCGTTGTGGCAGCCCCCCCCCCTCTCTCTCTCTCTTCTTTCTTCTTTCTTCTTTCTTTCCTTCCAT
>BCNH02000001.1:18968315-18985788 GCA_001662345.2 Metrosideros polymorpha var. glaberrima
CTCAAAAGGACCTAAAGTTTCTTAGAATTAGATGTTTTTCCATTCGAATTTAGTTCAATAAGCGATCTAATCTGTGCCAAGGAAGAATATCATCCAAATGAATGCTATTATAAGTAACTTAGATTAATTGAAAGCTTCCAAAACTATAAATCAAACTTTGGACCCAAAACAACCCAAACTTTTTGAAATGAGAAGTTCTTCCACTAGAATGAAGTCAAGGCACTCAACTTGAGTCTAATTTTTCCCAAAGATGAATATAATTTAAATGAAAACTATTGAAAGTAACTTTGATGAATTAGAAGCTCCTAAAACCATCAATCAAACATTGGACCCAAATGACTTAAACTTTCTTAGAATGACAAGTTCCTCCATTGGAATGAGGTCGTGGCAATCAACTTGCTGTCTAATCTTTGCCAAGGTCGAATATCATCTAACTGAACACTATTGTAAGTAACTTAGATAAATTGTAAGCTCCCAAAACTACAAATCAAACATTAGACCCAAAAGAAGCCAAACTTTCTTATAATGAGAAGTTCTTCCAATAGAATGAAGTTATGCCACTCAACTTGCGGTCAAATCTCTCCCTAAGGACTAATATTATCTTAATGAGCACTACTATAAGTAACTTCAATCAATTGGAAGCTCCCAAAATTACAAATCACAATTGGACATAAAAGGACCCAAACTTTCTTAGAATGAGAAGTTCTTCTATTGGAATGCAGTTCAACTAGCGATCTAATGTGTCCCAATGATGAATATCATCTAAGTGAACACTATTAAAAGTAACTTAGATGAATTGAAAGCTTCTAAGTCTACAAATCAAACATTGGACCCAAACTTTCTTAGAATGGGAAGTTCTTCCATTGGAATGGTGTCAAGGCACTCAACTTGCGTCTAATCTTTCCCAACAATGAATATGATCTAACTGAAAACTATTGAAAGTAACTTTGATGAATTGAAAGCTCTCAAAACTACGAAGTAAACATTGGGCCCAAAAGGACTTAAACTCACTTGGAATGACAAGTTCCGTCATTCTAATGAGGTCGTGGCACTCAACTTGCTCTCGAATCTTTGCGAAGGTCGAATATCATCTAATGATCACTA
The DNA here is from genome assembly GCA_001662345.2 of Metrosideros polymorpha var. glaberrima. Taxonomy (NCBI): domain Eukaryota; kingdom Viridiplantae; phylum Streptophyta; class Magnoliopsida; order Myrtales; family Myrtaceae; genus Metrosideros; species Metrosideros polymorpha. The sequence goes on from BCNH02000001.1 coordinate 18,969,420, forward strand.
TTATAAGTAACTTAGATAAATTGTAAGCTCCCAAAACTACAAATGAAACATTGGACCTAAAAGGAGCCAAACTTTATTATAATGAAAAGTTCTTGCATTAGAATGAAGTGATGCCACTCAACTTGCGATCAAATCTTTTCCTAAGGATGAATATCATCTTAATGAACACTACTATAAGTAACTTAGAAGAATTCGAAGCTCCCAAAATTACAAATAAAAAATTGGACTTAAAAGGACCCAAACTTTCTTAGAATGAGAAGTTCTTCCATTCGAATGCAGTTCAACTAGCGATCTAATCTGTCTCAAGGACAAATATCATCTAAGTGAACACTATTACAAGTAACTTAGATGAATTGGAAGCTTCTGAAACTAAACATCAAACATTGGACCCAAAACGACCCGAACTTTCTTAGAATGGGAAGTTCTTCCATTGGAATGAAGTCAAGGCACCCAACTTGTGTCTAATCTTTCCCACCGATGAATATGATCTAAATGAAAACTATTGACAGAAACTTTGATGAATTGGAAACTCCCAAAACTACGAATCAAACATTGGACCCAAATTGACTTAAACTTTCTTAGAATGACAAGTTCCTCCATTCGAATGAGGCCGTGGCACTCAACTTGCTGTATAATCTTTGCCAAGGTTGAGTATCATTTAAATGAATACTATTATAAGTAACTTAGATGAATTTTCATCTCCCAAACCTAGAAATCAAACATTGGACCCAAATGGAGCCAAACTTTCTCAGAATGAGAAGTTCTTCCATTAGAATGAAGTTATGCCACTCAACATGCGATCTAATCTTTCCCTCAAAATGAATATCATCTTAATGAACACTACTATAAGTAACTGAGATGAATTGAAAGCTCCCAAAACTACAAATCAAAATTTAGAATCAAAATAAACTTTTTTAGAATGAGAAGTTCTTCCATTTGAATGCAGTTTGAAGCTTCTAAAACTACAAATTAAACATTGGACCTAAAACGACCCAAACTTTCTTAGAATGGGAAGTTCTTCCATTCGATAAAGTCAAGGAACAAAACTTGCGTCTAATCTTTCCCAACGATGAATATGATCTAAATGAAAACTATTGAAAGTACGAATCAAACATTGGACCCAAAAGGACTTAAATTTTCTTACAATGACAAGTTCTTCCATTCGAATGAGGTCGTGGCATTCAACTTGCTGTCTGTTCTTTGCCAAGGTCGAATATCATCTAAATGAACACTATTATAAGTAAATTAGATGAATTGTCAACTCCGAAAACTATGAATCAAACATTAGACACAAAAGGAGCCAAACTTTTTTAAAATGAGAAGTTCTTCCATTAGAATGAAGTTATGCCACTCAACTTGCGATCAAATCTTCTCCTAAGGATGAATATCATCTTAATGAACACTACTATAAGTAACTTAGACGAATTGGAAGCTCCTAAAACTACAAATCAAAAATTGGACTTAAAAGGACCTAAACTTTCTTAGAATGAGAAGTTCTTCCATTCGAATGCTGTTCAACTAGCGATCTAATCTCTCCCAAGGACGAATATCATCTAAATGTGTGACATTCTGAATTTCGACCCATTTCGAAGCTTTTGAATGAATGAAATATCAATTGATGTATTTCAGTAAATCTCACTCGGAATTGATCACTCTTAAGTTAACGAGGAATTAAGTACGTGGACCAAAGAACTCGACCCTAGATTAACGACTTGACCATAAGGATTGCCGAGGGAACATCCTGTGCCATCATAGGCCGTTCAAAGATTGGTTTTAGAACGATTTGCTAGCATTATATGATTGGTCCGCAGGTGATTCCGTATGACCAGATTATAATTTGCGAATTAACCTAAACCAGATTTATAACGAACGCGACCTTTGTAACCAACGATTGACCCTCGTAATTACATGAGAATCAAAGTCGCCATGGTTCGAATAACTTTAAAACGTGACGGTGATCACGGGTCGATACGCATAAAACCCTAAAAGCCACTCGTTAGTTCGAGACGCCCTGAAATTACTATTCGTGGATTTTAGTCACGAATTGGACTTTGAAATTGGACGTCGATCATTCGAGAATTTCGACAATGAAACATTGGAATCGTCTTGTCGAGACTTTTTGAATTTGGGGTTGTTTCGACGTAGATTGGAAATCGGTATTTAAGGGAATTAATTTGGAAATTCCTTGCACCCCAAAATTTAGGCTCATTCCTTAGATTTTTTAATTGAGAGTACATTTAATTTTTGGCCCCCTATGGGATCAAAACTTTAGGGCATTAATGCCTTAAATGTGTATTTTTTTGCATAAGAGACAAGAGCGAGATTTTTGTGGGCTCTCTTCTTTGACTTTTAAGCCACCCATCACCTCTTGTCTTTCTCTCTCTTACTTTATGTCACTCAACCCATCACTCATAGCCATCACTAGACTTCCCCTCATGTCACATTGTTGTCGTTCCCCACAAACCCTACCAAAGCTTCCCAAACAAGCCAAGGTGAAGTTCAAGACAACCTCATTCTCTCTCCCTCTCATAATTTCGAATTTCACTCTCTCTTTCACTCACTCTCTCTCATTTTTCTCATCCCTCTCCCTTCTTGTTCGACCACCACCACCACCATGCCATCCACACCTACCACCACCGTGAGCCACCTCCGCTTGTGACCGCCGTGCACCGCCGTTCGCCCGAGAAGCCGAGGACCTCGCTGGACCAACTTGTGCCATGAGCTCTAGGGGAGATTTTGGGGACTTTTCTTGCTTGGATGTTTGGTGAGTCATCCCTAAACCTATGTTAGTACTCTAGGTTACTAATAGACAAGTATGGATGACGTTTTGAGGCCTTTTGTGGGCTGTTCATAGTGGGAACGCAAGGGATCCGAATTTGCACTATATGGGATTTTTCATGTTGGATGATTTGTAGGCTTGACATAATGATATTTAGGTGGTTATGAGCATGTTTGGTAGGGTTTTTGTTGAGATCTAGTGGTTGTTTGGATGCATGAACAGTACCACCGAATTTATGCCTTATGGAGTGCTTCGTGCTTAAATGTTTGTAAGTTTTATGAAATGTCTTGTATGATTCGTTGCTAGATGGTCCATGAGTGACTGAATATGTAAATGATGTTATCTTGTGTCATGCAAAACGATTATGTGAGTTGTGGTTGTAAGACATGCCATAAGTGCAAGCTGATGTATATGGCCTATTCATGCATGTTGGTTAATTGAGAGCCTACGTATACTCGGCCTTGTGTGATTATGGGTGATTCATAAGTGTGGCGAGTGAATGTTGCTGATGTTGGATCATAATGATCCCGGCACTATGAGAGGCTATAAGGAAAGCTGTATAGTAAAAGCTACATATTACTTATTATATGGCCCGATGAGACCGTCCGATGAACCGATAAGTTGTTTGCAAGATAGGGCGGACCGATGAGCCAACCAGATTAATATGGCTCGGGCGCTAAAGCACATAGTGAGAGTTGGATAGCGAGATTATGACTTATCTGTCATGAAAGTTGGATAATGAGTATTGAGTTTTTAATGGAAAGCACTGCTTGTGAATCATGGAATTATTTTATGCCACAAGAACACAGCCTAGCCCTAATGAAGTACTTGTGAGCTTGTAAACTGCTTTTAAATTGAAAATTTAAATGTCTGATGTCGTGTCTTCATTTTATTGGCTCTTGGTCCTATGAATGCTTGGGGTTAGAACTTGCACGTTATAAGAGTATGGAGGTACCTTTGTCCTAGCGTAGGGTTAGGTTTGCCTTACTGAGATTTATTCTCACCCCGTCGTGGGATTTATCATTTTCAAACTCTAAACCGTAAGTATGCCGCCTAAGCGTTATGGAATGCCGATAGATTTTGCGACGATAATCACTGAATACCCCCTAGTCGAAGGTAAGATGTACATCCGAAGAGGGACTATAGTTTATGTTGACAAAGGGGACCCTTATTGGAAACTGCGTACCTACGAGGCATGGTTCTATCGTGATGAGAAGGGATGGAGGTTGGACCCCTGAAGGATTTTGATGTGCCATTTTGTTTAATCCCGAGTTGGTGCGACCCCGCTCCTTCGAAGGGTGAGGTGTACAACCCTACCTTCAAGGTTCAAGCGAGCCAACCGTCTCCACCTGTTATTGTCGTGGATGCCCAAGGCATAGAGCCTATCGCTTCTGAAGTCATGTTTGACCCTCAAGAAGAAGAGGAAGATGCTAGTGATGGCGAGCCCGACGTCTAGTTGCATCTGTAGCATCTTTTTGTCTAACCTCGTATGGTAGCAGGTGTAGTTTTGGACTAGTGACTCTCTCCCTTTCGTCGAACTATGTTGTCGTTTTCCCTAAGTTGTACACTTTTGTATTCGACTAACTTTGGTTATGTTATGAATCCTTTCAGTCATCTTGTTTTATCATATGTACGGAGTTATTTGCACTACTACATGCATCCTTTATTCCACACTATTGCTGCTGGCATAACATCCTGGTTGTTACGAAATCGAAACGGAAGTTGAACGGGATGTTATCGCGCTCATATGGTCTGGGACGTGACATCCCCGTCTAAATTGGTACCAAAGCAAGGTTAGGTTGATCCAAGTTGGTCGAAGCCTTGAGTGATAAGGAGAGATGACTTTAGGATAGTCAGGTAGTGAGACTTTGGGCATTCGTTAGAATTAGGCACGAATCGCATGACATGTGAATTGGCTTAGGTCTCTAATTCCTAGATGGAATTATACGGTTTAGGTGTAGTGAGGATTAGTAGGAATGAGCAATCGAGGTAGACGCACAAGAGGAGCATCTAGCTTAAGAGCGCCAGAGGTACAGGACCCGAGAGTCGATGGGGTCATTAGTGCACTGGAGGAGATTAGCAATCTGATGGGTAGGCAAGCTCACGAAAGGGCTGCAACTGTTGTCCGAGAGGCTCAAGAAAGGGCTGCTACAGCCGCCCAAGTCGCTGGAGACGCTGTTGCTGCTGCTAATGTTGCAAATGGAAATAATAGGAACAACAGTCAGGGTAACGGAGGCGGCAACGCACAAGGCCATGGGAGTCAAATGGTGGGTCAACTAGTAGAACAATTTTTGAAGCTTAAGCCGTCTAAGTTTGATGGCAAAGGGGACCCTGCGGCTACCCCAAGATGGATTTAGGAACTGGAAAAGGCCTTTGATGTTTTAGGGTGCACCGAAGCTGAGAAAGTACTCTGGCAGTTTACCAACTCGAAGGTACTGTGAATGATTGGTGGAAGGCCACAAAGGGGAGAGTTTTCCCAGAAGGAGTTGTGCCAAATTAGACCGTCTTTGCTGAGACCTTTAATGGAAAGTACTTTTCAGTGGCTGCCCAAGAACAAAGGCTGATTGAGTTCCAGAATCTCCGCTAGAATCATATGACCATCGAGGCTGAGTTCGCAAGACTCTCCAAGTATGTGCCACGAATGGTTGAGAACCCTCTAGATAGGGCAAGGAGGTTTAGAGACTGGCTGAGGCCCAATCTGAGAAGTCAATTGGTGCCGCTAAACTTGATGGATTATGATGAACTTTATGAGCGAGGTTAGTTGATAGAAAGATATATAAGGGAAAGAGGAACCACTCCTAGACCGCGATTTAGTCATGCAAGGGACAACCAAAACTTTGGCAAGGGGCCTATAATGAACAACAGGTGATTCGTCCCTCCCGTTAAGAAGAATATCGGAAAGCTGACTTTTCGGAACGACTGGAATTGTCGCCTTTGCGGACGGAAGCATGGAAATGGGCCTTGTTCCAGTCAGTCAGGAGCATGCTTCAAGTGTGGTCAGATGGGCCATCTTACAAGATAGTGTAGGAACCCAGCCGTGGGACCTCAGTATCAACAACCACGACCCCAACCTGGATCGCAGATAGGAGCTTCCCCACGAGCCAATTTGAACAGGACGCTAGCTCAAGGAAGGGTATATATTGTGGCGCGCAAGGAGGCCGAGAATACGTCTGGCGTGGTCACAAGTAAGGTCTATCTATGTGACCAAGCTGCTTATGCTTTATTTGATCCTAGAGCGTCGCATTCTTTTGTATCTGCACAATTTGCTGATTTGGCCGAATGGGAATTAAAACCGTTGAGTGTAGTATTTCATGTTACTACGCCTTTCAGGGATAAGGTGCTAGTCTCGTTAGGATGCCAGAACTGTAAGATAGTCATTGGTGGTAGCGAAGGATTGATAGACTTGGCTGTGCTAGCAATGCATGACTTCGATGTTATTAATTGAATGGATTGGTTGGGTAGGGAAAGAGCTATAGTGGATTATGATAGTAGGGTGATCCATTTTCATCCGATTGGTCACCCTAGATTCGAATTCGTAGGGAGTCGAGGAGGAACCTCGATCCCTTTAATCTCGTCACTTGAGGTGACTAAGTTGATGGACAATGGATGCGAAGCTTACTTGGCTATCGTGGTTGATCCGACGATCAAGGAACCTAAGTTAGAGGATATAGCTGTAGTGCGCGAATTTCTCGATGTCTTTCCTCATGAATTGCCGGGATTGCCACCTGAAAGAGAAGTGGAATTCTTGATTGAATTAGCTCCTAGAACAGAGCCAATTTCAAAGGCACCTTATAGAATGTCTTTGTCGGAGTTGAAGGAATTAAAGGTTCAGATGCAAGAGCTGCTGGATAAAGGGTTTATTCGCCCAAGTGCATCGCCTTGGGGAGTGCCGGTATTGTTCTTAAGGAAAAAGGATGGGTCATTACGTCTGTGCATTGACTATAGTCAATTGAATCAGGTGACCGTTACGAACAAGTATCCGTTGCCTAGGATAGACGACTTGTTTGATCAATTGCAAGAAGCGTCAGTATCCTCCATGATCGATTTAAGGATGGGTTACCATCAGTTGAGGATAAAAAAGGAGGATATACCGAAGTCGGCATTTAGGACGAGATATGGGCATTTTGAGTTTACAGTTATGCCGTTTGGACTGACCAATGCTCCACCCGCTTTCATGGATTTGATGCACCGAGTATTCAAGGAGTATTTGGATCAGTTCGTTATCGTCTTCATAGATGATATCTTGATTTACTCGAGGAGTCATGAAGAACATGAGCAACACTTGAGGATTGTCCTACAGATCTTCAGAGAACACTCGCTTTACGCTAAGTTTAGCATATCTGGAGATGGGATCTCAGTAGATCCTTCAAAGATTGAAGTAGTAATGAATTGGCCAAGACCGACGATAGTTACCAAAGTTCGAAGTTTTCTAGGGTTGGCAAGCTATTACAGAAGGTTCATGGAAAATTTCTCCTCGATAGCTACTTCATTGACAAGGTTGACTAAGAAGGAAGCGCAGTTTGAATGGACGAATAAGTGCAAAAGGAGCTTTCAAGTGCTTAAGCATAGATTGACGACCGCGCGCGATATTGACGATTCCTTTTGGTCGTGGAGGTTATGAGATCTATAGTGACGCATCGCTAAAGGGATTAGGAAGCGTGTTAATGCAGCAGGACGCATCGCGACAGTTAAGACCTCATGAGATGAATTGCCCGAGGCACGACTTGGAACTTGCAGTGATCATCTTTGCTTTAAAAACTTTGAGGCATTATTTGTGTGGAGAAAGGTTTCAAATCTACGCAGATTATCAGAGTTTGAAGTACATGTTTTCCCAAAAAGAACTGAACATGAGACAACGTCGATGGATGGAGCTGCTTAAGGATTATGATTGTGATATCCTGTATCACCCTGGGAAAGCAAATAAAGTAGCAGATGCCCTTAGTCGGAAATCAAGCATCGCGAATTTGATGGTTAAAGAATGAACCCTGATGGGAGGAATACGGGATTCAGCATATCTAAGTTACTTACAATAGTGTTCAGTTAGATGATATTCAACCTTGGCAAAGATTAGACAGCAAGTTGAGTGCCACGACCTCATTCCAATGGAGGAACTTGTCATTCTAAGAAAGTTTAAGTCATTTGGGTCCAATGTTTGATTGATGATTTTAGGAGCTTCCAATTCATCAAAGTTACTTTCAATAGTTTTCATTTAAATTATATTCATTGTTGGGAAAAATTAGACTCAAGTTGAGTGCCTTGACTTCATTCCAGTGGAAGAACTTCTCATTTCAAAAAGTTTGGGTTGTTTTGGGTCCAATGTTTGATTTGTAGTTTTGGAAGCTTTCAATTAATCTAAGTTACTTATAATAGCGTTCATTTGGATGATATTCGTCCTTGGCACAGATTAGATCACTTATTGAACTAAATTCGAATGGAAAAACATCTAATTCTAAGAAACCTTAGGTCCTTTTAAGTCCAAATTTTGATTTGTAGTTTTGGGAGCTTCCAATTCGTCTAAGTTACTTATAGTTGTGTTCATTAAGATGATATGCAAGTTGAGTCCCTTGACTTCATTCCAATAGAAGAACTTCCCATTCTAAGAAAGTTTAGTTCGTTTTGGGTCCAATGTTTGATTTATATTTTTACAAGCTTCCTATTCATCTAAGTTACTTATAATAGTGTTCCCTTAGATGATATTTGTCCTGGTGACAGATTAGATAGCTAGTTCAACTACATTTGATTGAAAGAACTTCTCATTCTAAGATTGTTTGGATCCTTTTGTCATTCCCTAAGGCTCGGGCACTGTCAGGCCTCGGACCATACGATCGCTATAAGATCCCATTCAGCTTCCGTTTCAATTCCATAAAAACTAGGATCCTACGATGGCGGCAAAGAGTGCGGAATAAAGGATGCATGCGGTAGAGCAAATAACTCTGTACGTATGATAAACAAGATGACTAAAAGGATTCATAACATAACCAAAGTCAATCGAATACGAAAGCGTACAACTTAGGGAAAAAGACAACATAATTCGACGAAAAGGGAGACAGTCACTAGTCCAAAGCTACACCTGTTACCCTACGAGGTTAGCCAAAAAGATGCCACAAACGAACCTAGACGTCAGGCTCGCCATCACTAGCATCTTCTTCTTCTTCAGGGTCGGACTCGACTTTAGTAGCGACAAGCTTCACGACTTGGGCATACACGGCGAGAACAGGCGGTGTGACATTCTGAATTTCAACCCAGAGTATAATTTACGAATTAACCTAAACCAGATCTAATGAACGCGACCTTTGGAACCAACAATTGACCCTTAGCAATTACATGACAATCAAAGTCGCCATGGTTCGAATAACTTTAAAATGTGATGATGATCATGGGTCGATACGCGTAAAACCCTAAAAGCCATCCGTTAGTTCGAGACGCCCTGAAATTACTATTCATAGATTTTAGTCACAAATTGGACTTCGAAATTGGACGTCGATCATTCAAGCATCTCAACATTGAAACATTGGAATCGTCTTGTCGAGACTTTTTGAATTTGGGGTCGTTCCGATGTAAGTTGAAAATCGATGATTAAGGGAATTAATTTGGAAATTCCTTGCACTCCTGAATTTATGCTCATTCCTTAGATTTTTAATTGAGAGCACATTTAATTTTTGGCCCCCTATGTGATCGAAACTTTAGGGCATTAATGCCTTAAATGTGCATTTTTGCATAAGAGACAAGAGTGAGATATTATGGGCCCTCTTCATTGACTTTTAAGCCACCCATCACCTCTTGTCTTTCTCTCTCCCACTTTATGTTACTCAACCCATCACTCATAGACATCACTAGACTTCCCCTCATGCCACATAGTTGTCTTTCCCGATAAACCCCACAAAAGCTTCCCAAACAAGCCAAAATGAAGCTCCAGACCACCTCACTCTCTCTCCCCTCTCATAATTTCGAATTTTACTCTCACCCTCTCATAATTTTGATTGGTCAACACCACCACCACCTTGCTGTCCACCACCAGCCACTGTGCACCTCACCATCACGTCCCACACCTACCACCACCGTGAGCCACCTCAGCCCGTGACCGTTGTGCACTGCCATTCGCCCGGGAAGCCAAGGACCCCGCTGGACCGACTTGTGCCGTGAGCTTTAGGGGTGATTTTGGGGACTTTTCTTGCTTGGATCTTTGGTGAGTCATCCCTAAACCTATGTTAGTACTCTAGGTTACTAATAGACAGGTATGGATGAAGTTTTGAGGCTTTTTGTGGGCTGTTCATAGTGGGAGTGCAAGGGACCCGAATTTGCAATATATGGGATTTTCTTGTTGTATGACTTGTAGGCTTGATAATGATATTTAGGTGGTTATGAGCATGTTTGGTTTAGGTTTTATTGAAATCTAGTGGCTGTTTGGGTGCGTGAACAGTACCACCGATTTTATGCCCTATCGAGTGCTTTGTGCTTAATGTTTGTAAGTTTTATGAAAATGTCTTGTGTGTTATGCTTTGTGTGATTCGGTGCTAGATGGTCCATGAGTGATCGAATATGTAAGTGATGTTATCTTATGTCTTGCAAAATGATTATGTGAGTTGTTGTTGTAAGACATGCCTTGAGTGCAAGTTGATGTATATCGCATATTCTTGCATGTTGGTTATCAAATGGCTTGTGTAAGTGTTAATTGAGGGCCTATGTATACTTGGCCTTGTGTGTTATGGGAGATTTGTCAGTGTGGCGAGTGAATGTTAAATGTCGATATTGGATCATATTGATCTCGGCTTTATGAGAGGCTACAAGAAAAGCCGTATAGTAAAAGCCATATATTACTTATTACATGGCCCGATGAGCCGACGGTCCGATGAACCGATAAGTTATTATATGGCCCAATGAGTCGATGAAAGTACTTTTGCGATATAGCCCGGACCGATGAGCCGACAAGATTAATATTATGCTATGGCCCGGGCGCTAGAGCGCGTAGTAAGGGTTGGATAGCGAGATTAGGAATTATATGTCATGAAGGTTGGATAACGAGAATTGAGTTTTGGATGGAAAGCACTGTTTGTGAATCATTGAATTATTTTATGCCTTAAGAACGAAACCTAGCCCTAATCATGTGCTTGTGAGCTTGTAAACTGCTTTTGATATGAAAATTTAAATGTTTGATGTCATGTCTTTATTTTATTGGCTCTTGGTCCTGTGAATGCTCGGGTTAGAATTTGCACGTTGTAAGAGTCTGGAGGTACATTTGTCCTAGCGTAGGGTTAGGTTTTGGCTCACTGAGATTTATTCTCACCCTGTCGTGGGATTTATCATTTTCAGACTCTAGACCATAAGTATGCCGCTTAAGCATTATGGAGTGCCGATGGATTTTGAGATGATAGTCACTGAATACCCCCCGGTCGAAGGTAAGACGTACATCGGAAGAGGGACTATAGTCTATGTTGACCAAAGGGACCCTTATTAGAAACCGCATACCTACAAGGCATGGTTCTATTGTGATGATAATGGGATAGAAGTTGGACCCATGAGGGGTTTTGATTTGCCATTTTTGTGTAATCCTGGGTTGGTGCGATCCCGCCCCTTCGAATGGTGAGGTGTACAACCGTACCTTCAAGGTTCAAGCGAGTCAGCCGACTCCACCTGTTCCTGCTGTAGATGCCCAAGTCGTGGAGCCTATCACTTCTGAAGTCAAGTCTTACCATGAAGAAGAAGAAGAGAAAGATGCTAGTGATGGCGAGCTCGACGTCTAGGTGCATCTGTAGCATCTTTTTGTCTAACCTCGTAGGGTAGCAGGTGTAGTTTTGGACTAGCGACTGTCTCCCTTTCGTCAAACTATGTTGTCGTTTTCCCTAAGTTGTACGCTTTCGTATTCGACTGACTTTGGTTATGTTATGAATCCTTTCAGTCATCTTGTTTACCATATGTACGAAGTTATTTGCGCTACCACATGTATCCTTTATTCTGCACTATTGCCACCGTCATAGGATGCTGGTTGTTACGGAATCGAAACGGAAGTTGAACGGGATGTTATCGCGCTCGTATGGTCCGGGGCGTGACAGGTGGACGCGGCTGGCTCACTTGAATCTTGAAGGTAGGGTTATACACCTCACCATCCGGAGGGGCAGCTCGCACCAACCCGGGATTACACAAAATGGCCTATCAAAACCCTTCAAGGGTCCATCCTCAATCCCATTCTCATCACGATAGAACCACGCCTCGTAGATATGCAATTTCCAATAAGGGTCCCCCTCGTCAACATAGACTATAGTCCCTCTTTTGATGTACGTCTTACCCTCGATCGGGGGGGTATTCCATGACTATCGTCTCAAAATCCATCGGCACTCCATAATGCTTAGGCGGCATACTTATGGTCTAGGGTCTGAAAATGATAAATCCCATGACGGGGGGAGAATAAATCTCAGTGAGCCAAACCTAACCCTATGCTAGGACAAAGGTACCTTCAAACTCTTACAACATGCAAGTTCTGTCACACCCTGGACCATACAAGCGCGATAACATCCCGATCGACTTCTGTTTCGATTACGTAACAACCAGGATCCTACTACGGCGGCAAGGGTGCGGTATAAAGGATGCAAGCGGTATCGCAAATAACTCCGTACATATGACAAACAAGATGACCAAAAGGATTCATAACATAACCAAAGTCAGTCGAATATGAAAGCGTACAACTTAGGGAGGGCGACGACATAGTTTGATAAAAAAGGAAGACAGTCACTAGTCCAAAGCTACACTTGCTACTTTACGCGGTTAGCCAAAAAGATGCCATAGATGTACCTAGAAGTCAGGCTCGCCATCACTAGAAGCTTCTTCTTCATCAGGGTCGAACTCGACTTCAGTATCGACAGGCTCCATGACTTGGGCATCTACAGCGGGAATAGGTGGAGGCAGCTGGCTCGCTTGAACCTTAAAGGTAGGGTTATACACCTCACCATCTGGAGGGACGGTGTCGTACCAACTCGGGATTACACAAAATGGCACATCAAAACCCTTCAGGGGTCCAACTTCCATCCCATTCTCATCACGATAGAAACATGCCACGTAGGTATGCAATTTCCAATACGGGTCCCCCCCGTCAACATAGACTATAGTCCCTTTCTTGATGTACGTCTTACCCTCGACCAGGGGGTATTCAGTGACTATTGTCTCAAAATCCATCGACATTCCATAACGTTTAGGCGGCATACTTATGGTTTGGGGTCTGAAAATGGTAAATCCCAAGACGAGGTGAGAATAAATCTTAGTGAGCCAAACCTAACCCTACGCTAGGACAAAGGTACCTCCATACTCTCACAACGTGCAAGTTCTAACCACGAGCATTCACAGGACCAAGAGTCAATAAAACGAAGACACGACATCTGACTCATCTAACCTTCAGCGTGAAATTCCAAATTTTCACTAATTTGAAGGGTTCTTTTGGAAAAGCGTAAAACATGAAATTTTTTCAGAACATGTTGATTTATATCTCTGTCAAATTTCATGACTATTGAGAGTCGTTTGCTTTTTTTTCTAAACCCAAAAATTCCTAGAGGAAAACCTGATTGTTTTCTTACTTGCGGTTCTATTTGAAAATTTTGTCGATTATTCAAGACCAATGTGGCTGAAATTGATAGTCGAACCCTCAAACCACATTTTGGAACTTTTCAATAATTGAACTTTGTGTCTTTGGGTCATTAAGTGCGATTTGCACAAAATTTGGGACGTAGTTCTTTAATTTGCATATATTATGTTACATGCTTCAAATTTTTGCAATTGTCATTATTTGGATGTACGATTCGAACCCCCGATGTGTGCTTAGCGCTTGGATCAATGGACGATCATTAGTTTAAACTTTAGTTATTAACCGTAGGTGCAACGTCATTACTCTCTCACGATCGCTACCTACGGTGCCCCTATTAAATTCGATGTGTCATGGACTGAAAATGTCAATCCAAACATCTTACACGTTCCTTTTGTCAAACTAGAATTTACTTTACGGGTAAATTGTTGCCTAGAGTCGGGATTGGTCCTTTTCAGTTTCATTGCTGTTTATGTTAATGTGGATGCACATTTTCATGGTCCAATTTCTTTTCCTAATGGAGGCAACAGAGGTGCCAACGGAGACAGTAGCATAGGTTGTGCAAGTGACATCGAGGCAGGAGGCACTGGTGGAGATGGCGGATCGGTAGTGTGAGGGATGGTGTTGACGAGGAAAGGTTCCATTTTGCATGGTGTTAGGTGAGACAATATTTTGGGCGACTCCATGAATGGTGCGGGTGTTTGGATGTTGTTACCACACGATATTAGGAAGATGGTGAAGATCTGTTGGCATAGACTACGATAGTAGCTTGGGAGTCGGAGTACCCTTTAGGGGTGTCAGAAACCGAACTGAAAATCGAACCGAACTGCGAACCGAACTGAACCGAATTGAAAAGTTCGTGAATATTGGTTTGGTTCGGTTCGTAGTTCAGTTTCTGACACCCCTAACCACTATCTTTTATGGTTCGGTTTATTATAGTTCGATTAACCGAACCGAACTGGAAAAGATAAATCGAACTCTTTAGTCTTTTTTAATTTTTACGGCTCTCTCTCTCTCTCTTCTCTTCTCTTCTCTTCTCTTCTCTTCTTCTCACTTCTCACTTTCTCAATTTCAACTTTCTGCTCTCAGGCTTCAACTTCATCGTGCTCATTGCTCTGTGTCCTCTTCAAGGAGCTTGTCTTCTATGGTTCTACCTTGCCCTCTCTGTAAGAGTCCAACTCGGCCGCTGTCAACCGGGGGTGATTCTCAACTCCATCGATTAGGGCTCGAAATTGAGCACGAGTGCCATGTGACCCTCGGCCGGTGCCACATGAGCATGGGCGATCCTCGATTCTTCAGATCTGGCCTCATCAACTCGCGATTGTTGACCCTTGGTGACCGTTGAAGCTCGCAATGGAAGAAGATCATGGAGCTGATCTCAGTACTTCCCTTCGCTCTCTCCAGAGATTTTCTCGTTCCTCCTCTTCTCCAAAAGTTTTCTCTTTGATCTCGGTACTTCCCTTCACTCTGTCTACTCTGTTTTGGACGTTTTGTGGATGTCAATCGGCTTTAGTTGGGTGGGGTTAGTGCTCACCGAGGGGAGAGACGTTTTCTCCTCATCGCCCAAGTATGGCGTTGCCAATGAAGAACCAAAATCAAGGGTCGTCTTCGTAAACTCGACTGTGATTGAGTTTTTGGTGACCCTTTGGATGAATCTGTTTCTGGGAGAACTCGAGAGGTGGAATTTCTTGTTTTAGTAGAATTTGACTTGATTTGATGTAATTGTTAGGAACAATGAGAGATTTGTATGCTGAAGTAGCTTTTGCCTAGGTTCTTACTGGCCTCACTCATGAAGTCTTGAGCCTGCATAAAATAATAATGGATGTGAATTTAACATCCTGCAATTGTTGTGGACATTTATGTGACCTATGCAGATTTTGAGTGCTAAAATGAGGAAATATTTCTGGCATCTTTAATGTGGCCAAAATAAGAAAAAGTGTCATCCCATCAAGGAATTGCTTTACCTTTATGTCACGCCCTGGACCATACGAGCGCGATAACACCCCGGTCGGTTTCCGTAACAACCAGGATCCTATGACGGCGGCAATAGCGCCGAATAAAGAATGCATGCGGTAGCGCAAATAACTCCATACATATGAAAAACAAGATGACTGAAAGGATTCATAACATAACCAAAATCAGTCGAATACAAAAGCATACAACTTAGTGGAAAATGACAACATAGTTCAACGAAAGGGAGACAGGTACTAGCCAAAAATTACATCTGCTACTCTACACGGTTAGCCAAAAAGATGTGACAGATGCACCTAGACGTCGGGCTCGCCACCATTAGCAGCTTCTTCTTGATCAGGGTCCATCGGCACTTCATAACGCTTCGGCGGCATACTTATGGTCTAGGGTCTGAAAATGGTAAATCCCACGACGGGGTGAGAATAAATCTCAGTGAACCAAACCTAATCCTATGCTAGTACAAAAGTACCTCCAGATTCTTACAACGTGCAAGTTCTAACCACGGGCATTCACAGGACCAAAAGTCGACGGGCCAATGAACCGATGAGTTATTATATGGCCCGATGAGCCGATATGATTAATATTATGCTATGGCCCGGGCGCTAAAGCGCGTAGTGAGGGTTGGATAGCGAGATTATGACTTATATGTCATGAAGGTTGGATGATGGGAATTGAGTTTTGGATGGAAAGCACTGTTTGTTAATTATGGAATTATTCTATGCCTTAAGATCGAAGCCTAGCCCTAATCAAGTGCTTGTGAATTTGTGAATTGCTTTTGAATTGAAAATGTGAATGTCTGATGTCGCATCTACATTTGGTTGGCTTTTGGTCCTATGAATGCCCGTGGTTAGAACTTACACGTTGTAAGAGTCTGGAGGTACCTTTGTACTAGCATAGGATTAGGTTTGGTTCACTGAAATTTATTCTCACCCCGTCGTGGGATTTACCATTTTCAGACCCTAGACCATAAGTATGCCGCCGAAGCGTTATGAAGTGCCGATGGACCCTGATCAAGAAGAAGCTGCTAATGATGGCGAGCCCGACATCTAGGT
>BCNH02000001.1:18985975-18998470 GCA_001662345.2 Metrosideros polymorpha var. glaberrima
AACCCAACATACTCATAACCACCTAAATATCAGTATCTTAAACCTACAAGTCATCCAACATGAAAATCCCATATAGTGCAAATTCGGATCCCTTGCACTCTCACTATGAACAGCCCACAAAAAGCCTCAAAACCTCATACATACATGTCCATTAGTAACCTAGAGCACTAATATAAGGTTAGGGATGACTCACCAAGGATCTAAGCACGAAAAGCCCCCAAAAATCACCCCTCGAGCTCAAGGCACAAGTCGGTCCAGTGGGGTCCTTGGCTTCTCGGGCGAACGGCGGTCACGGGCTGAGGTGGCTCACGGTGATGGTGGTGGACGGCAAGGTGGTGGTGGTGGTGGTGGCTGAACAAGAGGGGGAGGAAGAGAAAAATGAGAGAGAGTGAGTGAAAGAGATGGTGAAATTCGAAATTATGAGGGGGGAGAGAGAATGAGGTGGTCTTGAGTTCATCTTGGCTTGTTTGGGAAGCTTTGGTGGGTTTATGGGGAAAGACAACAATGTGACATGAGGGGAAGGCTAGTGATGGCTATGAGTGATAGGTTGAGTGATATTATCTTGGGACATGCAAAAATGATTATGTGAGTAGTGATTGTAAGACATGCCTTGAGTGCAAGTTGATGTTTATGGCCCATGCTTGCATGTTGGTTATCAAATAGCTTGTGTAAGTGTTAATTGAGGGCATATGCATATTCGGCCTTTTGTGATTATGAGTGAATTGTCTATTGGCGACTGAATGCTAAATACCGATATTGGATCATAATGATCCCGGCTTTATGAGAGACTATAAGAAAAGCCGTATAGTAAAAGCCTTATATTACTTATTATATGGCCCGATGAGCCGACGGTCCAATGAACCGATGAGTTATTATATGGCCCGATGAGCCGATAAGTTATTATATGGCCCGATGAGCCGATATGATTAATATTATGCTATGGCCCGGGCGCTAAAGCGCGTAGTGAGGGTTGGATAGCGAGATTATGACTTATATGTCATGATGGTTGGATGATGGGAATTGAGTTTTGGATGGAAAGCACTGTTTGTTAATTATGGAATTATTCTATGCCTTATCAACGAAGCCTAGCCCTAATCAAGTGCTTGTGAATTTGTGAATTGCTTTTGAATTGAAAATGGGAATGTCTGATGTCGCATCTACATTTGGTTGGCTTTTGGTCCTATGAATGCCCGTGGTTAGAACTTGCACGTTGTAAGAGTCTGGAGGTACCTTTGTACTAGCATAGGATTAGGTTTGGTTCACTAAGATTTATTCTCACCCCGTCGTGCGATTTACCATTTTCAGACCCTAGACCATAAGTATGCCGCCGAAGCGTTATGAAGTGCCGATGGACCCTGATCAAGAAGAAGCTGCTAATGATGGCGAGCCCGACATCTAGGTGCATCTGTCGCATCTTTTTGGCTAACCGTGTAGAGTAGCAGATGTAATTTTGGGCTAGTACCTGTCTCCTTTTCGTCGAACTATGTTGTCATTTTCCCCTAAGTGGTATGCATTTGTATTTGACTGATTTTGGTTATGTTATGAACCCTTTTGTCATCTTGTTTATCGTATGTACGGAGTTAATTGCGTTTTCACATGCATCCTTTATTCCGCATTATTTACCGCCGTTGTAGGATCCTGGTTGTTAAGAAAAGGTAACGGAAGTCGACTGGGATGTTATCGCGCTCGTATGGTCCGGGGAGTGACATTCATGGTAGAAGTAAATAAAATTGTAGTTGCTTTATGTGTAAATTTGGCTTGTATTCACAATTTGAGTCATATTGTCTTCCGCATATGCTTATAAAATCGAGTTTAGTTGGTGATGCCTTGGGACGTCATGGGCTCGATCTCGTATTCGGGATGCTAAATCTGTTGTGGTATCAGAACCATAGGTTTAACCTAGAGTGATGAGGTGCGATAAAGTTGAAGTGATTGGGAGGACATGTGCGTTTAACACACTAATGCATGGATTGTGTTTGTTATGTTGTGATGTGATGTGATGTGGTAGTAACTTATGTTACTTATGTAATTCGAGTAACATGTGTTACATATTAGGTAAAAGCTCGATCACATCTAATGTTGAGTGATCGATGTGCAGAAGTTCTGTCGATGCAAGATGACTAGGGCAGGCATATCTTCATCTTCAAAAGCGGCTCCTCAAATAGGAGCAGATCCTCGATTTGATGAGATCCTAAAAGCATTAGGAGAAATGGTGGAACAACAAGCTCAACAATGAGAGCGATGGCAAGAGATAATGACCGTCATATGCAAGGATTAGTTGAGCAATTTCTAAAGTTGAAACCATCTAAGTTTGAAGGAATGGGTGATCCAGATGAAGAAGATTGGTGGATAACTGGAATGGAGAAGATTTTCAAGTTATTAGATTGCAATGACGCTAATAAGATTACTTTGGCTAAATATCAATTGGATGGTAATGCCCAACACTGGTGGAATGCGTCAAGAGGAATAGTTTTCCCTACTGGTACGGTGGGTACATGGAAGGGTTTTACCAACACCTTCAATGAAAAGTACATGTCCAACTACACCAAGGACAAAGAACATAACAAAGTTCATGCAGCTGACCCAAAGGGAGTTAACGGTGGATCCATACGAAGCTAAGTTTGCTGAACTATCAAGGTATGCTCCTCGATTGATAGAGAACCCTGAGAATAAGGCTAAAAGGTTCTTGAATGGCCTTAAGACTGATTCGGAAATAGCTAATGCCTTTTGAGATAGGAGATTATAACCAGCTCTATAGGTGAGCTCAATTGGTAGAGCAAGAGTTAGTAAAGGAAAAGGTGAAAATGATGTAGCAGACAAGATTGGGCATTCGAGCCATGCATGCAAGGCGCGAGAAAAGGCAAATGCAATTTGGAGGATTGTCGTTGGCATCCAATAAAAGACGAAATTTCATAAGCTATAGGAATGCAAGAAATAGCCAAATGGTGAACCAAAGGCAGAATTCGAGTGAAAGGTGTCGACGATGTGGTAGGTCACATGAAAATACGCCGTGTAGAGAATCAAGGATATGTTTGGTTGTGAGCAACAAGGACATATACGCAAAAATTGTCCTCGAGAGGGGCAGCTTTCACATGCTGGTATAACACGCCAGTCATAGAAGGTATCTTCGATTGGAGTTTCACAACAAGTAAGTTCACAAAGACCTCTAGCACAAGAAAGGGTTTATGCGATTATGCGAGAGGAAGCTGAGGCTTCCAAGACTGTATTATCAGGTACATTCTACATATGTGATCACAAAGTGTATGCGTTGTTTGACACCGGTGCTACACACTCCTTTGTGGCCACTCAATTTGTGCAATTGTATGACTTAAGGCCTGAATTGTTAGAAGTGCCTCTTAGTGTGGTTACACTCGTTAAGGATGAAGTTATGTTAACATTGAGATGTTTAAACTGTAAGATCACGATAGAAGGACAAAATCAAGTGATAGACTTGGTAGTTTTGCCCATGTATAACTTTGATGTCATAGTAGGAATGGATTGGCTACGTAAGCAATGAGCCAATGTGGATTGTTATAGGAAGGTGATCCAGTTTAAACTGTTGGGCCAACCTAGTTTTGAATTTGTCGGCAATAGGACAGACCCTTATTTATCAATTATCTCAACAGTTGAAACACATTGACTTCTTAACAATGGATGTCAAGGATTCCTAGCAGTGGTAAGTGATCAGTCCAAAATGGGCGCAAAGCTTAAGGAAATCCTAGTTATTCAAGAATTTCCTGATGTTTTTCCTAAAGAGTTACTAGGATTACCACCAGAGCGAGAGATTGAGTTTGTGATCGAACTCGCTGCTAGAACAAAACCTATTTCCAAGGCACCTTACCGTATGGCTCCAACGGAATTGAAGGAGTTGAAGGTACAATAGCAAGAATTGCTCGATATAAGGTTTATTCGACTAAGTGCGTCACCGTTGGGTGCTCCATTATTATTCGTTAAAAAGAAAGATGGATCTATGCGCCTTTGTATTGATTACATGCAACGTAATCAAGTCATGGTCAAGAATAAGTATCCTTTGCCTAGGATAGATGATCTTTTTTATCAATTACAAGGAGCATCAGTATTTTCAAAGATTGATTTGAGATTGGGATATCATCAGTTGAGAATCAAGAACGAAGATATCCCTAAAATGGCTTTTAGGACTCAATATGGACATTACGAGTTTCTAGTAATGCCATTTGGGTTGACGAATGCACTTGTGGTATTCATGGACTTAATGAATACGGTGTTTAAGCCGTTCTTAGACCATTTTGTAATCGTGTTCATTAATGACATTTTGGTATACTCAAAAGGATCAGAGGAACATGAAAAGCACTTAAGAATTGTGCTTTAAACTCTGCAAGACAATAAGTTATATGCGAAATTTAGTAAGTGCGAATTCTGGTTAAACAAGGTGACATTCTTGGGTCATGTGGTAACTAGTGAAGGGATCTTGATGGATCCAACTAAGGTCGAAACAGTGGTTAAACTGGCCTAGACCAAAGACGGTGACTAAAATTCGAAGGTTCTTAAGTTTGGCTGGATACTATCGAAGGTTCGTAGAAGGATTCTCCCTTCTTGCTGGCTCGCTAACTCAGTTAACAAGGAAAGGTGTAAAGTTTGATTGGAATGAAGAATGCAAGAATAGCTTTCAGGAACTCAGAAAAAAGTTAACAGCAGCACCAGTTTTGACTATACCATTCGGAAGTGGTGGATTCATGATATATAGCGATGCCTCTCATAAAGGACTCGGGAAGATGGTTGCATATGTGTCATGGTAATTAAAGCCATATGAGTTAAACTACCCGATATATGATCTCGAACTTGCAGTGATCGTTTTTGTGTTGCAGATATGGAGGCATTACCTATATGGTGAGAAATTCGAGATATTCACGGATCATAAAAGTTTAAAGTACTTATTGTTGACACCTATTTTTGGCAGTCCGGTCTCTGTTTTTAATTTAATCTAATTTTCTAAAGAAAAATAGCCAAATTAGCATAAATATATATAACATTAGGAAAATGTACAATTTCAAAAGAAATAAATAATGATAAGCAATAATAGCAATAACAATAATAGAGTAAGAATCAATTTTTTTATTAAAAAAAATCGATTTGGGCCAGGTTGCTTGGCCTGCCCAAGCTTGACCGAGCCCATTTTTTGTCTCTTCTTTTCTTTTCTTTCTTTCCCCTTGCACGGTCCCAGTCCCATCTTCCTTATTTCTTTTTCTCTTCCCCCAGCCCACTTCCCTCTCCTCACCCGTAACACCCGCAATTGTGCCCTCACCGGAAAACACATACGATCGCTCTCGGCCGATATTTCCTCTCTCCTCTTTCTTGCTAATCACGACGGGGATCCTACCTAGAGATTGAGTCAGATTTAGAGCAAGCGTAGGTCTATTCAATTTTGGTCGGCCAAGGAGGGCCGTGCAATGCCTCGCTTGGCCATGAGCAATCCACGCCACCCCCTTCATTCGTCTATAAAAGGAACAGCAGGCCACAGAGTTAGGGGTTGGTGAAAAATAGCGAGAAAATGCGTGAATTTTGAGGGAAAATTCAAAGAGAAAGAGACAGGAACAGAGAGTGAGAAAATTCGATTGCCGGAGCCAAGGGAGACTAATGGTCTGGGTATAAGGCGTGCCGGCCTTCCGACCAACTTACTCGATCCCTTAGACGACCTGTGACTCCTCAAAGCCGCTCAATTATCGCCCAAACGCCTTGCCGTCAAAAATCAAGTCGGTCAATTTTTTTTCCCCTCTTGGTATACTTTGTTCTCCCCTATTTTCGACTAAGTCACTGGGGCTCGATTTTTCAACATAATCTTCTACTATTTCGATTTGTCTCTAATTCTCCACGCATACCAACTGTTTGACGAAAGTCCCGCCCTTTAGCTGAATTTGTTCTTCGACGCCCAATTGGCCCTAATTTGGCCATGCCAGCCACGGTTTCCTCTACCGGCCCCTTTTCCCCATTTCTGTTTTGGCTCGTCGGCAATCGGCTGGCCACAATCGATCGTCCTCGATCTGATCAATCAACGCCTCAGGGCTTGCGTATACTACCCAAGTCCTACCAGGCGTCACCGGTAGCTCAATGGCCGTCAATTCGGCCGCCGAAGCCCCGGTGTCCATTTTTCGCCCAAATTGGTGACTCGCCAATTCAACTCGGTCCGACCGGCCTCGACCGGATAGATTATGGTCGACCAGATCCAGCCCAAATTCAAATGGTCGGATCTAGTCAACCTAGGTTCGGACTTGGTCAATGCGGGTTCGGGTTTGGTCAACTCGGACCAGCAGATTAAAAAAAAAAAGAAGTTGACCCTAGGTTCTAATATGCTGTTGTATGCCCGGGCCACGCGTTTGGCTATTTAATTTGCTTAAATTTAGCCTTTTGTGACTAAACGTGTTAATGTTAAGTAAATCAAAATTATGAATTTGGTTGAATATTACGGTGATGTTTTGTATATCTTTGTTATATATTCATTTAACTGCACTAATATATATATATTCCCAACATGACTATACTCCATGACAGTACTGATGTGAACCTAAAAATCGCGTGAACATTTAGTAGACTTATACCTCATATTTGAAACTAAAAAATGTCTGAACATTTTAGTAATCAAACAATCATGTTATGGTACTGAAAGGGTGCTAGTTAAATGATTGGCGTAAACAAGTCCCCGAGCCTAGAATCTTTGACTACGTAGGAATTGAGACTACACTCCCTAGTCTCGATTAGTTTCTAGTTGTGACATTCCGAATTTCAACCCATTTCGAAGCTTATGAATGGATGAAATAACAATCAATGTGTTTCAGTAAATCTCGCTCAAAATTAATCACTCTTGAGTTAACTAACCGAAGGGGAAAGGCTAATGAGGAATTTAGTACGTGGACCAAAGAACTCGACCCTGGATTACCGACTTGACCATAAGGATTGCCGAGGGAACGTCCTGTGCCATCATAGGCCGTTCCAAGATTAGTTTTAGAACAATTTGCTAGCGTTATATGATTGGTCCGCGGGTGATTCCGTACAACCAGAAAAGTCGCCATGGTTCGAATAACTTTAAAATGTGACGATGATCACGGGTCGATATGCGTAAAATCCTAAATGCCACCCGTTAGTTTGAGACGCCCTGAAATTACTATTCATGGATTTTAGTCACGAATTGGACTTCGATCATTCGAGAATTACAACAATGAAATATTGGAATCGTCTCGTCGAGACTTTGAAATTGGGGTCGTTCCGAGATAGGTTGGAAATCGGTGATTAAGGGAATTAATTTGGAAATTCCTTGCGCCCCCGAATTTAAGCTCATTCCTTAGATTTTTAATTCAGAGCACATTTTAATCTTTGACCCCGCTATGTGATCGAAACTTTATGGCATTAATGCCTTAAATGTGCATGTGTTTGCATAAAAGACAAGAGTGAGATTTTGGTGGGCCATCTTCTTTGACTTTTAAGCCACCCATCACCTCTTATCTTTCTCTCTCTTACTTTATGTCACTTAACCCATCACTCATAGCCATCACTAGGCTTCCCATCAAGTCACATAGTTGTCTTTCCCCATAAACCCAACAAAGCTTCTCAAACAAGCCAAAAGGAAGCTAAAGACCACATTTCTCTCTCTCTCCTCTCATAATTTCGAAATTTCGTCTCTCTCACTCACTCTCTCTCTCATTTTTTTCTCCTCCCCCTCCCTCCTTGTTCGGCCAGCACCAGCCACCGTGCACACCACCAGCCACCGCGCACGCCAACCACCACCGTGAGCCACCTCAAGCCGTGACCGCCATTCGCCCGAGAGCCAAGGACCACCGTGCACCGCCGTTCGCCGTGAGCTCTAGGAGTGATTTTAGGGACTTTGCTTGCTTGAATCCTTGGTGAGTCATCCCTAACCTTATATTAGTGCTCTAGGTTACTAATGGACATGTATAGATGAGATTTGGAAGCTTTTTGTGGGCTGTTCATAGTGGGATTGCTAAGGATCCGAAAATTGCATTATGCGCCCGGGCCGAGATTGGATCATAATGATCCCGGCCTTATGAGAGGCTATAAAGTAAGCCGTATAGTAAAAGTCACATATTATTTATTATATGGCCCGATGAGTCGACGGCCCGATGAGCCGATTATTTATTATATGGCCCGATGAGCCGACAAGATTAATATTATGCTATGGCCCGGGCGCTGAAGCGCGTAGTGAGGGTTGGATAGCGAAAGGATGGCTTATATGTCATGAGGGATTGGGTAGTGAGATGATGACGTATATGTCATGAAAGTTGGATAATGAGGAATTGAATTTTGGGTGGAAAGCATTGTCCGTGGTTTATGAAATTTTATGCCTTAAGTACGAAGCCTAGCCCTAATCAATTGCCTGTGAGTTTGTGAATTGCTTTTGATTTAAGAATTCAAATGTTTGATGTCGCGTCTACATTTGGTTGGCTTTTGGTCCTATGAATGCTCGTGGTTAGAAATTGCATGTTTTAAGAGTCTAGAGGTACCTTTGTACTAGCATAGGATTAGGTTTGGTTCACGGAGATTTATTCTCACCCCGTCATGGGATTAACTATTTTCAGACCCTAGACCATAAGTATGCCGCCGAAGCGTTATGAAGTGCTGATGGACCCTGATCAAGAAGAAGCTGCTAATGATGGCAAGCCCGACGTCTAGGTGCATCTGTCGCATCTTTTTGGCTAACCGTGTAGAGTAGCAGATGTAATTTTGGGCTAGTACCTGTCTCCCTTTTGTATAACTATGTTGCCATTTTCCCCTAAGTTGTATGCTTTTGTATTCGACTGATTTTGATTATGTTATGAATCCTTTCAGTCATCTTGTTTTTCATATGTATGGAGTTATTTGCGCTACCGCATGCATTCTTTATTTCTCACTATTGCCGCCGTCATAGGATCTTGGTTGTTGCGGAAACCGACCGGGGTGTTATCGCGCTCGTATGGTCCAGGGTGTGACACTAGTTGACCCCAAAAATGACTAGTGGCGACTCCTAGAAATGCTTAGGGTGTTAAGAACTCAAAATTGAACCTAATGTCACGTAAGGTACGGGCTTAGGAGAGCCTGCGCCCGATCCGACGGGCTTATGGTCCGTCCTTTTGGGTAATTCCCCTAAACCTATCTCTTTCTCGACATGGGACAGAAAATTGGGTTGCGACATCTTGGCGACTCCACTGGGGACGTTTTTGAGGACTTAGGCCATAAATGACTTGATTATTTATTTGTTTACTAACCTATTTTCGTGGCAGCGCTTACTACGAGGTCAGGTTAGTCCGGTAATCATGTGTTAAATGTTGACGCAGGTTGGGAGTCATAAGGGGTGGAGTGTCTGTTGACTTGTTTGTTTTGCAGGGAGGTGTTGGATTATATTTTGCATATATATTGAAGCGGTGTTTTGATATTTCCTATCGTGTATACTCCTGCATAGCCTATCACTACACATTGTACACACGTTCAGCGGTCCAACCCAGATTGCGCCTTTCTTATCGTGTATACTCCTTCAAGGGGCGTTGAGAATCGTTCGGAACATACGTAGTTTGTGCCAATGGGACAATCATTCTTGATGCCACTCATCCCTTCGAGATATATGACCCGACTTGGTGACGCCGGTCGCATTATTGGGAGAGGCTTATCATTTTGTCGGGATTGAGAACCTTGAGGCTTTAGCATATCTCACCCTTTTAGATGTTTGCCTCACAAGTACATTCGTCTGTCTATGTAATTCGTACTTCTCGTCAACTGCTGTGAGTATATCTCTCATCTCTCATTCCATTTACTATGTGTATCTATTTGGTTGCGTTCGTTACAAATCATTTTCGCCTGTGACAATTAACCAAAACATTTGTTCATGGTCTAGATTTGATGGGACGCCGGGATATCTAGATCATTCCTGTTCTTGAGGACGACCTCCAGGCATGGTGGGGCAGGTTAAACAAAGCCAAACTATAGTATGTGACAGATAGGATTGGGAATCTTATCTCATTAATCCAAGTCAAGCCTCAAGTCAGCCTCTTACAAGCCATAGCGCATTTCTGAAGCCCAACTACCTCGACATTCATGTTTAATCGATATGAATTGACCTGAACAATAGAGGAATACGCTATTGCCATCGAAGTTGAATCTGGTACACCACTTCCTAGGTTAATTAAGCCACCTATAGGTCTCGATTCGGCAAGCGTTTTAGCTGAATTTTTGGACTTTAAAAGATCCTTGCTGTGGAAAATTTTAAAAACTAATGGTGGTAGGTGCCCACTTTCTTTCCTTATACAAAATTTTTTCGCACTTCTGAGAGACTCAGGAACTAAGTCGGCACGAGTCTTTCTTTTGGCTTAATTTGGATTTGTAATCTTCCCCGTTTCAAAGACCGCTATGAATCCTTTGACCACCCATATTATTAGAAAAGTTTGTCTCAAATGGAATTTTACAAACATGATCCTGGCTGAAACGTTTATATCATTGGATCGTTTTAAAGCCAATCCGAAAGCAATTTTGAAGGCACCTGCTGGTCTTCTCTACATGTGGCTCCTCGCTCACCTAGATCACTTGTGTTTCTATTTGTCTTTCAATGAGGTAACTCAACTCTCCCATCCCCTTGAAAGACTCATTCGAATGCAAAAAACAATACGTGGAGAATCTTTTCGTCATTGGACACGTTTTCTAAAAAATGTTTCCCCAGATCAACTTCGATGGAGACCGCGTTGGTCGAGATTTCTTGAAGTGCACTTTACTAGCCAACAGAATGAGCCTATTCCTCTACTGGGGTTCTCTGGGGCCACTTCTTATTACCCACTAAGGGTAGCTCGACAGTATGGAGCCCTTCAGCAAATCCCTTCACCTGTCAAGTTGGGGTTATTCAAGTTCAACCTTCCCCACGAGGGACTTACTGATGCGGGAGCATCAGAGACTACCGATCAGTCCTTAAGTCCCGAGCTGATTCCTTTGACAAAACAAGCACTATCGGTACTTATTTAAGCCAAGACTAACTTTGGTTACAACTTGCTTCAATGGGTTAAGGAATGATGATACCAATATAAGTTACTGACTTGATGGATTAGATGTCAAAATTCGTTGCTGATCGATGATATGTCAAAGGGAGTTATTTGGTACAAGTTCCTTGGTGATTTAATGCTCTTTTGAAGTAGTTATCTGCTGGTCATTATTGGTGGACGAATTTTGAAGGCTGAAGAATCAAGACTCCAAGTCCCCATGTCTTTTATTGCATTCCTTAGTTCCTAGGCATTTAATGCTATTTCTGGTTAGGTCCTTTTTCTAGTTTCCCATGCGTCTTTAATGTTGTTTTCAATTCTGAAATCTATTTCCCATGTAGTAGCTCCTCTATATAGTGAGGCATATTCTCCTTTTGGAGGCAACTAGTTGAATGAATGAAAGTTCCTCTTTGTGAGTTGAATTATTTTCGATTCTTTATCCAACTTCGTTGGTGGTGAATCAAACAGTTCTTTATCCTTCGCCGGTGGAATTTCCTTTAAGCCTTGGTGGTGAACTGCCATTTATCTTGGTCCTTTATCCTTGGCTGGTGGTTTGTGTCTTTAGGCTTTAGTGAAGAACCTTCCATATCCTCGAGTTACACACAACATCCCCATACAAACAGCAATTCGTCCACTTCCTCCCAGAATCGCTACTACCACAGAGCTTATTTGTGAAAACTCAAAACACGAAAGTTGTAGATCTACGAGTCCTTGATCTGTGGCTTTTGGAATCAGGTCAATCCGACATGTATTGAGGGAATTATGACCATTTTCCCAAAGACGCGCAGTCCTGGAAATTTCTGATCGAAGTCACTCGCCCACGCACGCATCAAGTTGGTATCAGAGCTCAAGGTTGAACTTATCTTGAGTGATTCCTTTCTGTTTTTCCATCTTCTACTCATCATGGGTGACGAACAAGTTCCACGAGGCTTGAGTTTGGAGCAAGCACACAACCTAAGGCGAGATCGTGCTATTGAGAATCTCGAAAGGCAAATGGAGCGAGTTCTCAATCTCCTAGAGAACCTGGTGAGAAAAGAGCAACGAGCAAGGCATCCTAATGTTCGACAACGCCATGACGATTCAGATTCTCGTCAAAATTCTAATGACGATTCTGATTCCACTGGACGTAACTCTATTGCTTCTGAGCACTGAGTCCGAAGAAGAAGAGGCAGATACCATGAGAACGTCCATGAGATTAAAGCAGATGCACCTGAGTTCAATGGTAGTCTCAATCCCGACAACTTTGTTGATTGGCTCCATGCCATTGAACGAGTTTTTGACTTCAAGTCCTACTCGGATGAGAAGAGGTGCAAGGTTGCTGTTCTGAAACTTACTAAATACGCTTCTCTATGGTGGGAGAACTTAAAGCATCAGCGAGCCAGAGAAGGGAAACGCCGAATCAAGTCTTGGGTTAAACTCAAGAAACTTATGAAGAGAGGTTCTTGCCCGATAACTATAAGCAAGATCTGTTCCTCAAGTTGAATTCCCTAAGACAACAAGGGATGAGTATTGA
>BCNH02000001.1:19002769-19018249 GCA_001662345.2 Metrosideros polymorpha var. glaberrima
CATGGAGAGGTTGCCAAGCATAACCAGTCATTTGGCCTGATCACTTAAAGGGAGAGATGGCCCTCCACCATGCTTCAATCAAATACATCCGACGGCCCGTAGATCCCAATTATCAATGACGATCCCTTGGTTCCCTGAAGAACCTACCCATGACAATGCCTAGGAGGAAGTGAGCTCCTCCGCAGTCACACAGGATGATCTAGTTAAGGCTACTCACTCAAGCTTGCCAAGCAAGCGGCCTCACCAGAAATAGTCCCATTTTTGCATCAAGTTTAGACCATGCATTCAAATGTTTTGTGTTCCATTATGTTTTTTGTAATCGAATGCTTATGTATTTGAACTTGTAATGTACTTGTTGGCAATCAAATACTTGTTTTGTTTTTGTTTAATCGAGCATTGATCTAATTAAATGTGAAGTACTCTTCACTGATGACGAATTCTTTCGTAAAAATTTTTATGCTGGGGTTTATGCCAATTAGATTTATTCTATTAGATGATTCCCTCGTCATATTATTTTCACGAAAGAAGACCTTGTGCTCTTTTTTCTACCAAGCTCATCTTTTTCTTCGTACCAAGTTAATTTCGAAACACTGATTGGAGACGTTCCCGTATTCTGACTCGGTCAAGAACTGCACGCATGGCAAAAGAAGAGAAAAATGTGAATACAGGTGCACTACATGCTAGGATTGATGACCTTCACGCACAATTCATACAATTTGCAAACGACATAAGGGCTGCCATGATAGTCCCGCCTCCACAAAATCAGGCAATTCCAGTAGCAATACCAGATCTGGCCATTGAAAATCCTGTAATTTTCCCAAGCTAGTAAGAGTTGGCGAAAGGTTCGAAGGCACCATGCATAAAGGTAGAATTATCGAAGGGGTCAGTCATAGAGTCACAAGTAGAAAAGGGAAGGAGGTTGAAGTTGCATTTGTCCAAGCTCCTCCAAGATAAACAACAGTACCCCATCCCTAGAATCTAACAGTGCCACGTAGGGAATTGAACCAAAATTATAATAGAAGATCTTAGTTGGGGCAGTTCACACCATTACCAAAGCCCTTATCCAAGATCCTACCAATGTTGTTGGCCAAACATCTTGTAGCAAAGGACATCCCTCGAAACCCACATCCTAACTTTGTAGGGTTTGACCTCTCTAAATCCTGTGATTACCACATGGGTGAAAGAGGACACGATGTCGATAATTGTTTGTCACTTAAATATAAGGTGCAGGGTCTGATTGACAAAGGTGCCATATCTTTTAAAGACTTTGATCTTAATGTCCAATAGAATCCATTACCCAAGCACACGCAGAATGTCAACATGATTGCTTGGGGGAACTTTAACCTCACAAGAGTGGAAACCGTTTTCACCCCGCCTGTTGACAACTCCCTCGAGCTTGCAACTAAGCTGCATTGAGCGAAAATCAAAAACCCCTTGCCCGGAGATACTGAGGCCGAAGTGACCAAATCTGCACCAGATCAATTGAACGTTCAGATTGAATCGGATGAGAATCTTTGCCTAGATGGAAAGAATTTCAGTTGGGATCAAGAATTTGTGAGAGCGGCAATTACAGAGGGCAAAATAGTCGACACCCTGGGTCAACCTAGCGGAAGGTATGACTGTTGGGTAAAGTATTTGCCTCCCCCTCGTCTTTCTAAAGAACGTAAAGACGTCACTCCAGATAGAGGGAGGAAGTTGGAAGCCAATACTCAACCTTGTATGGGAACCGTTGCCATGATAATCCCCATCATCATTGACCTAACTGCCGAGGACGACTTGTCGAAACCTGAAAGTGAGACTACGGGTCATACGATCATAGACCTTACAACGGAGGAGTCCACAAGTTCAAATGTTCATGAAAATGATGATTGGCCAATCGTATTCGACCTATCACCGTTGGATGATGTTTATCTTGAGGTTCAACCGCATCCTTTGATGCTAGACACAGGTGCAATTCCTTGGGATTACGGAACGGGTAAAATAGATGTAGTTACTCGAACAGGTCGCTGCTATGCACCTCCCAAGGCCGTTCCAAAGAAAGGCGTAATAGAGAAGGATGTTGATGAATTTCTTGCCCTCATCAAATTGAGTGACCTCTCCATAGTAGATCAGCTAAGGAAAATGCTGGCACGGATTTCTTTTATGGGTCTCTTCAAATATTCAGATAAGCACAGATAGGCACTCTTGAAAGTTTTAAACAAAGTGCATGTGCCAGAAGCCATCAATGAAACTCAATTAGAGGAATTTGTTGGATCCATCTTGATTAAAGACCAAATCTCCTTCACTGATGAGGATGTCCCCCTTAAGGTCAACGCGCAGCTTAGAGTATTACATATCTCAGTGAAGTGTCTTGAGAAGACTGTACCTACCATCCTGATTGATAATGGGTTAGCATTTAACATCTGTCTTCTATCTACCCTTCGTCATTTCGAGATCAAAGAATCAAACCTTCATCCTTCAAAGACAACCATTCACGCCTTCAACAATATGAGCAGAGATGTTATCTGGGACATCGAACTCGAGTTGCTAATAGGATCGGTAGCCTTCTTAGTTAAGTTCGTGGTATTGCATTTCCCTAGCGACGTCAACCACTTGCTCGGACGATTGTGGATACACGCCGCTAGGGCCATACCTTCCAGCCTTCATCAAAAGGTTCAATTCATAGTTGACGATCGATTGATAACCGTACATGAGGAAGATGATTGCCCGAATCATATTAACTCACCTATTCCATCCATAGAATTTGTAAATAAGGGAGAATCAAGTTACCGTATTGTTGAATTAGTCTCCATGATCCGTGTCCCTACAGGATCAACTATCCGAGCACCCAAGATGGCAAGATCCTCGATGATGTCCGGCAGAGTACTACTTCGAAATGGCCATACCCTAGGGGTAGGCTTAGGATTATATAGCCAGAGTATAACAAAACCCATTCAGGCATCTAGGAAGCCCAATAAATAGGGCATTGGCTATTGCCTAGAAACTGTTCTTCAACCCGACTTGAACGAACATGTTAATTAGGAGTGTCGAGGCAGTTATACCGTTCACGGTAGTTGTAGCAATCGAGGCAACCGAAGTGGCTGGGGTATCCCTAGTGGCCGAAACGACATTGATAGTCAGGAAGGTAGGCAGGTGTATTGTGGCAATGGAAGGATAGCTGAGAGATTGCTTCCTCCCCACATTAATGAGACTTTCCTAGGTGTGGCGAAGATGTTGAAGGAAGAAAACAAGGATTTCAGTGGTTTGTTGATTCTGTACAGCAAACCTCTCGTCGGTGCTATCTTGACACAAATGGAGGCCAGATCAGCCGAAAGCTCCAACCACCCCTCAGAGTAGGGCAGTTCGTTTGTGTTATGTAAATATTTTGTCTCCAATAATGTCCCTTGCGCAAGGCCTACTTTCCTTTTGCATAATAGTAAATTGGCTTTTTGAAACCCCCAGGCCTCAAGCCGTTGGTTTAGGGTAGTACATATGTAATGCGGCTCCGCTATGAAAGCAACATGTCATGCGCACTTTCCTTTTCAAGGACATGTGAAAGGCCACTATGCCAGCCCTATGACGAAAAACGATACATACGTTGAGGCTTGGTCTTTCACACGTTTCCTAATTTATGAGATTTTCAAAAGCCTAATGAGCCCAATGATACGATGGTGAGTTTGTAGGTGTTTCTTCCAAAAACTTCTCCATACTGGTTATTCCAAACACACATGCATTTTACTTTTCAATATTAATGCATACTAACTCTTTTCATACTACATTTTAAGCATGACATTATGCATACTCACAATAGGTGCACACGTGACTCGGATTTGCAAGAAAGGGTTTCTTTAGGTTCAGGTAGTGGCAGTGACAGCGAGGATCCAAGAGAAGTAGAATTCGAATGGAACCATCATGAAGCATCGAAATCGCTGACCGTAGAAAAAACAGTCACAGTGAATTTGGGTGACACAGATAGTCCTAGAGAAGTGAAAATTGGGGTAGGCCTGCAGGAAATCAAAGTAGCTAGACTGACTGAACTCCAGCGTGAATATGAAGATGTCTTTGCCTAGTCATACATTGATATGCCAAGTTTTGATCATGAAATTGTAGAGCATGCACTACCGACTAATCTAGACATTCCACCAAAGAAACAGAGGTTGAGAAGAACTAAGCCAGAGTTGTCTAAGAAAATCGAAGAGGAAGTGATGAAGCTTTTGGAGGTAGACTTCATCGAAGCCACATATTATCCTGACTAGATTGCGAACATCGTCCTTATGATGAACAAGGATGGTAGGATCAGGGTATATGTCGACTATCAGGATTTGGATCGAGCTAGTCAAAAAGATTATTTCCCACTTCCGCACATCGATGTCTTGGTCGACAACACCGCTGGATTCGATCTTTTCTCCTTCATGGATGGCTTTTCAGGTTATAACTAGATTTGGATGAAAGAAGCAGATAGAAGCAAGACATCTTTCATAACCCCATGGGGAACATATCACTATAAAGTGATGCCCTATGGATTAAAGAACGCTAGGGCAACATACCAAAGGGCCAAGGTCGCCCTGTTCCATGAAATGATGCACAAAGAAATTGAGGTGTACGTAGATGACATGATCACAAAGTCGAGACCCGGCGAGGATCACGTCGAAATCTTGTGCAAACTTTTCAAACGCCTTCGCAAATTCAAACTACGTCTCAACCTTACTAAATGTGTATTTGAGGCGAAGTCTGGGAAGCTGCTCAGTTTCATGGTAAATAATAGAGGCATCGAGATTGACCCGTCGAAGGTCAAAGCAATATACGAACTGCAACCCCTGACTAACTTAAAAGAAGTCCACATTTTATTAGGGAGGTTGAATTACGTCACTAGATTTATATCTCAGTTGTCAGAAACGGCAAAGCCGTTCTTTAAGCTCCTAAAGAAAAATGCAAAGATCGAATGGGATAATGAATGCCAAAGGGTCTTTGAAAAGATCAAACATTATCTTACTCATTCTCCAGTCCTAGTGCCTCCAATCCCTGGCGTCCCTTTGACCCTATATCTCACCATTCACAAGGAGTCATTTGGAGCAGTGCTCATTCAAAAGAGACGGCAATGGAAAAGAATATGCAATTTACTATCTCAGCAAAAGTTCACGGTGTCCAAGGCGAATTACCCCGAGATAGAAAGAACCTGTGTAGCCTTGGTTTGGGTGTTGCACAGGTTGCGACAATATACCCTGCACCACCAAATTTTCCTGGTGACCGAAAATGACCCCATCAGGTACCTAATGGAGAAGCTCGCATTAGTTGGGAAATTGGCAAAATGGCAAATCCTCATTTCAAAGTTTAACGTTCGAAGTGTGGTACAGAAATCTGTTAAAGGTCGAATCATAGCAAACATGCTAGCAGAGAGCTCAAAAGCGCGAGAACACAATGAGGAAGCAAATATTCTTGACATACGCATTTAGTTAGTAGCCAAGAACAAATGGATAATGTATTTTGACAGAGTAATGAATTTATTAGGATTCGATATTGGAGCAGTGCTTATTTCCCCTGACGGCCAACACTTTCTCGTGGCAGCCAAGTTATTGTTCCCTTGCACCAACAATATTGTTGAATACGAAGCCACAATCCTCGGTCTGCAAACCGCTATCAAGATGAATGTCCAAAAACTACAGGCCTATGGTGACTTGGCTCTCATTGTTCTCCAAACCGAAGGCAAATGACAAACTTGTGACTCAAAACTCATCCCATATCATCAATTCTTGGGAGAGTTAGTCAAAGAATTCGAGGAAATCTTGTTTGAATACCTGTCAAGGTAACAAAACCAGTTCGCGAATGCTTTGGCTACCTTATCCTCAATGCTCCAAGTAACTAGGGGCTCAGACATTGAACCATTGAGAATTGAAATTCTCAAACATTCGGCTCACTATATGGTGGTAGAAGAAGAGGCAAATGGAAAACCATGGTACCATGACATCATAGTTTATCTGTAAAATAGAGAGTTTCCTAACGGCAGCAACGCAGCCGACCAAAAGTACCTCATGAAGTTAGCGTCAAACTTCTTCATTAGCGGAAATAGCCTGTACAAGAGGTCATTTGGTTCTGTACTACTGAGGTGCGTTACGGCCAAAGAGGCTAACCAGCTAATAAAAGAAATACATGAAGGGGAATGTGGTCCTCACATGAATGGTTTTCTGCTTAATAAGAAAATCACGAGGGTTGGAATTGAAGTTCCCTCGCTCAGAGTTCTTTCTCGATTTGAACTTTCAGAAAATGAATGGACCTAGTAGAGATATAAGCAGTCGAACATGATTGATGAAAAAAGACTCCGTGCCATATGTCATGGACAGTGTTACTAGAAACGAGTGGCCAAGTCATTCAACCATAAAGTCAGTCCGAGGCAGTTTTACGTCAACGACTTGGTACTGAGAAAAGCATCATCGGTCATACCTGATCCTCAAGGAAAATTTACCCCGAATTATGAAGGACCTTATGTCGTCAAGAAGATCCATAAGGTCCTTCTTGGTGGTGCTATAATTTTAGTTGAAATGGACGGCCAAGAGTTGCCAAAACCTATAAACGCTGATGCTGCCAAGAAGTACTTCCCATGACTAATATCAATAGCCTTGATAGCCTTTTCTCAATCAAATTTGAGTCACTTTTGATGGCCATTCTCATGCATGTCATGCATACATGTACATATGTTTGTCTTACAGGTTTCGGACAACCACGATCAAGGAACCAAGCGTTTATAGGCCAGCTCACACCCTTCAAGCCACTTGAAAAGCTGGTCAACGAGCCTAGATGAAAAGAAAAGGTCACGGGGACTACATTTAGAAAAACGTGCAAAAAAAATCCTCATGCGTTGTAGTTTCTTCCCTATTCTCTCCCTCAGAGAACGCATCTTGATCCTTTAAAAAGCAAAAAAAAAAACGAGAAAAAAAGAAGAAGAGAAAAAAACTATTGAATTTGGGTTTGCCAATTGATACATTACTCCTTAGGGAGTTAATGATCAGTATCTCACTAAGGTCATCCTAAAGATCAAGGCAAAGCTTGTAAGCTTGAATTCCTTTCTAACTGTTGAGTATTCTCCTTCTATGACCTCGATGTCTAAATAAAGACGCAACCTCTGAAAGTCAAAATGATTGACAATTTGTTCAAAAGATATCTGGTGCTATGGACAGGAGGATAAGAAGAGGACCTCTCCTTCAATTTTGTGTCAATTAAGATTATTAAGGCCAGTAGGTTTCTTGATGAGAGGCAGTGCCCTAAAATTGTGGTGATTGTTGCTTAGAAAAATCACCATACAAAGACTCCTATAATTCAGGCCCCTTGAGAATATAACACACCATCCTGAATGCTCATTAAAAAGTTCAATGTGATCCCTAATTGGAATATGCCATCAAATGTCAGGACGCATTGGAGACCACGAGGCGTCACGTTAGCCGTGCGCCAATTTCTTTAAATAAAAAGGCTGGCACACGATTCCCACCACTCGCACCTCGTCCGGGTGGTATTCAGGAATGAACAAAAAGGTCCGACGTCCTGGGTTCGAAACTTGGAGGCAGCAACTTCGGTTGACATCCCCTCCCCCTCTTTTTTTGCATCATTTGCCATTTTTTTATTTTTATTTGCTGGAAAAATCATCAGGTCCGCCCAAAAGACTACTCCGCCTGAACATGACATCCACAACATGGTATTGATGAAGAATGGGAGTGCGACTCTCCAAATACCACCATTTTACTCGCTGAATAGGGCAGGTTGAAATGTCATTGACAATGAAAAGTTTCGAATCAGACGGGGTTATCAAGTTGACACAATCACAGGTAAGTATCCTTCTCTTTTAAAACAGAAGTCGAATGAAAATTTTTTGCCGCAATGAAAGCTTTTATTGTCTTCTTACAAAAAAAAAGAACAAAAAATGAAAAAATATGCTTCCTTTTACAAGCATTCTTAAGCATCAGCATCAAAGCTTTGGTTTTCCCTATTATTGGATCACTCATCTTGAATCAAATTCCATTGGGAAACAATCGTTCAACTGATTGCAACAAAATGAAGGGGAAATGTTGAATATGCCAAGTAGGAAGCAATTAGGATGGAGAAAGGCAATCCAATCTCAAACACATCCTACAAACACTTTGAGAGTAGAATTAAGAGAAAAGAAATACCGTGTCTTAGGACAAAAAGGTTCATTCACAATTAGTACATGGGTCTAAATGATGAAACGCGTTTCATTTCTTCTACCCTAAACACTGAATATAACCCTTGCTAACCATTTTGAGCCTAAGTAGGGAAAAATTCTTAAATAACCCTATCAAGAACTACCCCCACACTGGGGCAAGTCTAAGAGGTTATGGTTGAAAATCATTTGGAGAAAAAGATCAAGAAAGATTTTATTACATCCGCTTGCATCAACCCTTTTGTGATAACTTCAGGTGGGCTCCCATGGAAGCTCGAAGCATCCCGAAGTGAAGACGAGCATTCATGTCTTTACCTAAACACTTACTCCCTTTGCTTAGCCAAGTTGAGCCTGAATATTCACTTACTTCAAGTAGGCATATGATTTACCATGGAATTCAGACGTAAAAAGAAAGATGTCTCGAGAGTTCTAAGAAGTCAAGAGTCTTAAGAATCAAAAGAGTAAATGAGCCAAAGAAAAATCGAAACCATAGGGCATAAAAAGCAATGTGCTTGGTAAAAGCAAGGCCAATGCCCAAGAAAAAACTAAGTGCAGTCAAAAGCATAAGCAAAATGCTTGTGTGAAAAAGAGAAATCAACTCAAGCATGAAAGCATTAAAAAAAAGAGTGAAGCTCTTCTGTTTCAAACAAAGGATTTGCTTAAAGACTCTCGAGACAAATTGAACTTCAAGAGTCAAACGCTTTCAAAAATTGATGTGTTGGTAATGATGCCAAGATAATCACCAACTTTCGAACCCCTTTGAGAAATTACAAGCCTTGTTGACCCTTACACCAAACCAACATTACAATCCTTTCCCAAAGTCTCTTCTGATTGGGATGGTTTGAGTTGACATGAGAATCTCACCAAAGAAGCTCTCGGTCGAAGGAGTGGAGGTAATCATTTCTTATCTTGTCTTCAAGGTTCTTGACTTATAAACCCGATGAAGATAAATCTGTTGAATATCCATTTCTTTGCCTCCAAGCAAATACCTTTTGTTTACACCCATTGCCAAACTAGCATGATGGTCCTTTGAAAAGACCTTTCAGATTGACCACACTTATTGCGAATGATTCTCAAAACCTGCGACATTGGTAAAGTGAGATACTATGAGTGATTAGATCTGTTTCCCATATCAATGGATGGGAACAAAAGCCGTTGTGAACGATTGTGAGAAGTCCTTTCTGACTAAGGTGCTCTAATTTGGCATTTAAACAAACCCCTTCCAAAAGTTGGGATCATGTTGATACAGACTTGTCTCCCCAAGGAATTTGAACAATTGATAATATTTTCCAAACAAATGAGTCTACCTTGATTCGTTCATGCATCCGACACTTTCTCATAAGTAATGCTACTGATATCTCATCGAATAGCATTGATTTTGCCTGACCACTAGGATATTTGTCATCATGCATCTGATCGAAAAGAATCATATTTGTATCAAAATAGCTTTGATTAAGCAGGTATGGTGAGCTCCACGCACATAGCCTCCCTTTCAACAAGTATGGCGAAATCCATACTAGGCATGGCGAACTCTGCGTCTATGGCCTCACATTGCAGGCCACATGCAGTCCCAAAATCTTGCTGATGCCACAAGATTCCATCTGGAATAGCCTCCCCAGCAAAGCAAATTTCAACACACAGTGAGCTTCAACAGCCTGTGATGTCCTCCTTCTACATAGTGTACAGGTAACCCCTCGGAACACCTTTTAAATGATGTTTAATAGGTACAATGAGCTTCGCACCTGCGTTGCCCTTTCAACTTACCTGGTGAGCTTTCATAATCTACAGTCTCCATATTTGCATGGTGAGCTTTTGCAGCCTAGAGCACCATATCGGCCTGGTGAGCTTTTGCAGCCCAAAGTCTCCATATTCGGCCCGGTGAGCATTTGTAGCCCGGAGCACCATATCGGCACAGTGAGCTTTTGTAGCCCGGAGCATCCTATTGGCCTGGTGAGCTTTTACAGCCTAGAGCATCCTATATTGGCCTGGTGAGCTTTTACAGCCTACAATCCCTATATTATGCTTGGTGAGCTTTTGCAGTCCGAAGCACCATATCGGCCTGGTGAGCTTTTACAACCCAGAGTCCCTATATTCGCTTGGTGAGCTTCTGCAGCCTAGAGTTCCCATATCAGTCTGGTAAGCCTTCGCGATTCGTCATTCCTTTCTTTTTTGTCAATCTCGTGGCTCTACGGTCGTATCAACCTTGTGTTGGTCAAGCCCGTGAGTACACAGTTGTACCATTTCCTTTTATCAACAAAACCATTTTCATATGTTCATACCATTCTATTACTGTTATATAACTCAGTCCATTGCCAAAATTTAAGTGTCATTTATCTTTGAATAAAACCACTTCGAGCTCCTCTTCAAAGAGGGGCAGCTGTTGACACCTATTTTTGGCTGTTCGGTCTCTATTTGTAATTTAATCTATTTTTCTAAACAAAAATGGCCAAATTAGCACAAAAAATATATATAAGATTAGGAAAATGTACAATTTCAAAAGAAATAAAAAAATAAAAAAATAAATGATTAATAATAATAATAACAATAATAGAGTAAGAATTATTTTTAAAAAAATCAATTTGGGCCGGGTCGCTCGGCCTGCCTGGGCTTGACCCGGCCCATTTTTGTCTCTTCTTTTCTTTTCTTTCTTTCCCCTTACACGAGCTCAGGCCCATCTTCCTTATTTCTTTTTCTCTTCCCCCAACCTACTTCCCTCTCCTGCACCCACGACGGCCGCAGCTGCGCCTTCACCGAAAAACACAAATGATCGCTACCGGCCGATATTTCCTCTCTCCTCTACCTTGCTGATCAAGGCCGGGGATCCTACCTAGAGATTGAGTCAGATTTAGAGCAGGAATAAGTTTATTCCGTTTTTATCGGCCAAGGAAGGCCGTGCGATGCCTCGCTCGGCCGTGAGCATTCCACGCCACCCCCCCTTCATTCATCTATAAAAGGAGCAGCAGGCCACAGAGTTAGGGGTTAGTGAAAAATGACAAGAAAATGAATGAATTTTGAGGGAAAAATCAAAGAGAAAGAGACAGGAACAGAGAGTGAGAAAATTCTGTCGCCGGAGCCAAAGGAGACCAATGGTTCGAGGTACGAGGCGCGCCGGCCTTCCGACCAGTTTGCTCGGTCCCAAAGACGACCCGTGACTCCTCAAAGCTGCTCGACGATCGCCCAAATGCCTTGCCATAGAAAATCAGGTCGGTCAAATTTTTTTCTCTTGACATACTCTATTCTCCCCTGTTTTTGACCGAGTCGTAAGGGCTTGATCTCCGATGAGCTGGCCGAAATCAGGCTACGTACAAAGATCGGCCTCGGCATGGTGAAGCTCGGCGTAGTGATCGCCGAGCTCAATTTTTCACCATAATCTTTGACTATTTCGATTTGTCTCTAATTCTCCATGCATACCAACTG
The DNA here is from genome assembly GCA_001662345.2 of Metrosideros polymorpha var. glaberrima. Taxonomy (NCBI): domain Eukaryota; kingdom Viridiplantae; phylum Streptophyta; class Magnoliopsida; order Myrtales; family Myrtaceae; genus Metrosideros; species Metrosideros polymorpha. Next base: position 19,014,333 of record BCNH02000001.1, read on the forward strand.
TTTGATGAAAGTCCCGCCCTTTAGCTGAATTTGTTCCTCAGCTTGCCGACAATTGATCGGTCCAAATTGACACCCTCGGTGTGTCAACCTCCTGCCTAGAGACCTAGGTGACCCACCCAAGTCTTATTGGCAAGTTGTCGACGCCCGATTGGCCCCAATTTGGCCATGCCATCCACAATTTCCTCCGCCGGCCTCTTTTCCCCGTTTCTGTTTTGGCTCGTCGGCGACCGGCCGGCCACAATCAATCATCCCCGATCTGACCAATCGATGCCTCAGGGCCTGGGTATAATACTAGCCAAGTCCTTCCAAGTGTTGCCGGTAGCTCAACAGCCGTCAATTCGGCCTCCAAAGCACTCGACGCCCATTTTTCCCCCAAATTGATGACTCTCCAATTCGACCGGGTCTGACCGACCTCGACCAGACCGATTCGGGTCGACTAGATCCGACCCAACTTCAAATGGGTTGAATCCGGCCAATCGGTTTGACCAGGTCAACTCGGGTTCGGACCTGGTTAATACGGGTCTAGGTCTGGGTCTGGTCAACCCGGACCTGAAAATTAAAATAATAATAATTTTTTATTATTATTAAAAAAAAGAAGAAGAAGTTGACCCTAGGTTTCTAATATGCTGTTGTATGCCAAGGCCACGTGTTTGGCTATTTAATTTGCTCAAATTTAGCCTTTGTGACTAAACGTGTTAATGTTAAATAAATCAAAATTGTGAATTTAGTTGAATATTACGGTGATGTTTGTATATCTTTGTTATATATTCATTTAACTGCACTAATATATATATATTCGAGCATAACTGTGCTCCATGATAGTACTGATGTGAACCTAAAAATCGCGTGAACATTTAGTAGACTTATACCTCATATTTTGAAACTAAAAAAATGCCTGTACATTTTAGTAATCAAACAATTATGTTATGGTACCGAAAAGGCGCTAGTTAAATAATTGGCATAAACAAATCCCCGAACTCAGAATCTTTGACTGCGCAAGAACTGAGACTACACTCCCTAGTCTCGATTAGTTTCTAGTCAACCCCAAAAATGACTAGTGGCGACTCCTAGAAATGCTTAGGGTGTTAAGAACTTGAAATTGAACCCAATATCACGTGAGGTATAGGCTTGGGAGAGCCTGCGCCCGATCCGACAGGCTCATGGTTCGTCCTTTTGGGCAATACCCCTAAACCTATCCCTTTCCCGACATGGGTCAGAAAATTAGGTCGCGACACCTATTCTCACATAAAGAATAGAACATAAGGTAGAGACGGTGGATGGAATTGCTAAAAGATTATGATTGTGAGATCTTGTATCATCCATGAAAGGCAAACAAGGTTGCAAACGCTTTGAGCGGAAGTCCTCTATGGTGGCAAGTATGATAATTAGAGAATGGAAACTATTGAAGGAAGTGTCCGATTCTGACTTTAAGGTTGAGGTGGATAATCTAGTGAATCTTTTGGCTACACTCAGAGTCGAGCCTGAGATTTTGAGAAAGATCAAAGAACTATAACAATTTGACCCTAAGCTGGTGAAGACTCACAATGAGGCATTGAAAGGCAAGAAACTAGACTTCCACCCATCCGATGATGGAATTGTCAAGTTTTGTGGACGCTTATGCATACTTGACAATGGAAAACTAAAGAAAGAGATTTTGTCAAAAAGTGCATCGAAGTAGCTATAGTATCCACCTGGGGAACACGAAGACGTATCGAAATTTTCATCAACACTATTGGTGGAATGGGATGAAGGTGGACATAGCTAAACATCGCAAGTTGCTTAACATGCCAACAAGTAAAAGCGAAACATTGTAAGCCAGCTGGGATGTTAACAATGGACTTCGTACAAGGTTTGCCAAGAACATTTAGAGGTCACAACTCTATCTGGGTGATAGTAGATTTTCTGACTAAGTCAGCCCATTTACTGGCTATACAAATCGATTACACGCTCGAAAGATATGCCGATTTGTACATTAAGCAAATAGTATGATTACATGGGGTGCCGGTTACTATTACGTCAGATCAAGACTTAAGGTCTACATCAAACTTTTGGAAAAGTCTTCAGACGAATTTAGGGACTAAACTTCAATATAGCACGACTTTCCATTTGCAAACTGACGGGCAATCAGAAAGGGTTATTCAGGTGTTGGAAGATATGTTACATGCCTGTATTATTGACTTTAAAGGTAACTAGGATGATGTAACATTTCGAGCCCATGGCGTCTCAGGGCACCATGATCTAATCGGCTTGATATTATGTTATATGATTTACAAGTAGAAGTATTAAGATAATATCAGAATAGATAATTAGCATAACATAATGGACAACCTTCTTTTTATTTATAAAAGTGTGGGAATTTTGGTTGCAAGGAAGCTAAACATAACGCCTATATATGGACACTCAAAATGGCATGATTTGGGAAGGCCAAAAGGGTACGCCTATTCCCTTACTAAATAATGGCATATCTATATAACACCACATCACCTTCGGACTTAAAGGAAGTCCGCCTCCACACAAAGAAGTCGTCTGCGTATAATGGTCTTCCACCATTGTCCAAAAATGAGTTCACCTTCATCGCTACCCTCGGTCACTCACCACCCACGCCACCATTGCCACTGCTGCCTCCACCGGTGTTGTCGTCAAACGGAAAAGGAATAGGACCATGAAGTTGTCCATCTTCGTTATAATATAAAGATACATAACGAAATGGGACTAGACTCGACTCTAAACAACAATTAACCCACACCGTCAACTCTAACATAAAAAACGTAAATTCGGGAAACTCAGGGTACATGTACTTTGACCAAGCTAGCTTGACCTGGACTAGTACCCCATAGGTGGCCACGAGTAACGCGGGGATGGCAGGCATAGTTACTTATTTGAAAAGATTGAAATCAATGGGAGTAAGTAAAACTTAGCAAGTGAAAATGTCAATCTAAACCATTCAATCTATTTGAATCTCAAATCAAAAACTTAAGGAACTGAACTATAAAGAGGAATCTTATTGCTAATCCTACCATTTCTATAACATTTCTAAATAATCACATGATGATGTTTGCACAATGCAAAATGCACATGATATGTTTATGTGCCCTCTCGGTCCAACTCTCATCATGTTCACTTTCGTTCATCATCCAGACTTCCATGGGTTGCCGGCCACAGGCATCTCTCCCCTACTTCGAGGTTCTCATGCTTACTGTGGGTGGCAGCCATTGCGACTCATCTTGCACGACCTTGAGGGACGCCGGCCTCAAGCTTCCTGAATTCCCTTCGAGCTCCCACAGGGCATTGTCGGGACACAGGCCGACTATGACATTTTGAATTTCGATCCATTTCGAAGCTTATGAATGGATGAAATATCAATCAATGTATTTCAGTAAATCTCGTTCAGAATTGATCACTCTTGAGTTAACTAACCCAAGGGGAAAGGCTAACAAGGAATTAAGTACGTGCACCAAAGAACTCAACCCTGGATTAACGACTTGACCATAAAGATTGCTGAGGGAACATCCTGTGCCGTCGTTGTGACATTCCGTGTTTCGACCCATTTCGAAGCTTATGAATGGATGAAATATCAATCGATGTGTTTCAGTAAATCTCGCTCAAAATTGATCACTCTTGAGTTAACTAACCCAAGGGGAAAGGCTAACAAGGAATATAGTACGTGGACCGAAGAACTCGACCCTGGATTAACGACTTGACCATAAGGATTGCCGAGGGAACGTCCTGTGCCATCATAGGCCGTTCGAAGATTGGTTTTAGAACGATTTACTAGCGTTATATGATTGGTCCGTGGGTGATTCCATACGACTAGAGTATATGATGCGGGAGCATCAGAGACTACTGATCAGTCCTTAAGTCCCGAGCTGATTCCTTCGACAAAACAAGCACTATTGGTACTTATTCAAGCCAAGACT
>BCNH02000001.1:19030316-19044159 GCA_001662345.2 Metrosideros polymorpha var. glaberrima
TGGACATGTATGGATGAGATTTTGAAGCTTTTTGTGGGCTGTTCATAGTGAGAGTACAAGGGACCCGAATTGGCACTAAGTGAGATTTTCATGTTGGATGACTTGTAGGCTTGAGATAATGATATGTTAGTACTCTAGGTCACTAATGGACATGTATGGATGAGGTTTTGAAGCTTTTTGTGGGCTGTTCATAGTGAGAGTACAAGGGACCCGAATTGGCACTAAGTGGGATTTTCATGTTAGATGACTTGTAGGCTTGAGATAATGATATGTTAGTACTCTAGGTCACTAATGGACATGTATGGATGAGGTTTTGAGGCTTTTTGTGGGCTGTTCATAGTGAGAGTGCAACGGATCCGAATTTGCACTATATGGGATTTTCATGTTGGATGACTTGTAGGTTTGAGATAATGATATGTTAGTACTCTAGGTCACTAATGGACATGTATGGATGAGGTTTTGAAGCTTTTTGTGGGCTGTTCATAGTGAGAGTGCAAGGGATCCGAATTTGCACTATATGAGATTTTCATGTTGGATGACTTGTAGGTTTAAGATAATTATATTTCGGTGATTATGAGCATGTTTGGTGTAGGTTTTATTGAGATTTAGTGGCTGTGTTGGGCGAGTGAACAGTACCACCGAATTATGCTAAATGGAGTGCCTTGTGCTTAATGTTTGTAAGTTTTATGGAAATGTCTTGTGTGTTGGGCTTTGTGTGATTGGGTGCTAGATGGTTCATGAGTGACCGAATATGTAAGTGATGTTATCTTGGGACATGCAAAAATGATTATGTGAGTGGTGATTGTAAGACATGCCTTGAGTGCAAGTTGATGTTTATGGCCCATTCTTGCATGTTGGTTATCAAATGGCTTGTGTAAGTGTTAATTGAGGGCATATGCATATTCGGCCTTGTGTGATTATGGGTGAATTGTCTATGTGGAGAGTGAATGTTAAATGCCGATATTGGATCATAATGATCCCGGCTTTATGAGAGGCTATAAGGAAAGCCGTATAGTAAAAGCCACATATTACTGATTATATGGCTGGATGAGCCGACGGTCCTATGAATTGATAGTATATTATATGGCCTGATGAGCCGACGGTCCGATGAACCGATGAGTTATTATGTGGCCCGATGAGCCGATAAGTGATTATATGGCCCGATGAGTCGACGGTCCGATGAACCGATAAGTTATTATATGGCCCGATGAGCTGATATGATTAATATTATGCTATGGCCCGGGCGCTAAAGCACGTAGTGAGGGTTGGATAGCGAGATTATGACTTATATGTCATGAAGGTTGGATAATGGGAATTGAGTTTTGGATGGAAAGCACTGTTTGTGAATTATGGAATTATTTTATGCCTTAAGAACGAAGCCTAGCCTTAATCAAGTGCTTGTGAATTTGTGAATTGCTTTTGAATTGAAAATGTGAATGTCTGATGTCGTGTCTTCGTTTTGTTAACTTTTGGTGCTGTGAATGCCCGTGGTTAGAACTTGCACGTTGTAAGAGTCTGGAGGTACCTTTGTGCTAGCATAGGATTAGGTTTGGTTCACTGAGATTTATTCTCACCCCGTCGTGGGATTTACCATTTCCAGACCCTAGACCATAAGTATGCTGCCGATGGACCCTGATGAAGAAGAAGCTGCTAGTGATGGCGAGCCCGACGTCTAGGTGCATCTGTGGCATCTTTCTTTTTGGCTAACCGCGTAGAGTAGCAAGTGTAATTTTGGGCTAGTAACTGTCTCCCTGTCGTCGAACTATGTTGTCATTTCCCCTAAGTTGTATGCTTTTGTATTCGACTGATTTTGGTTATGTTATGAATCATTTTAGTCATCTTGTTTTTCATATGTATGGAGTTATTTGCGCTACCGTATGCATTCTTTATTCCGCACTGTTGCCACCGTCATAGGATCCTGGTTGTTACGGCAACCGACCGGGATGTTATCGCGTTCGTATGGTCCGGGGCGTGACACTTCAAACATAGTTTCTCTCTCATGTTAAGGAGTATAGCCCTTACATGAACATCGTATCCATAGACAAGGATTCCAATCCTATTCTCAAGTTTCAAAATCTCCAAAAGATCACTTATTCCAAGTCATGCAAAGAATGGTACGACTTCTTGAAAGGTATTACCCATAATCAGTTTTCATGGTAATCTCCTTGGGTTAAACATCCTAAAGCCCGCTTCAACTATCCAATTTCTCTCTCAGGATACACCGGGTTCACGTCTTACTATCCTTTGAGAGTCGCCCGTTAATTCAGTGTCCTTCAAGAGATTCCACCTCCAATAGAGTTAGGGTTATATCATTTGAAATTTCACGAGGAGGCCATCAAGATAACACAAGTCAAGGAGCTAGAAGATCAAGTGAAGCCCATCATAGTCGCTCTTTACACTTGCCAACCGAGAGAGTGGAAACATGTTGCCGAATTGGAAGGAGTGATGAAGGAATATCACGCGTCTTAAGAGTACGTCGATCGTGAAATAAGACCTGAAGCCACCGTTGTATTCCCTTATGTGGACCCGAATCCTACTCCTCGAGAGGACTAATTGGTGAAGGCTATAAGGGAGAGGAATGAAGCGGTAGAATGTGCAGAATGCTTGGCCCAAGAAAACAAGCGTCTTCGTTCCGAAGCTGGGAGGTCCCATCATGGCTAGCCGTGCCAATTTTATTTGAGTTCCCTTTATTTTGTTTTAGAGTAATATAATAGGGTTTCATTTCATGCTTTAGTAGTGAATGATGTAATAGGGCTTTCCCCTCCCCTTTTCTTTACATGCTAGTAGTCATGTATAGGATGTTTCTTGCCATCTTTGCCTTGTAATCGTCTTGAGTTCGAATGAAATTGGAGGGGCATTTTAATCAAAAATCAGATGTTATCCCTTCAATTGTATAATTTCTCGTTAAAGAAATTTTGATAATAGATCACCAGTGTAAGATTGGGCTTACACAAATGTCTATTAGCTCTATTTCATCACAAGAAATATAGAAATGAGGGCTTTTTATGTTTTCTTGTCATTTATTTTATGTATACTAATTTTGCCGTCTTTTTCACAAAGGTGCTAAAAAACGATAGAAAGAAGATCCCGAGTGAGGACTCATTCACAAACAAGGATGAAAAATCAGGAAGCAAATGCTCGCTAGACCAATGTGAAGACACAACTAGCAGACATCAATGCCATGATGGCAAAAGTACTTAGGAGAATGAATGAGGTTCCTGTGCTAGCTCAAGCCAAGCATGTCGCTCCTGCCACCCCTTTAGATAACGTCATTCCTGAATATGGGCCCAATGTAGAGGTTCCTTCCGTTACATCCGTTGGGATCAACCTAGAGACCAAGGAACCAAGCAAGACCCTTGGCGATGATGGCATAAAATGTCTAGCCATAATTGAAGAACACTTGGCAATGATTAGGGGTTACGAAGTGAAGGAGGTTGACAAGGTGGCGTCTTACGCAAAAATGGATGTTCCCGACACTTTCAAGGACCCATAATTCACATGGAAGTACGATGGGACTGGTTGTTCCCATACCTACTTTAGGTATTATCTAAGCAGGATGAGGCGTTACTTTGACAACATCCCGTTGCTTATCAACACGTTCCTAGAAAGTCTGGAGAAATTGGCTCTCAATGGTTTTTAGACCTCTATCTTGAGAAGATAAAGGATTGGGATGACTTGGCATACGTATTCCTCAACCACTACAAATTCAACTCCAAGATTGCCCTTACCCGTGAGGAATTAGAGCACATAAAGAAGAGAAGGAACAAATCCTTTACAGCCTACGCGCAAAGATGAATGGTGGTAGCATCTCAAGTCAAACCACCCCTTAGTAAGATGGAAACCATGAAGATCTTTCTTAAGGCTATGCCCATCGAGTACTTTCGAAAACTCTACATCACTAGTTATTTGTCTTTCTCGCACCTCATAGAAGTTGGGGAGAACGTAGAATGGGTCATTCGCGATGGCAAATTGACTGAAGAAGGCACGAGGAGAACCACTTCAAGGATAGACAAAGAGCCAGTCACTGATGCGGTGTATATTCAAGCTCCTAGCATTCCGAAGACTTACTCGAATCCTCCACCAAGGCCATTTGTGATACCGAGGAAAAAGTTTCCACGAAGCAGTTTACTCCTTTGCCTCGGTCATTATATAAAATTTTGCTAATGTTGCTTGAAAAAAGAATGGTCGCCAAAGAAGTGCCACACGATAATCTCCTAAAGTTCGCCGGATTTGATACCACCAAGACTTGTACTTACCACATGGGTGAGAAGGGGCATAGCACTGACGATTGCTTCGCACTGAGGAATATAGTTCAGAACCTTATCGATAAAGAGATCCTGAATTTCAAGAAGGCTGCGCTGAATGTGCAATAAAACCCGTTGCCCAATCACCCGCAAGACGTGAACGTAATCTCCAAAGGTGTGAGCGGGTATAGGTTTCCCTTTAAAGTCGATGTCGCTATGATGTATGGAGTTTTATTGCTAGTCGAACATTACAAGGAAAGAGGTGATATACCCATCGAGGAAAATATGAGATGCATCTCCAAGTTGATTGATATGGGAGTAATTCGGCTCGTCGAGAAAGAAGCAACAGATGTGATGATGTTATCAAATGCAATTAACGTGTCCTCCAAAAACTTTGTTTGCGAGATTGATTGGGAGGAATTTAATCCCTTGGTTGAAGTTACGAGAGTTACCAATGAAGGAGTCATAACTAAAGAAACAAAACCTCCGATGAAAGAGGAGGAAGAGGAAGATGTCAGTTTCCCGATCATATGGAATGATGATGAGTTCACCTTCGACTTCGAAACAGATGAGGAGATGAATCATTAGGATTATTAGTTCATAGAGTTAACCTGTGGAGATGATGAAGTAGTTGATACTCTAGGGCAGTCGAGCAGAAAGTATGACTTTTATGTCAAGTACACACCTCCCCTAAGCTTCTATGTCGACCCTAAAGATATCATCCCGGACGGATGGGATGGTATGGATGACATTACTCCTACCAAGCGAGACGATGAAATGGTGGCCATGCTCATAGAGTTGACTGAGGATGACAATTCGTACGAAGTAAGCGAGGAAGGGATTGAGCCCATCATCATCGACCTACTATCTGATGACCTTGAGTTCGTCGAGATACATGATGAGGCTTTGACCCCTGTTTATATAGAACTGTCGTCGTTTGAAGATCAAGTAGAGTTGCTTTACAATACCAAGGCTATACCATGGGATTACGGGTCAAGTAGTGTCGACACCGTGACTCAGTTTGAGCGATGTTATCCACCTAACTCTGGGGTAGAGAAGAAAGTTGTGACTAACGAAGATATTAAGCAGTTTTTTGCTATAATTAAGACTAGCGAATTTCAAGTGGTTGATCAACTAAGAGAAATGCCCGCACAGATATCCTTGTTGGACTTGCTCAAGTCTTCGAATAAACGCAGGCGAGCTCTGTTGAAAATCCTCAACTAGGTCCATGTCCTAGAAACCGTTAGTGATGAGCAGCTAGAAGGATTCGTTGGATCAATCCTCCTAAACAATCAAATCTCGTTCTCTAACAAGGACTTTCCCATTGAAGGTCGGGTTCACAACAAAGCTTTTTACATTGCTGTGAGATGCCGAGACAAGATGGCAGTGAGGGTCCTGATTGATAATTGCTCCGCACTAAACATTTGGACATTGGCAACACTTCGTCATCTTGGGATCAACCCAGAAAAGATTCAAACCGCCAAGTCGACCGTCTATGCATTTGACTGGATAAGAAACAACGTGTTGGGAGAGGTAGAGCTGGAGCTCTTTATCAGTCCGATAGCTTTTACTGTGCTATTTCAAGTTCTTGATATCCTTGGAGGAGGATTGGGGATATATGGCCAAGGCATTTGAAATCCTATGGAGGCCTTCAAGGGACACAAAGGGAAAGGTTTAGGCTATGTTGAAAAGCAAGACAGGCTCACTAACCATGGAGGCCGAGGTACTCGACGAGGTTAGAGTAGCCGAGGAGGCCGAGGTTATCATGGAGGCTGTTTTGGTAGAGGCCTAGGCTGAGTTAGCTTACTCAATTGTTCCCTCGAAGAGATGTTTGTCAAATCCTACAAGGTTCTTCAAGATAAGCCAAACATTGAGATCTCCCCCCACCTTTTCGATGATGAAGAGTGCATTGGTGTCATTATCACTAAAGATGAGCCAGCTAGAGAGTGTCCCCACCTCATTGAGTAGGGATGCCTTTTATCCTTTCGCAATTTCAATCCCCTATGTGGGCATCATTTGTTTATTTCCTTTATAAGAACTTAATTCCCCCTTGGATTTTGAGCCATTGGTTCAAGGGGGTCTCTTTTTGTAAAACGGCCTTATCTTTCCCAATTCAATAAAAATGCATATGCACGTTTCATTAAGAATGTGTGGAAGTACACCAAACCAGGCCTATGATGAAAGTCGATAGATACCCCGAGGCCTAGGCTTTCACACGCTTCTTAGTTTTCGAGAACATACTTTAGGAACAACAATGTCTGAGGATACGAGGGCAAGTTCCTTAAGTTGTTCTTCTTCAAAGCATACTTTAAAAAAATATTTTCAAAATAGTATGCATTGTTTATTATATAAATATGTACTAATTGTTTGCATCACATGTCAGGCATAACATCTTGCATTCACATGATAATTACATTTATGACTTGAGCTCACATGATGACAATCCCTTCGATTCCGTCAACGACGATGATCATAGAGCTATTGAACGTGATTGGGATCACAATGAGGAATCTAAGCCGTTGACTGCAGAACAGATAGTTAAAGTGAATCTGGGTGATGATCAAAATGTTAGAGAGACTAAGATTGGAGGGAAACTCTCCCCTTCCGAAGTTGAGAGAATGACCAATCTTCTGAAGGAATACCAAGACGTATTTGCCTAGTCCTATACCGATATGCCGGGTTTAGATCCTAAAATCATGGAGCACATGGTGTCTCTGGATTCTAATATTTTCCCAAAGAAGCAAAAGCTTAGGAGGATGAAATCAGAATTGTAGGAGAAAATCAAAGAGGAAGTTATGAAACTCCTAGATGTTGGCTTTATTGAGGCAATACATTACCTCGACTAGGTCGCAAACATCGTGCACCCTAAAACTTCAAAGGCCTTTTTCAATTCCTCAATCCATCTAGGGGCAGCCGCAGGGTCCCCTTTGCCATCAAACTTAGACGGCTTAAGCTTCAAAAATAGTTCTACTAGTTGACCCACCATTCGATTCCCATGGCCTTGTGCGTTGCCGCCTCCGTTACCTTGACTGTTGTTCCCATTGTTTCCATTTGCAGCATTAGCAGCGGCAACAGCGGCTTCAGCGACTTGGGTGGCCGTAGCAGCCCTTTCTTGAGCCTCTCGAACAACGGCGGCAGCTCTTTCTTGAGCCTACCTACCCATCAAATTACTAATTTCCTCCAGCGCCCTAATGACCCCCATCGACTTTCGGGTCTTGTACCTTTGGCACTCTTGAGCTAGATGCTCCTCTTGTGCCTCTACCCCGATTGCTCATTCCTACTAATCCTCACTACACAAGAACCACATAATTCCATCCAGGAATTAGAGACCTAAGCCAACTATTAGAAACTAGCAGTCCAAGACTACCACTATAGCAGCCGTCACAACCAACTATTCAACACAATTCAAACAATCAGAAGCACAACATCAAGAGATTCTCACAGGTACCTCAAGTCCGGACGCATCTGCAACTTAGCATAAGCACTACAAGCAAACCAGCAACTCAAGCAGACAACCACAAACAATGCCAAGAACGAAGCCCTTAATCGTGCCAATCACAAGCGCCAATTCACATGTCATGCGATTCATGCGTAACTCTAACGAATGCCTGAAGTCTCACTACTTGATTATCCTAAAGTCATCTCTCTTTATCACTCCAGGCTTCGACCATCTTGGATCGAGCTAACCTTGCTCTGATACCAATTTAAACGGGGATGTCACGCCTCGGACCATACGAGCGTGATAACATCCCGATCGATTTCCGTAACAACCAGGATCCTATGACAGCGGCAATAGTGCGGAATAAAGAATGCATGCGGTAGCGCAAATAACTCTATACATATGAAAAACAAGATGACTAAAACGATTCATAACATAACCAAAATCAGTCGAGTACAAAAGCATACAACTTAGGGGAAAATGACAACATAGTTTGACGAAAGGGAGACATCTAGCCAAAAATTACATCTGCTACTCTACACGGTTAGCCAAAAAGATGCCACAGATGCACCTAGACGTCGGGCTCGCCATCACTAGCAGCTTCTTCTTCATCAGGGTCGAACTTGTCTTCAGTATCGATGGGCTCCACGAGTTGGTCATCCACGGCGGGAACAAGTGGAGGCAGTTGGCTCACTTGAACCTTGAAGGTAGGGTTAAACACCTCACCATCCGGAAGGGCAGTGTCGCACCAACCCGGGATTACACAAAATGGCACATCAAAACCCTTCAGGGGTCCAACCTTAATCCCATTCTCATCACGATAGAACCAAGCCTCGTAGGTATGCAATTTCCAATACGGGTCCCCCTCGTCAACATAGACTATAGTCCCTTTCCTGATGTACGTCTTACCCTCGATCGGGGGGGTATTCAGTGACTATCGTCTTAAAATCCATCGGCACTCTATAACGCTTAGGCGGTATACATATGGTCTGGGGTCTGAAAATGGTAAACCCCACGACGGGGTGAGAATAAATCTCAGTGAACCAAACCTAATCCTATGCTAGTACAAAGGTACCTCCAGACTCTTACAACGTGCCAGTTCTAACCACGGGCATTCACAGCACCAAAAGTTAACAAAACGAAGACACGACATCAGACATTCACATTTTCAATTCAAAAGCAATTCACAAATTCACAAGCACTTGATTAGCGCTAGGCTTCGTTCTTAAGGCATAAAATAATTCCATAATTCACAAACAGTGCTTTCCATCTAAAACTCAATTCCCATTATCCAACCTTCATGACATATAAGTCATAATCTCGCTATCCAACCCTCACTACGCGCTTTAGCGCCCGGGCCGTAGCATAATATTAATCATATCGGCTCATTGGGCCATATAATAATTTATCGGTTCATCAGACCGTCGGCTCATCGGGCCATATAATCAGTAATATATGGCTTTTACTATACGGCTTTCCTTATAGCCTCTCATAAAGCGGGGATCATTATGATCCAATATCGGCATTTAGCATTCACTCGCCACATAGACAATTCACCCATAATCACACAAGGCCGAATATGCAAATGCCCTCAATTAACTCTTACACAAGCCATTTGATAACCAACATGCAAGAATGGGCCATAAGCATCAACTTGCACTCAAGGCATGTCTTACAATCACCACTCACATAATCATTTTTACATGTCCCAAGATAACATCACTTACATATTCGGTCACTCATGGACCATCTAGCACCCAATCACATAAAGCCCAACACACAAGACATTTCCATAAAACTTGCGACATTAAGCACAAAACACTCCACAGGGCAATATTTCGGTGGTATTGTTCACGCATTCAAAACAGCCAGTAAATCTCAACAAAGCCTAAACCCAACATGCTCATAACCACCTAAATATCAATATCTTAAACCTACAAGTCATCCAACATGAAAATCCCATATAGTGCCAATTCGGGTCCCTTGTACTCTCACTATGAACAGCCCACAAAAAGCTTCAAAACCTCATCCATACATGTCCATTAGTAACCTAGAGTACTAATATAAGGTTAGTGGTGACTCACCAAGGATCTAAGCACGAAATGCCCCCAAAAATCACCCCTCGAGCTCACGGCACAAGTCGGTCCAGCGGGGTCCTTGGCTTCTCGGGCAAACGACGGTGCACGACAGTCACGGGCTGAGGTGGCTCACGGTGATGGTGGTGGACGGCAAGGTGGTGGTGGTGGTGGCTGAACAAGAGGGGGAGGAAGAGAAAATTGAGAGAGAGTGAGTGAAAGAGATGGTGAAATTCGAAATTATGAGGGGGGAGAGAGAGTGAAGTGATCTTGAGCTTCCTTTTGGCTTGTTTGGGAAGCTTTGGTGGGTTTATGGGAAAATACAACTATGTGACATGAGGGGAAGGCTAGTGATGGCTATGAGTGATGGGTTGAGTGACATAAAGTAGGAGAGAGAAAGACAAGAGGTGATGGGTGGCTTAAAAGTCAAAGAAGATGACCCACAAAAATCTCACTCTTATCTCTTATGCAAAGATGCACATTTAAGGCATTAATGCCCTAAAGTTTCGGTCACAAAGCGGGGTCACAAAAATTAAAAGTGCCCTTAATTAAAAATCTAAGGAATGAGCCTAAATTCAGGGGTGCAAGGAATTTCCAAATTAATTCCCTTAATCACCGATTTCCAACCTATCTCGGAACGACCCCAATTTCAAAGTCTCCACGAGACGATTCCAATGTTTCATTGTTGGAATTCTCGAATGATTGATGTCCAATTTCGAAGTCCAATTTGTGACTAAAATTCATGAATAGTAATTTCAGGGCGTCTCAAACTAATGGGTGGCTTTTAGGATTTTACGCGTATCGACCCGTGATCATTGTCACGTTTTAAAGTTATTCGAACCATGGCGACTTTGATTGTCATGTAATTGCGAGGGTCAATCGTTGGTTCCAAAGGTCGCGTTCATTAGAAATCTGGTTTAGGTTAATTTGCAAATTATACTCTGGTCGTATAGAATCACCCGCGGACCAATCATATAACGCTAGCAAATCGTTCTAAGACCAATCTTCGAACGGCCTATGATGGCACAGGACGTTCCCTTGGCAATCCTTATGGTCAAGTCGTTAATCCAGGGTCGATTTCTTTGGTCCACGTACTAAATTCTTCGTTAGCCTTTCCCCTTGGGTTAGTTAACTCAAGAGTGATCAATTCTGAGCAAGATTTACTGAAACACATCGATTGATATTTCATCCATTCATAAGCTTCGAAATGGGTCAAAATTCGGAATGTCACATCGAATGTCAATTCGAACTTCGACTAGGGCAACACCCTTTTCTTTGGTTTACGGAATGGAGGTGGTTTTGCCTGTAGAAGTGGAAATCCCTTCTCTAATGATTCTCTCACAAGTTAAACTTTCCGACGTCGAGTGGGTTCAACAGAGGTATGAACAATTGAACTTGATTGAAGAAACAAGGTTGAAGGCTTTATGCCATGGTCAAAGCTACCAAAAGCAAGTGGTCAAGTCGTTTAATCGTAAAGTTCGACCAAGTAACTTCGAGGTTTTGACGAGGGTCTCGACCATAATTCAAGACCCCCGTGAAAAGTTCACGCCAAATTATGAGGGCTCTTACGTTGTCAAGAAGGTCCTGCCTAGAATAGCCTTAATCCTTGTAGAAATGAATGAACAAGAATTGCCAAAGTTTGTAAATGCTGATGTTATCAAGGAGTATTATCCATGAATGAAATTTGGCGGCAACTGCACCCCCTTTATTCAAAATTCAAGTCATTTTAGGACATCTGCATTCCATGCATCCATGTCATTTGTATGTTCGCTCATTTTGTAATTTATAAGAAAACCTGCGAATCCAACATCAAACAAGCCAAAAGATCAATCGACGGAGGAATCTGACATGAGAGCAAAGAAAAACCCCGACAAGCAGACTCACTAGTTAGCACAAGCCAGGTAAGTACCATATTTCTCTTGAGTGTTAAGAAGAAAAATGGAATCCCTTAGGGAAATCTTTTGAACAGAAAATTCGAAAAATCATTTCAAAATTTTTTGTCCAAGATTCAAACAAAGATCTGAAATTGAAAATTGATCTATAAAACTTCAAAATGTAATTCTTCAATCGACCATTCATGCATTGACTTATGCATTCTTTATCAAAGAATCCCATGGAGGATGTTTCGAAACAATGATTTTTTAGAGAACAAAAGGGAAATATTAAGCATGCCAAGTAGGTACCTTTGAGATGACGGAAGGCAACCCAATACCAAACATGTCCCTACACACTTTTGAGAGTTTAGCGGTAGGAGAACACCATATCTCAGGACGTCGGGTTTATTCGCTTTGATACATGATCAAAGTAATGAAAGGTATTTTCTTCATTTCCTTAAACACTTGCGCGAATCCCTTGCTAGCCACTTTGAGCCTAAATAGGGAGATTTCCTTTCTCGAATTATCCCCTATCAAGAATTACCCCACCTCGAGGTAGATGGACGTAAGTTAAACGGCATAGGTGAGAAAAATGACAAGAGATTTCTTACCTGCACTAACATTAATCTTCATGGAATGCTTTGCATTAAATGCAAATCGAGAATCTAAGTGGGCGATTCGTTCTCAATTCTATACACTTTATCCTTTGTTTAACCCCTTGAGCCTGTTATTTCATTTCTTGAACCCTTGTCGATGATCATAGACTACACACCGGGGCAAGCGAATATGCGCCACTTTTCGATGACATCAGGAACGTATCAAGACATCAAGAAAATCTGTGATTGCGAAAGTCCCAAAATTCTAAGCATTCTAGGGTTTATCAAGTCCTTGCGCGGAAATATGAGTTAGCATTTTTTGGTAGCCCTGCATTGTTTCGGGTTTTCCCTGAAAAGAAAAGAAAAGAAAAGAAAAGAAAAAAAGAAGAGCAAAAGAACAAAAATGAAAAGAAAAGAAAAGAAAAGGAGCAAAAAAAGAAAAGAAAGAGAAAAAGAAAAACCCTAGAATTTGTGCTAGTGAGCAAAAATGGCTTAAGGGAAACCCATTCCTTTGTCAACTCTACAATTGCATCCTCAGTGCAACGAGTTTGCAGCATGAAATCCTCAGCTGAAATCAACTTGCAATTTCTTCAGTGTCTTCTCCCCAAACAGAGTAGATTTAGGCCCTAACGGAGTTCGAATCCGACATGTGGCTGAAGACAGAATACTCCTTAGCGATGATCATCGACCTCAGCCTTCCCTATATATTTTATGAGCCAAAATGAGCATTTTCATTCCTCAGTCCCTAATCCGAGCCTACGTTACCATCCGTTGAAATCTCTTCTAACTAAGGCACCTAGATTAACGTAGAGTTTGTATGTCGTAAGCTTCGCATGAAAATGTACAAGCAAGATTATTTCTTCTTGTTTTGTAGGGTTCTTGACTTGTAAACCTGAAACATTTGATGAAAATTTCTTTTCAAAAGCCTTAACTCAAGAGAGTCCCCGTTGAACACCATTAACCAAACCAACATTACGATCTCTTGCAAAACCTTTCGGATTGATCAAATTGTATTCATTGCGAACATTCCCGATAGCCTTCGATATAGGTTGTGAAAGAATTATCCTTCCCAAGCGGAGTCATTTCCCACATCAATGGATGGGATAAAAAGCCTTTATTGAAAGCCATGGTGAGAAGACCTTTCCGATTAAGGTACACCGATTTGGCATCTTTAAATACCGATGCGTGCGTGGGCGAGTGACTTCGATCAGAAATTTCCAGGACTGCGCGTCTTCGGGAAAATGGTCATAATTCCCTCAATACATGTCGGATTGACCTGATTCCAAAAGCCACAGATCAAGGACTCGTAGATTTACAACTTTCGTGTTTTGAGTTTTCACAAATAAGCTCTGTGGTAGTAGCGATTCTGGGAGGAAGTGGACGAATTGCTGTTTGTACGGGGATGTTGTGTGTAACTCGAGGATATGGAAGGTTCTTCACCAAAGCCTAAAGACACAAACCACCAGCCAAGGATAAAGGACCAAGATAAATGGCAGTTCACCACCAAGGCTTAAAGGAAATTCCACCGGCCGAGGATAAAGAACTGTTTGATTCACCACCAACGAAGTTGGATAAAGAATCGAAAATAATTCAACTCACAAAGAGGAACTTTCAT
>BCNH02000001.1:19058467-19069758 GCA_001662345.2 Metrosideros polymorpha var. glaberrima
TTTTTTGTTAAAAAAATAAACCAAAAAAATAATAAATGAAAACTAAAAAAATAATACAAGAAAAGAGTCTAACCCAGGACCTTGAAGGTCCGAGTCAGACCTGCTCATACCGGGTCCCTCGACTTGGTCCAACTTCCCTTTTTTTCTTTCTGAATAAAAAAAGAATAAATAGAAATACAGAAAAATCCATAAAATTCAGAAAATTCAGAAAAAGCCCAATCCAAACCTTTAGGGTTCGGGCTTGACCTTTTAGACAGTTCCCTCGACACAGTCCGAAAAAATAAACTTCGAAAAATCAAATTCGAGTCGAACAAGCCATTAGGGCTTTACGATAGGATTTTGGATGTCCTTTTATTTTTAAAAACGATGCATAGAATGTTGATTGCGCTTTTCAATTCGATTTCACCTGATTGCGCATTTAATACGTTGACTGTCATTTGCCTTCCTAGCATGGTTAGGATAGAATTTTAGGTAAAGATTGTTTGGACACTTTAGTTGATAAATGGTCGAGTTTAGGTATCGAAAGGGTATTAGTTGGATAACTAGTGTAACCAAGTCCCCGAACCTAGAAAATCTCTAGTTGCGTAAAAATTCGAGGCGACACTCCTGCGTTTCGATCGGTTTTTAGCCAACCCAAACTAGGCTAGTGGCGACTTCGAAAAAAAATAGAAATTTTACATATAGGGAGGTTGCAACAGACTGGCGACTCCGCTAGGGACTTAGAGGACTTAGGCCTAATATAACTCGACCCATTATCAACTAAATGACCAAATCATCTCGCTTGTTATCTAACTCGATTCTTGTGATAGGTGAGTACACGGACCTCCAAGTATGTCTGCTAATAAACATGTTAAATGTTGATGGAGAATGGGAGACATAAGGGGAGTAGTGAGTCAAAACCATTTGTCTTGCAAGTGGTGTTAGGAATGCATGTTTATGTGAGTGATATTGAAGTACTGATTGATTTAAATTATCGTGAATGATTTTACGAGTTTTAGCACTACACTTATCACACGCATCCTGCGGCTAAAGTCCTGGCTACGCCTTAGGAACCCTACTATGAGGTGTTAGATATGGAGCGAACTATTGGCTGATTGCCAATGGGACAATCCTATTTAATCTTACTCGTTGAAGTAAAGTAACATCCCACACCCCCCTTATCTATTTGGGCTGATTGCCCATTGGAGTGGGATCCCTTACTTTATGGATCGGGAACCTTTAGCCTTTAGCACACTCCTTATCCTTAGTTGTTGAAACCTCACTGGTTCATATGTATGCCAGAAAAAGAAATCGATCGAAAAAAATAATAAAAAATCTCTCACGACACAATTGTGAGTATGGTTGTATTCTTGCCTTATTTCTTTTATGCTTTTCATT
The DNA here is from genome assembly GCA_001662345.2 of Metrosideros polymorpha var. glaberrima. NCBI lineage: Eukaryota > Viridiplantae > Streptophyta > Magnoliopsida > Myrtales > Myrtaceae > Metrosideros > Metrosideros polymorpha. The sequence continues at coordinate 19,059,845 of BCNH02000001.1, forward strand.
TAAGCCATTTACTTTCCAAAAATAAACAAGTTGGTGATTGACCTAAATGCCCCTATAATAAAGATTAAATTGCACCCGGACCACGATCTAGTTCATGTCCCTAAGTTCATACACAAGCATGAGATTTTGGGCCAGCAATTGACCTAGTTTGAAGAGGCTCGTTTCTCTCTAAACGGGATCTTGATGGTAGCACGCTGTCGCCGTTACCGCCATTTCAGTTGCACCAAGAAAAATAAGAGTCTGTTGCCAATCACCCTGACGAAGAAGCCGTCCAAGCACAAACCGAAGACTACCAAGGTGCCGTCATCATCGGGCACCTCCGTTTTGACTCCCGAAGTCAATGTCTCGACCACCAAGGATACGCCAACAGTTATCAATACATCAACGTATCCCGACGTTCCCACCTTGGCCCATGAAAACAACATCCTGACTACCGAAGGAACGGCTATGTAGTCATCATGTATAGGCAAGCTTGATGTGCCATCACTAGGATTAGATTTGTCATGTTCCGTCATTTTTACTCTTTGTAGTAGATTGGACATGTATAGAATTTCCTTTCAATTTCCATGTAATTAGACGCCTCTCATGTTTCTTATCACAGATATTGTATCGAGATATGTTCTGTCGATGTGATACTCGACTAATGTCATTTGTGTTTTGCTTTTCCGAACATATTGATGAGAAATGAAAAAAGGGGGCATTTTTCTTAATCACCAATGTTGTTTCCCTTACCAAAGTATATTCCCTTGTGGCGAAATCTTGACTCGAGACGTCATTTGGGTGATTCTTTACTACTTGGTGATATCTCGCCTCGATTTCGCCAAGAGAGAATATAAAATTGGATGGGTATTTTGTACATTTTATTTTTCAAAGTAACTTGTGATAATTAACCAAAGTGTTTTTCGCATGTTTTAGATTCAATGGGAAAATTAGACATTTAAGTCATCCATATTTCCCCAACTTGAACCCCTAGCACAAGTGGGGCAAGATGAATTAGAGGGGACCCAAACTGCCTTAGGAAGCAAGCGGCCCCAACTCGAATGATTAACTCCCCGTTAAGTTTAGAATATATTTGAAACACTTTTTGTCTTTCGAACAATTAGTCAATTCTTTGAATTGTGTGAACTTTTTTATTCGCATTCATCAAAGTCGAGATATCTTTTGGAAAATTGATCAAAAGTGATTGCTATGGATTACATTCCTTTCTATAACATGGTTTTCTATAAAGAATATTGGTAATAATTTCTTACATAGGACTAAGGCCTATGTAAATTTTCTTATCCTTATTACTTGTAAGAAAGCATGATATCGAAATGACTCATGCTTTACGTTTTCATTTTATTATTCTAATTTTGTTGTGTTGTCGAACTAGATTTCTTAAAACACGGAACAAAAAAGGCATCGTATAAGAACTCGCTTACGAGCCAAGATAGAGTGAGAAGATACCGACATATGTCTGGCCAACATGGAGAGTAAAATGGGGCAGATGGCCATGATGATTGCCGAGATGAAATCTTTCATGCTAGCTGCAAAAGAGGCATACCCGACAACCCCCTCTTCTAACAATGTAAATCAAGGTGGAAGCTCTTTTGGAGCGGAGGAGACACATGTTCCTGATAAGGGCACGGGTGAAGGAATCCCTCCTAAAACCATGCCTGTGGTGATTAATCTAGACGAGAAGAGGAAAGAAAGTCGGGTTGCGCCTCCTTTGAAAGACGAAGAGGGAGCCAAGAGACTAGCAAAGATCGAAGAGTGCTTAGCCAGCCAGGGATACGAGCTTCACCAATTTGATAAAGTTTCACCTTATCCGAAGATAGTGGTGCTAGAGAATTATAAGGAGCCCGAATTTGCACAGAAATATAATGGCACTGGTTGTCCCAAGGCGCATCTCAAATATTATCTCTGAAAGATGGTATGGTATTTAGATAATGCCTCGTTATTAATTCACACCTTTCAAGAAAATCTGATTAAACCAACCTTGACCTGGTATATGGATCTCAACATTGAGAAATTTACCAAATGGGAAGATTTGTCGGTGGAGTTCTTGCGACAATATAAATTCAACACTGAAGTACCCCCAACAAGAGAGGATCTCATTAGGGCCGAAAAGAAGATGGACAAAAGTGTTCGTGCATATGCTTAGAAATTGAGGGCCTTAGCCTCCCAAGTAAAACTGGTTATTCCTAAAGAAGAGTTGATAGAATTATTTCTCAAGGCACTCACATACGAATTTACAATAAGATGTAGACTTCAGGTTGCCAAACTTTCGCGCACCTCGTGAAAGTCAGTGAAAGGGTTGAATGGGGAAAGAAGGAGAAGCGTCCAATCGAAACACCTTAAAGGCAACAAAACCCAACTAGGAATGAAAAGGAACTCATCGCGAAAATTGCATTTGTGCAAAATCCACCGAATCCAAGTAGCTATTCTAAGTCCGCCCCTAGGCCAGCTAATACTTTATGGGAAGTGTGACATTCCGAATTTTGACCCATTTCGAAGCTTATGAATGGATGAAATAACAATCGATGTATTTCAGTAAATCTCGCTCAGAATTGATCACTCTTGAGTTAACTAACCAAAGGGGAAAGGCTAACGAGGAATTTAGTACGTGGACCAAAGAACTCGACCCTGGATTAACGACTTGACCATAAGGATTGCCGAGGGAACGTCCTGTGCCATCATAGGCCGTTCGAAGATTGGTTTTAGAACGATTTGCTAGCGTTAGTTTGAGATGCCTTGAAATTACTATTCATGGATTTTAGTCACGAATTGGACTTCGAAATTGGACGTCAATCATTCGAGAATTTCGACAATGAAACATTGGAATCGTCTCGTCGAGATTTTGAAATTAGGGTCGTTCCGAGATAGGTTGGAAATCGATGATTAAGGGAATTAATTTGGAAATTCCTTGCATCCCTCGAATTTAGGCTCATTCCTTAGATTTTTAATTAAGGGCACATTTAATTTTTGTGACCCCACTATGTGACCGAAACTTTAGGGCATTAATGCCTTAAATGTGCATCTTTGTATAAGAGACAAGAGCGAGATTTTGGTGGGCCCTCTTCTTTGACTTTTAAGCCACCCATCACCTCTTGTCTTTCTCTCTCTTACTTTATGTCACTCAACCTATCACTCATAGCCATCACTAGCCTTCCCCTCATGTCACATTGTTGTCTTCCCTAAGATTTATTCTCACCTCGTCATGGGATTTACCATTTTCAGACCCTAGACCATAAGTATGCCGCCGAAGCGTTATAAAGTGCCGATGGACCCTGATCAAGAAGAAGCTGCTAATGATGGCGAGCCCGACGTCTAGGTGCATCTATCGCATCTTTTTGGCTAACCGTGTAGAGTAGCAGATGTAATTTTGGGCTAGTACCTGTCTCCCTTTCGTCGAACTATGTTGTCATTTTCCCCTAAGTTGTATGCTTTTGTATTCGACCGATTTTGGTTATGTTATGAATCGTTTCAGTCATCTTGTTTTTCATATGTATGGAGTTATTTGCGCTACCGCATGCATTCTTTATTCCGCGCTATTGCCGCCATCATAGGATCCTGGTTGTTACGGAAACCGACTGGAGTGTTATCGCGCTCGTATGGTCTGGGGCGTGACAGGAAGCACGGAGGACTTTTGAACCAAGAAAGAAACTCCCGCCGAGGCAATTCACTCCACTTCCTCGTCCTCTTTCAAAGCAGTTGCCTATACTCATTGAGGGTCGAATAGTCGCTAGAGAAGTACCTACAAATAATGTTCACAGGGGTCTAGCTTATGATGACACACAGACTTGTGAATACCATATGGGTGTGAAATGACATAGCACATACAACTGCACGACACTGAAGATTAAGGTGAAAAACCTTATTGATAAGTGCACGCTGAATTTTGAAGAGCCCGAACTAAATATCCACCAAAATTCCTTACCGAAAAATTAAGGGATTAATATGATATTTGAAGCTGGGAGAAAGGATGAGCTAAAGTTCCTGGTGGACATTATCAAGCTGGAGAAAATTCAAATATTGATAGCATTTTATCCCACGGGTCATGAAATCTCGAGGTCCGAAAAGATGGCATGTTTAGTCAAAATTGTGACATTCCGAATTTCGACCCATTTCGAAGCTTATGGATGGATGAAATATCAGTCGATGTATTTCAGTAAATTTCGCTCAGAATTGATCACTCTTGAGTTAACTAAACCAAGGGGAAATGCTAACAAGAATTAAGTATGTGGACAAAAGAACTCGACCCTGGATTAACGACTTGACCATAAGGATTGCCGAGGGAACATCCTGTACGATCATAGGCCGTTTAAAGATTGGTTTTAGAACGATTTGCTAACGTTATATGATTGGTCCATGGGTGATTCCGTACGACTAGATTGCATGCTGATCAACACGGAGACACTAAAAAGCATCAACTGAACAAAGAAAATATGGAAAGAATAGTAAAAAGAAACAAGATGTGCACAATCATGGTCAAGGTTTGGTTCATTGTTTCTTGGCTTTCTTTTTTGCTGAGGGGCTCTCTTCAAAGGACATTAATGATGGACGAACAAGATTATAGCATTCAAGTGAAAGAATCGACTGTTCGATCCTTTTGAGATACTGTCCAAGAGCATCAATGGTGCTTTGCATTTGATCACAGCCAACATGATCTCTGCATTGGACGATTTATTAGTCGAAGAGGACTCCCCCTTAGTCGTTGCCTTCTTGCGCTTCGATCGAGGTGCTAGAGGTAGGGATGGTGCAGTTTGTATTGTTTTAGGACCTCGAAGCCGTCTTTCAACACCTTCTTTCAAACGAAGTTGAAGAATTTCCCTGGCAGCTTGATCATCAACATGACTTATAAGAATGACTTCATTCAAGGACATTTTCTTGATGGTTTCCTTTTCAATTTTCATGTTTGGGATCTTGTCTGCCTTGAGATCATCACTGATGCTGATGCCTTCCGATCATAAAATGAGAGTGATAAATGCACCATATGGAAGCTTTCCAGATTTCTTCCTTGCAGTTCTGGCCATGTGAAGGATAATCATATGGGCCAAAGAGAAGTTGTGCTCATTAAGAATAGCCATTGGATTCTGGCTTCGCAGTGCGAAATATCATTGGTGATGCTAGTTTTTGGACAAAAAAACACATGATCAGAACTTTATAAAGGATGTTCATTTTCAAATAAAGCCTTTTCAAAGGAATTTTGTCACTCAAAGTAGTATAAGTGTCGTCAAAAATGAAACTTGCAGATTCAGGAGGTGTAGTAGGAATTTTCACAAAGGATTTCAATGGATGGTGAATAAGATCAGCAAGTTCACCTACATTCACACTGTAGTTGACCTTTTGAAAGGTAAAAATGAAACTTTCAGTATTAACATAGTGAAAATTCGAGTAGAAATTAGCCACGACATAAGGATACACTTCCTCCTAGAGAGTGTAAAAATAGGTCAGGGAAAGATTCTCAAATATCTTAGTGAGAAAAATGCCATGATTTTTAAGGAAATTGAAATTGAAATCGACAGTGTGATGAGTTGCTGTTTGATTTTCGATAAGCCCCAGAAAATGGTTTTCGTGATCATTTGAAATAAAAGCAGGATAGAGTAGGAAATATCAAGAATAAAACTAGGAAAAGGTTTAAACTGTGCATAGTTGTGGTCATTATTATTGTCTTTCTTCTTTTCAACTTGAGTTTCCTCAATTTTCATGGGAATATCTGAGCTACTCTCTTCAGCGACAATGCCCGTGTCACGCCCCGATCCTATTTCCTTAAGGTTGGGGCGCGCGACGTCTCAAGAGGTGTCACCGATCCATTCTTTTATCTTTCAATTAACACATGCGGAAACGAATTCTACATCACCCATCCAATAAAAATAACATGATAGCATGGAAAACACATACACAAAGGCACATCTTATTTATATGCATCATCGACCCACATTGGAAGTTAGTTTAATTACACACCCGTTACTTGGGCCTTTTTCCAATTTCGCTAAAAAGAGAGGGGTCGGGGTTAAGTTAGCTCCTTCTACCTACGAGGCCTAACTCCGAAAAGTGGCTTCCTCTACTTCTTGGTCAACGGGAACACCAAAACGAACGAAACGAATGTCCATCACCAGAGCCTTGAAAATAGTTAAACAATAACAAATAAGTAAACTCAATAAGTAAGACCTCTAAACCTTGTGTAGGAGGATACTTCGCATCAGGAACGAACCAAACATATGACTTAACAAGTCAATTGTGATATCCCAAAATTTCGACTTTATGGATTAATCAAAGGACGGTTGTTGATTTAATTTGGAAAAAATGTATAATCGGATTTTCGGACGTTTTCGCATGGTCAAGGTAGTAAAATGGAACTCGATGGATTTTAACCACGAATTCTAATCCAATTAAGTATATTGGATTTTTTTAGATTGAGAAACGAACATTGAACTTTGTCGCCTCGTTTTTCAATTTTATCGGTGGACACTAAAATCGATCCCGAGAGATGATATTTTCGAATCAAGCGATCGAACGACGGAACTGGCCAGGCCAATGAGCCTTTTTTTCTTCAAATTCAGCCACAAGGGCCTTGAGTGGAAAAATTACAGTTTTTCCATCGAAGTGGAAATGACTAAAATACCCATTCTAGAAGGTAGATATTTTGGTGCATTTAAGACTTTTTCTCTCTCTTCCACTCTTTCTCTTCCTCTCTCTCTCTTTTCCTTCTCATTTTCCCTCTTTCACCGCTGCCATTCATTTTGCCACCACCGTTCATCGCCGTGCCGGGCTCAAGCTGAGCCCTTACCCCCGAACCGCCTAGCCATCGCCGTCCTCACATCACCACCGTCTCGCCGTCTGCCCGTGCCGTTCTTGCCGCGCCAAGCTCCACCATCCAAGTCACCGAGCAAAGCCACCATCCACACCCATTTTCCATCCACGTGTCATTGCCAAGCCACCACCACCACCGCCTTCACGCCGTCGTCGCCGTCATTGCCGCCACCGTTAAACAGTAAGTTAACTCCCTAATTCATGGTTAGGTTGTTAATTGCACTTAGGGTTACATTAAGTTAGCTATGGTTGAATTAGTTAACTGAGGTGAGAATTACCTTGGAAGAGTAATCGTTTCATGAACTCTGGTTTTCTCGTTGAAAATAATGTATTTTTGGCATTTAAATGGTGAATTGTGTGGTGTCGTGCTTAGATATCAAGTTTTACGTGTTGAAATAATCTAGTAGACTTGAAAAATGAAGCACATGAAGTTTGACGAGAAAAGCATGTCTGTGTGATCATGTGTGATTATTTTATTGCATTTTTACGTGTGAAAATGGCAATAAGTTTGATGTATGAGCACGATCATGGCATGAACACGAATCATGGTGGCATTGGCTAGAAAAATAAGAAGAATTGAATTGGCATGCATGATTAAGGTGCTCGTGTGATCACAAAAGTATATGGACTCCCAATGGTGATTGGGGACGATGCCTGATTTAATCGAGAATTTTATCGGATGCCCGGCGGGGATTCAAATGACAGATCACGGTAGATGCCAGACCGATTCTCCTTCATGGAATGCCGTCAACTTGTGGGGAAGGTCGAGGTGGGGCCACACATTGGTCTTCTAGGAGGAGATGTTGTCGTGCCTAATGGTTTTGGGACGATGCCCGGTCATGCCGGACGACTGCTAACCTTCGAGTGGTGCAGTGGCCTAGAGAGGTTGAGACCACCACCCTTTGGGTCGTGCGGTGGCCGAAATCGGTCGTAATCACTAAGCATACAATTGGAACATGCTTGGATGCATTGCCTTGGTTGATTAATTGTTCATCGAATGTTATAACTAACAATATGCAGGGTATGTGCCAAGGCAAGGTAAGAATGCATGTGATTTGTCTGTTGATTGAGTTAAGTCACTCAAACCTGTTATAGATTAAGTAGAGCGAGAGTTGCTCGCTATTGATCTACCATCATTGTTAAGTTGCATGTCTAGGGTATGCTCTAAGTGAATCAGCACCCTACACGAGGCTTAGGTAATTATCTTGCTGAGATTTTATCTCACTTGTTGTTGTTAACCGCTTTTCATGACCATAGAATGGAAGGTCGACAAGTGTGATTCAAGGTGCCCTCGCGTAGAGAAGTTTAAGTTAACCCGACCTCGATACCTTTTTGGTGGTCTCGATAGGAAGCGCCCCATAGTAAGGGCTTGTATGTATAACTTCCTAGGGTTAACAAGTACATAAATAAAATGTGAATTTTGCTAATGATGTTTGATCTGCTATTTTTCATGCTATCCTTGTTGTTGTGATTGTCGGGTGTTTGTTCTTCATTTCCGCTTGCATTAACCAAATGATAAAATGTATGGGTCAACGACGCATCTTGGGACGTCGCATTCAAATGACCCAAGAGAAGTATTGGGATGATCGCGCGCTTGAGGGCTGGGGCGTGACATCCCCGTTTTGGTATCAGAGTATGGTCATAACCTAAAGTGATAAGGTGCAATGGGTTTTGGGATAGTTAGTTAGGGAAAGACACCCCGTGCTTGTGTTTGCTAATTGACTTTTAGGAACATTGTTCTTGAGTTCTAACTTTGTGTCGAAATTTGACAAGTAGGATTTCGTAGAAATCTTGTGAGATGAAGGATCCCAAGAAGAAGGGGTAGCCCAAGGCCAAGAAAGTGCTCGAGGAAGGGCACAAGAAGATCCCAGATTGGATAGAATTCTGCAAGCTCTGGAAGCCATGGGAAATCTCATGGGACAACAAGCTTAGAATCAAGCTGATGTTGCTACTGCTGCCACCGTACCCAATGAAATCCTGTTAATTGGAAATAGGAATGGTGATCAACCAATGCATAGGGTGGTTGAGCAGCTTCTAAAGCTTAAGCCGCCAAAGTTTACCGGAGCAGATGATCCTGAGGCTGCAACTCTCTAAATCAAGGAGTTAGAAAAGATTTTCACATTGTCGAGATGCTAGGAGGAAGACAAAGTAACGCTGGCTCTTTACCAACTGCAAGGTAAGGCTAGCTCTTGGTTGGAAGTCACTCGAGGAAGAGTTTTTCCTAAAGGTACGGTCTCGGTGTAGGATACCTTCATTAGAGCTGTCAACGGAAAGTATTTCTTGGTGATGCAGGAGCATCAGAGACTACTGATCAGTCCTTAAGTCCCGAGCTGATTCCTTTGACAAAACAAGCACTATCGGTACTTATTCAAGCCAAGACTAACTTTGGTTACAACTTGCTTTGATGGGTTAAGGAATGATGATACCAATATAAGTTACTGACTTGATGGATTAGATGTCAAAATTCGTTGCTGATCGATGATATGTCAAAAGGAGTTATTTGGTACAAGTTCCTTGGTGATTTAATGCTCTTTTGAAGTAGTGATCTGCTGGTCATTATTGGTGGACGAATTTTGAAGGCTGAAGAATCAAGACTCCAAGTCCCCATGTCTTTTATTGCATTCCTTAGTTCCTAGGCATTTAATGCTATTTCTGGTTAGGTCCTTTTTCTAGTTTCCCATGCGTCTTTAATGTTGTTTTCAATTCTGAAATCTATTTCCCATGTAGTAGCTCCTCTATGTAGTGAGGCGTATTCTCCTTTTGGAGGCAGACTAGTTGAATGAATGAAAGTTCCTCTTTGTGAGTTGAATTATTTTCAATTCTTTATCCAACTTCGTTGGTGGTGAATCAAACAGTTCTTTATCCTTGGCCGGTGGAATTTCCTTTAAGCCTTGGTGGTGAACTGCCATTTATCTTGGTCCTTTATCCTTGGCTGGTGGTTTGTGTCTTTAGGCTTTGCTGAAGAACCTTCCATATCCTCGAGTTACACACAACATCCCCATACAAACAGCAATTCGTCCACTTCCTCCCAGAATCACTACTACCACAGAGCTTATTTGTGAAAACTCAAAACACGAAAGTTGTAGATCTACGAGTCCTTGATCTGTGGCTTTTGGAAT
>BCNH02000001.1:19072385-19095303 GCA_001662345.2 Metrosideros polymorpha var. glaberrima
ACTATATTCTGAAGACCCGGAGTTCCATACTATTATCAATAGTTGCAAGAATGGAATTCAAGGTACATATTCTGTCCAAGAAGATTTTCTTTTCAAAGGAAATCGATTATGTGTGCCGAAGGGTTCTTTTAGAGAATTGTTGATCCGAGAAGCACATGGTGGAGGATTGGCTGGTCACTTCGGCATGAACAAAACTCTTGAAATCCTTCAAGAGCACTTTTATTGGCCGAAGATGAGTCGAGACGTGCATGCTATCATCTGAAGGTGTGCAACTTGTCAAAGAGCAAAGAGTCATTTCCATCAAGGGTTGTATACTCCCCTTCCAGTACCATTGCAGCCTTGGGAAGATGTAAGCATGGATTTTATTGTGGCTCTTCCAAGAACTCAGAGGGGAAAAGATGCCATTATGGTGGTCGTTGATCGGTTTTCTAAAATGGCTCATTTTATTCCATGTCACAAGATGGATGATGCATCTCATGTGGCTGATCTTTATTTTAAGGAGATCATTCGCCTTCATGGAGTACCAAAGACCATTGTATCTGATCGTGATTCTAAGTTCTTAAGTTATTTCTGGAAGACCTTAAGGAGAATGCTTGGAACCAGACTTCTATTCAGCACCACTTGTCATCCTCAAACCTATGGCCAAACGGAGGTAACCAATCGCACTCTCACTACATTACTTCGAGGAATGGTTAGTAAATCTCTAAAAGATTGGGATTTGAAGCTTGCACATGCTGAGTTCGCTTATAATCGATCGCCGAGTTATACTACTGGTCGATCACCCTTTGAAGTTGTGTATGGAATCAATCCTCTCACACCGCTTTATTTAATTCCTATTCCATCAAATTCGCAAGTAAACTTTGATGGCAAAGAGCGAGCTAAATCAATGAAGAAACTCCATGAGCAGATTCGAAGCAAGATCGAGAAGGCTAACGAGTCTTATAAGAAGAAAGCTAATAAACATCGGAAGAAGGCTCATTTCCAATCAGGTGATCTTGTGTGGTTACATTTAAGGACGGAAAGATTTCCTTCTTGGAGGAAGAAAAAGCTTATGCCTAGAGCCGACGGTCCATTCAAAGTTCTTGAGAGAATTGGCGACAATGCTTATAAGATTGAGCTTCCTGGAGAATATGGAATTTCGACAACTTTTAATGTAGGTGATCTTTCTCCTTACTTAGAGGTTGATGACTTGTCAGATTTGAGGACAAATCTCAAACAACCCAGGGAGAATGATGCGGGAGCATCAGAGACTACTGATCAGTCCTTAAGTCCCGAGCTGATTCCTTCGACAAAACAAGCACTATCGGTACTTATTCAAGCCAAGACTAACTTTGGTTACAACTTGCTTCGATGGGTTAAGGAATGATGATACCAATATAAGTTACTGACTTGATGGATTAGATGTCAAAATTCGTTGCTGATCGATGATATGTCAAAGGGAGTTATTTGGTACAAGTTCCTTGGTGATTTAATGCTCTTTTGAAGTAGTTATCTGCTGGTCATTATTGGTGGACGAATTTTGAAGGCTGAAGAATCAAGACTCCAAGTCCCAATGTCTTTTATTGCATTCCTTAGTTCCTAGGCATTTAATGCTATTTCTGGTTAGGTCCTTTTTCTAGTTTCCCATGCGTCTTTAATGTTGTTTTCAATTCTGAAATCTATTACCCATGTAGTCGCTCCTCTATATAGTGAGGCGTATTCTCCGTTTGGAGGCAGACTAGTTGAATGAATGAAAGTTCCTCTTTGTGAGTTGAATTATTTTCAATTCTTTATCCAACTTCGTTGGTGGTGAATCAAACAGTTCTTTATCCTTGGCCGGTGGAATTTCCTTTAAGCCTTGGTGGTGAACTGCCATTTATCTTGGTCCTTTATCCTTGGCTGGTGGTTTGTGTCTTTAGGCTTTGGTGAAGAACCTTCCATATCCTCGAGTTACACATAACATCCCCATACAAACAGCAATTCGTCCACTTCCTCCCAGAATCGCTACTACCACAGAGCTTATTTGTGAAAACTCAAAACACAAAAGTTGTAGATCTACAAGTCCTTGATCTGTGGCTTTTGGAATCAGGTCAATCCGACATGTATTGAGGGAATTATGACCATTTTCCCGAAGACGCGCAGTCCTGGAAATTTCTGATCGAAGTCACTCGCCCACGCACGCATCACTTGGATTGTACGAGAGAACAGAAGATGGCTGAATTTCAGCGGCTTCATTAGAACCATCTATCGATAGACCAATATGAGATGAAGTTCGTTGAGCTAGCTAGGTATGCGCCGAGGTTGATTGAGGACCCGATGGATAAAGCAAGGAGATTCCAAGATGGTCTGAAATCGGAGCTTAAGGACTAGTTTAGGCCCCTGAACCTCAAGGACAATGATGAGTTATACGAAAGGGCCTAACCCATTTAAAGAAACATGGCAGATCGTGCAACCGCATCTGGATCACGGTTTGTACCAAATAGGGACAACCATCGGTTTGGAAAGAGGCCAATGATTAAAGGAAAGTATTATGTCCCTCTTAACCGAAAGAATGGCATTGTAAAGCTGACGTACAGCTCTTTCTGGATATGCCGATTCTATAATAGAAAACACGGAACAAGCCCGTGTCCTATTAAGATGGGAGCCTATTATAGATGTGGTCAGCATGGCCACCAAGTGCGGAATTGTCCACTTAGACTTGTTGGAGAACCAGCACCACCGCCGCAAGGAGGACAACCATTAAGGAACGCCTCGCAGAACAATTTGAATCGACCCCCGATGTAAGAAAGGGTTTATGCTATTACTAGGAAAGAGGCGAAGGATTCACTGACCGTTATAAGTACAGTCTCTTTGCATGATCATATTGCTTATGCTTTGTTTGATCTGGGAGTCACACGTTCGTTTATTGCTAAACAATTTGTTGAGTTAGTAGGGTTAATTTTGAAACCATTGGAAACGGTCCTTAGTATCTTTACCCTGTTAAAGAATAAAGTATTATCTGTGGGTGGATGTTCAAGTTGTGAAATAGTCATAGACGGTCGAGAAGAAAGTATAGATTTGATAGTGCTGACGATGTATGACTTTGATGTCATAATTAGAATGAATTGGCTCACCAAGCAATGAGCTACAATGGATTGCTATCATAAAGCAATCAAGTTTAACTCGTTAGGAAGGGTTAGTTTTGAGTTCATTAGAAACAAAGGGTTCCCCTCGATCCCCTTAATCTCGACGCTTAAGGCAACGACCTTGCTTGATAAGGGTTGCCAAGGTTATTTGGCAACCATAGTTAATACGTTAGTTAAGGATCCAAGGATGGAGGACATCATTGTAGTATTGGACTTTTTCGATGACTTTCTAAAGGAATTGCCTAGATTACCCCTAGAGAGAGAAATAGAATTTGTGATTGAGTTAACCCCTAGAACAAAGTCGATTTCCAAAGCATCATACCGCATAGCGCTATCGGAAATAAATGAATTAAAGGTGCAGATGCTAGAATTATTAGATAAGGCATTCATCCACCGTAGTGCATCGCCTTAGGGAGCGCTAGTTCTATTTATGAGAAACAAGGATGGAATGTTGCGTCTTTGCATCAATTATCGGTAACTCAATCAATTGATGGTCAAGAACAAGCACCTGTTGCCAAGGATAGACGATTTGTTTGACCAACTTCAAGGAGCTTCAGTATTTTCCAAGATAGACCTAAGGATGAGCTATCACCAGTTAAGGATCAAGAAGGAGGATATACCGAGGACGACATTTCATACACGTTATGGTCATTATGAGTTTACGGTAATGCCGTTTGGTCAGACAAATGCCCCTGCTGCTTTTATGGATCTAATGAATCGTGTGTTCAAGAAGTATTTTGATCAGTTCGTGATCATGTTCATCGACGACATTCTGGTGTATTCAAAAACCCCAGAAGAACATGAACAGCACTTGGGGACAATTCTACAAACCCTTTGAGAGCATAGACTGTATGCTAAGTTCAGTGAGTGCGAGTTTTGGTTAGCTCGTGTAGCTTTTCTTGGACATGTAATCTCTTGCGAAGGAATTTCCGTAGATCTGACTAAGATTGAAGCAGTTATGGATTGGCCAAGGCCAACGACTATAACAGAGATTCAAAGTTTCTTGGGATTAGCAGGCTAGTATAGACGATTCATAGAAAGGTTTTCTGCAATATCTATACCTCTGACACAATTTTAAAGAAGGACAAGAAGTTTGAATGGACAGGTAAGTGTGAGCGTAGTTTTCAAGAGCTTAAGCACAAGCTAACTACGGCTCTAGTTTTGACAATACCATTTGGTCCAAGAGATTATGAAATCTACAATGATGCATCATTTAAAGGATTGGGCTACATTCTGATGCAACATGGAAGAGTGGTTGCATATGCGTCCCGTTAGTTAAGGCCTCATGAGTTGAACTACCCAACGCATGATTTAGAATTAGTAGTAATCATCTTTGCCCTAATGAATTGGAGACATTATCTATGCGGAGAAAAGTTCCAAGTTTACACCGACCATCAAAGTCTCAAGTACCTGTTCGCACAAAAGAAGTTTAACTTGAGACAACGATGTTGGATGGAGCTTCTCAAGGATTATGATTGTGACATTCTGTACCATCCTGGTAAGCCAATAAGGTGGCTATGCGCTTAGTTGAAAGCTGACGATTGCGCAAATGATGGTTCAAGAATGGCTTCTTCTCGAAGAAGTGCGGATTCAGACTTTAAGTTTGAGGAAAGCTATCTATCGAGTCTCATGGCTACTCTAAGGATTGAACTAGAAGTGCAAGCAAAGATTAAAGCCTTGCAATCGACAGATCTTGCAATCCAAATGATTATGCAAAAAGATTCAGTGAAGAGGAAAGCTAATTTTCAAGTAGTTGAGGACGGTATATTGCGATTCCGCGGACGATTGTGCGTGCCCAATGATACAGGGCTTAAGGAAGAAATTTTATTAGAAGCCCATCGTGGTAACTACAGCATTCATCTGGGCAACACAAAGATGTATTAGAATTTAAGGTAATATTATTGGTGGACTAGCATGAAGGCTGATATCGCTAAGCACATGGCTAAGTGCTTAACGTGTCAACAAGTGAAGGCACAACATTGCAAGCCTGGTGGACTGTTACAACCTCTCAAGATCCCAGAATGGAAATGGGAGCATATCACAATGGATTTTGTGATGAGGTTACCAAGCAGTTAGCGAGGTAACGATTCCATTTGGGTCATGGTTGATAGACTTACGAAGTCCGCACACTTGTACATGCGTGCGACAAATTGTTTGTCTTCATGGAGTGCTAGTGACGATCACATCAGATCGAGTTCCCAAGTTCATTACCACATTTTGGAAAAGCTTACAAACTGCCTTAGGAACGAAGCTACAATATAGCATTGCCTATCATCCGCAAACGGATGGCCAATTAGATAGAACAATTCAAACGCTCAAGGACATGTTGCAATCATGTGTTTTGGATTTTAAAGGAAGTTGGGAGGAACAACTTCATCTTGTTGAGTTCACCTATAATAACAATTATCAACAAAGCATCAAAATAGCACCATTTGAAGCATTGCATGATAGGGCCTATAGGACTCCAATTTGCTGGGATGAAGTTGGTGAACGAAAGATCACAGGTCCTGAGTTGGTACAACAATCGTTCGATGCTATCAAGGTTATTAGAGAAAGACTTAAGACAGCCCAAAGCCGCCATAAAAGTTATGCAGCAAATAGCGTAAACTAGTGGAATTCCAAGTTGATGATCATGTATTCCTCAAGGTGTCACCAATGTGAGGTATTTCGCGATTCGGCAAGAAAGGAAAGCTAAGTCCGAGGTATGTTAGACCTTTTGAAATCTTGGAACGAATTGGGATTTTGGCCTATCGTCTCACGTTGCCATCAAGACTTGCTCATGTACATGATGTCTTCCATGTATCTATGTTGAGGAAGTACGAGCCTGATCTAGTTCACGTGCTTAACTTTGAGGAAATAGAAGTAGACGACCAAGTGTCATACGTGGAACGACTAGTGAGGATAGAGGACAGAAAAGAGCAAGTGCTGCGGAATAAGACAATTCCCTTGGTCAAAGTGATTTTGCAACATCACGGAACAGAGGGAGTAATGTGGGAAAGAGAAGAAATAATGAGGTGCCAATATCTATCTGTTTTAGGATATCATGTAATGGTTTAAATTTAGAAAACGAAATTTCTATAGGAAGTGAAGAGTTATGATATCCCGAAATTTCGACTTTATGGATTAAGCAAAGGACGGTCGTCAATTTAATTCGGAAAAAATGTATAATTGGATTTTGGGACGTTTAGGCACGGTCAAGGTAATAAAATGGAACTTGATAGATTTCAACCATGAATTCTAATTCAATTAAGGATATTGGATTTTTTAGGATTGAGAAACGAACATTGGAATTTTTTATTTAGTAAGGTAAGAAGTATATTAACCATCCAAAGGCGACTTACAAGAAGAAACCCGACTATACAAAACCTTGCACTCATTTTGACATTAGGGAATGTCACTACGGGTGTAGGGGTGTTATGGGTGTAAAACAGAAAAGAAACAAGGGGGATGAACCCAAAACAAGAGAACCACTATAAGAATGACAAACAAACAGCCTGACAAAAAGAAGAGGAGGCGTAGCTGAGGCTTAAGCAAAGATCGTTAGTGTTATACCCCAACTACCTCGCATTCTCTGATTTCTAGGTGTATCGTGGACATGTTTAAAAGTAAGGGCCTTGTCCCTGACAACCTTCTCGAGATGTTTTTTAAGCGCTGGCATTAAAAGGTTCTAATTACGAAAGAGGATATGATTCCTCTCAGTCCATATCATGTGGCATAAGGCACAAAAGGAGAATTGAGCAATAATATGGTGAAACTGCTGTCTCAAGATATGTTGCATAGCCCACTTTAAATTATCATGCCAACCTCGGTTTTGCCAAGCTAGATTGCATCTTGCAGCCCAAAAAAGAGCAAAGGCACTAGTGGTGCTGTAACCAAAGAATAGATTATCAACAGAGTATGGCTGGCATCTACAAAAAGCACAAGAACCATCCTGGATCCTCTGGCAGTTTAGCAAAAAAAACTTGAGTTGGTAGTCTATGAAGAGTGATAAGCCAAAGGTGAAAAGAGTGCCGAGGAACCAAGCATCGGTCCCAGATAAAGGAGTGCCAAGGTACCATTTGCCTTTTGTTACGAATGAGATTCCACACAGCAGCGATAGAGAACACACTTGAGGGATGGCCAGTTCACAAAAAACAGTCATTATCTTCTAGAACAGGGGTTGGAACAGGCTAAGACCAAGAAGCAATGGTGGCAGAAGCTCGAGAGGGGCGAAAGTATTAGTGAGAAAGTCCAATATTGTGGCCTTGCGAGAAATGCCTGAACGATACAGATCCAAAGCACAAAAAAATTTGTAGAGTGGTCCTCTCTAGTGCCAGGTATTGATCCAAAATGAGATAGAATGTCCATTGCCAATCCGCCATTGAAAAAGGGGCTGACAATCCAATTGGAGATCTAGGATTTTCTTCTAAGCCTAAGAACAAAAAGTTGGTTTAGTGGCAATCCAAAAGTTCTTGTTTTTCAAGAAAGTACTGTGAATCCATTTGCACCACAGGGATTCCTTATTGGTAAAAAGAATCTAGATATGTTTGAGCATAGCCACCCGATTGCAATCCACAAGCCTACGAATGCCTAAACCATCTTCTTCCTTTGGGAGGCAAATATCATCCCAAGAAACTTTAGCCCTGCCTACTCCCAAAGTCGGGCCTTTCCAAAGAAACTGCCTTAGAATCTGCTCTATGTGAGAAAGTACATACTTGGGAAGGATGAACACACTTGCCCAATAAACGTGGATAGCATGGAGGACCGACTTGATGAGTTGCAGTCGGCCAGCCAAGGAGAGGAATCTTTAAGACCAAGATTGGGCTCTAGCGGTGATCGAGTTAACTAGTGATTCACACTCCACCTGACCAAGTCTAGAAGAAATAATAGGGACACCAAGGTACCGGACCGGGAGAGTGCCTTCTTGGAAATCGAGAGAAGATATAATCTGGTTGCGAAGTTCCTCTAGGCCCCCTAAAAAGAAGATGTCGCTCTTGTTCATATTAGGTTTAAGTCTAGACTAGTTGGAAAATTTATCAAGGCCTGTCTTTAATAGATTGATTGAAGCCATATTAGCCTCAGCAAATAGCAGAACATCATCGGCAAAGAATAAGTGAGAGAGTTGAGTTGCTTTGCATCTCTAGTAGAACTTGAAGCCTGGCTTCTGAGTCTGTATATGGAGGATACCCGAGAATATCTCCATGATAAGGGTAAACAGAGAGGGTGACATGGGATCACCTTGACGGAGTCCTCTTCCACTAGAGAAAAAACCATGTAGTTCCCTATTAATAAAGAGAGAGAACATAGCAGTGCGAACACATGTCATAATGAGCTTGGTAAACATATCGAGAAAACCAAAAGCTTACATAACCAATTCTAGAAAGTCCCAGTCTTTGGTATCATAAGCCTTTTGGAAATCCACTTTGATTGCACACTTAGGCAGGTAAGCCTTATGATGGAAACCATAAAAAAGCTTCTAAGCCAGTAGAATGTTGTCACTAATATGACGGACCTTTATAAATGCATTCTGTGGAGGGCTAATCAAAGCCAGAAGAACGCAGGCAAGTCTATTAGCCAAAATCTTGGTAATGCACTTGTATATAGTATTGTAACAGGCAATTGGTTTGAAATCATTCATGGTAGTTATGTTGGGTACTTTAGGCACCAGAGAAAGGATGGTGGCGTTAGTTTCTCGGAGCAACAACCTAGAATTGAAGAAATCCTTTACTGCCAAGATTACCGATACGCTAACAATATCCCAAGAGGATTTGTAGAATTCAACATTGAAACCATCGAGTCTCGACGCCTTGCCGACGAGTAAAGAAAATACAGTATTTCTTATCTCACTATCAAACACAGGCCTCGAAAGAAAACGAACCTGATTTGCATCCAAAAAGTGCTCAATTACTGACCGCAAGTCCTGAGTAGCTGGGCAGTCAGGTAAGGTTATGGGAGAGAGTAGGCCTTCAAAATGTGAAACAATTAGATGATGTATCAAGGCAGGTGTAGTCACAATATTACAGGAGTTATCCATAATAGAGAGAATTCTATTGCCAAGATTCCACTTGTTTACATAGTGGTGGAAATATTGTATTTAGGTCCCCTTGTTTGAGCCAACGAACTCTAAACTTCTACTTATAGAAAGCTTCCTCTTGGAGCTGCAGATTAGAGAAAATGCAGAGTTTATCCTTCTCCTGATCAGTCAAAGATTGATTAAGAGGATTCTGGACAAGGGCGTTTTGAACAGAAGATAAGGCAATCCTAGCTTCAGAAGTTGTGGCCGAAAAATCTGAGAAGGAATTCTTGTTAAGCTGTTTTAGCCGGCCTTTAAGGATCTTGAGCTTACAGTAGTGCATGAACATAGGAGTCCCTTGCATGTGGATAGCCCAAACTTGAGTGACCAACGTAAAAAAGGATGGATGAGACATCCAAAAGTTGAAGAACTTAAATAGCCTTTTGGATATGAGGGGATCCCAAAATTTTATAACCTTAGGGGTGTGGTCGAACGCCCCCGGAGCAAAAAACGAAGCCTCGGAGAAGGAAAAATCATTCGCCATTGGGCATTAATAAGGACTCGGTTAATCTTCCTTTGTTCGCGAAGCGCACCTGAAGAAGTCGACCAAGTGAATCTATGGCCAATATAGCTAAGGTCTTCCAAGCCAGCTTGAGCAAGGCATTGTCCAAACTCATCAAAGGAGGGGAGCCATATATTAGAGATGTCAAGTCTGTCCAATGGGTCTTTAATAGCATTAAAGTCCCCTGAGATAAGCCAAGGAGAAGCATCCAAAGCCACACTAGTTTGAATGAGATCAGCCCACAAAATTCGTCTAGATACAAATGTGTGATCAGCATAAACCATCGAAAAACAGCAGTCCTTGTTAGTAGCCAGAAGCTGCAAATGCCCATGAATGACTTGTGAGGACGAAGAGGACACCACAAAATTCTCAAGCAGAGGATTCCAACCAATTGATATCCTCCCTTGATGGGAGTAGTCATAATTTGCAGTCCACATCCAACCAGGCAGCAAACTAGAGATATTTGCAAAAAGAGACTAAGGTACCTTAGTATCAAGAATGCCAACGCAACAGAGATTGCTGGATCTAATGAAATTCCTTATCTCAGCTAGTTTCAAAGGGTCAACAAGACCCATAATATTCCAAACTCATGTATACATTAATATTAAGGGGGAAAGAGGTTATCGTTTCTTGTGGCCACCTAGTTTCTTCTTCGTAGAGTTCGGCCTGGCCTTTTTAGTAGAATCACTACTATCGGGGCTTACTTGCTGTTGAATTTCCAGAGGAGGGGGGCATGGTGCCACATGTTTGCCGAGGGCCATTTTAGCTACTTGGGAATCCACAGCTTTCTTGTGAGTAGTTGGGGGGTTAGGGGGCTCCTCATTATCATCTCTGCCAATGTTGCTGCCATATCACCAGTAATGTCTTCTGCATCGGAAGCAGCAACGGAAGCATCTCGAGGTGCGAAAACAGCTTTAGAAATCAAAGGCTTTTGAGTTAAGGAACAGCCAAAGTATCAATATTCTCAGCATTATCAGGGGCATCAAGATTAGAAGGCGTGCGACTCTACCTCCTGCCAACATTTTTCCATAAATGAGAACCAGAATCAACAGCAGTATGTGTTATAGCCTTCGGAACTATTAGGGAATCTGTGTTGGTGAGGGGGCATTTGTGGCCAAAAGTGCCACAAGTCAAGCACGAAAATGGCTTCCATTCATATTCAACCATAATCGAGTGCATAGCATCATTTAAGAGCACCTCAACGGAATCGTACCGAGGCTATTTCGCATTGATTTCAACATAAACACAAGCATAAGAAATCATTTTCATGCTTTCTATTTAGAGATCCACATAGAGAGGCTTCCCATTAACACTGGCTACTGCACTAATGCTAGGAGCGGACCACAAAGCGTAAGGAATATTCCTCAGTCGAATCCATACATGCAGCAATTCATGGTGGCCTCTTTTAAGGTCCAGAAGAGGGTGCCATTGTTGGAGAATAAGAGGCACCATAGCAATAATGAGAGCCCATTGTCCAAAATTTTGCGTTTGAAGCAATCATCCAGAATGTGAATGGAGTAAAAGCCATCATCATTGGCCATAATTTCCAACAAGTGCGCACCCCAAATATGTTTGGCAGTCGACTTAGTGAGCTTAAATCGGAGTTTTTTCCCAACAAAGTACCCTACCAGGCATTCCTTCCACTTAGGATTGGTCGTCTCTAAAATTTCATCAGAGATATTTACTAGAGTTTTATCACCAACAGTAGTAGCATGGATGTAGGTTAGAACATAACCTTTTTCTGTATATTTGGCCATTGTTGCCCAAGAACGCTGTGTTGGCCGAGTTGTATCCTCAGAGGGATGAGTGTGGGGTTGAGGCAGCTTGGACGAACCCCTACCTCGGCTACGACTATGTCTACTAGGATGTAAGCCTTGCATAGTCTGATTCAAACCGCGTTTCCTTCTTAGTTAACCTTGTCAACAAAGTAGCTATCGAGGGGAACTTTTCCACGAACCTTCTGTAATAGCCTGCCAATCTTAGAAAACTTCGAACTTTAGTAAATGTCATCGGTCTTGGCCAATTCATTACTGCGTCAATCTTTGAAGGATCTACTGTGTGACATTCCGAATTTCGACCCATTCGAAGCTTATGAATGGATGAAATATCAATCGATGTGTTTTAGTAAATCTCGCTCAGAATTGATCACTCTAGAGTTAACTAACCCAAGGGGAAAGGCTAACGAGGAATTAAGTACGCTGACCAAAGAACTCGACCCTGGATTAACGACTTGACCAGAAGGATTGCTGAGGGAACATCCTGTGCCATCATAGGCCGTTCAAAGATTTGGTTTTAGAACGATTTGCTAGCGTTATATGATTGGTCCGAAAGTGATTCCGTACGACCAGAGTATAATTTGCGAATTAACCTAAACCAGATTTCTAACGAACGCAACCTTTGGAACCAACGATTGACCCTCGCAATTACATGACAATCAAAGTTGCCATGGTTCGAATAACTTTAAAATGTGACGATGATCACGGGTCGATACGCGTAAAACCTTAAAAGCCACCCATTAGTTCGAGATGCCTTGAAATTACTATCCATGGATTTTAGTCACGAATCGAACTTCGAAATTGGACGTCGATCATTTGAGAATTTCGACAACGAAACATTAGAATCGTCTTGTCAAGACTTTTTGAATTTGGGGTCGTTCCGAGGTAGGTCGGAAATAGGTGTTTACGGGAATTAAATTAGAAATTCCTTGCGCCCCCGAATTTAAGCTCATTCTTCAGATTTTTAATTGAGAGCACATTTAATCTTTGAACCCCCTATGTGATCGAAACTTTAGGGCATTAATGCCTTAAATGTGCATGTGTTTGCATAAAAGACGAGTGAGATTTAGGGGGCCAAAAATTAAATGTGCCATCAATTAAAAAGATCTAAGGAATGAGCCTAAATTCGGGGGTGCAAGGAATTTCTGAATTAATTCCCTTAATCACCGATTTCCAACATTCCCCGGAACGACCTCAAATTCAAAAGTCTCGACGAGATGATTCCAATGTTTCATTATCGAAATTCTCGAATGATTGACATCCAATTTCGAAGTCCAATTCGTGACTAAAATCCATGAATAGTAATTTCAGGGCATCTCAAACTAACGGGTCGCTTTTAGGATTTTACGCGTATCGACCCGTGATCATCGTCACGTTTTAAAATTATTCGAACCATGGCGACTTTGATTGTCATGTAATTGTGAGGGTAAAAATCGTTGGTTCCAAAAGTCACGTTCATTAGAAATCTGGTTTAGGTTAATTCGTAAATTATATTATGGTCGTACGGAATCACCTGCGGTTCAATCAAATAATGCTAGCAAATCGTTCTAAAACCAATCTTTGAACGGCCTATGGTGGTACAAAATGTTCCCTCGGCAATCCTTATGGTCAAGTCGTTAATCCAGGGTCGAGTTCTTTGGTTCATGTACTTAATTCCTCGTTAGCCTTTCCCCTTGCGTTAGTTAACTTAAGAGTGATCAATTCTGAGTGAGATTTACTGAAATACATCGATTGATATTTCATCCATTCATAAGCTTCGAAATGGGTTGAAATTCGGAATGTCACACATATTACTTTGTTGCAATTTTAATTCTGTCATTGCATTTCCAATTCAGTCATTTCATAATGTAAAGAAAAAAAAACAACCTTGGATTTATGGCCTTTGGTCCAAGTAGTACTCGTTTGTAATGCGGCCCATTTGCATTTCAAATAAAATCATCACACGTTTTATTAAGGACGTATTTGAAATACCAACCAGGTTGATGATGATACTCACTTTCGTTGTTAAAGATTGAGACATGGATTCCTATACACTTCCTAGTTTCAAGAACTTTTTGGGAGCAAGGATGTCTGATTGACACGAGGACTAGTTCCCATTCTTCCTTTACTTTGTATTTTCAAAAGGTTTTTCCGTGAAATCATCATACATTTACATTCCTCAATGCACATTAACTAATCATGTTCGTAGTATTTCAGGCATAACACACACATTCACATTGGGCTCATGCATGACTCAAAATTGCAAGATGACTATGAAAGCCGAATTAACAAATCAATCGAGAGAATTAAGTCAATGCAAGATAGTTACATGTCATGAATTTGATTCATACATATGTAATGTATCCTCACACTATAGGGGCAAAGGAAACTTCGAAGACAAAAGGATTAAACAACCCCGATTGAAGGAAGGACCTCTCTGATATGAGTCCACAAGACAGGGATCCGCGGCCATGCCAGACAGATAAGTGCCCTTCTTCTTGATCTTTTCTTAATGTGTTCCATCTCTTGTCCTTGATAGGAAATGTTGACACCCAAAAGACAAATACAAATGAAAGGGTTGCCAAAGCGCCACGGGGCAGGTAAGTACCCTCTCTCCCTAAAAAAGTCAAATTGAAATCAATTGGAAAATTTTCATCACAAGAAAGAGTCTTTAATATTTTCTTAAAAGTGAACACAAAATGGAAACGTCAGAAAAGAAGTAAGCTTTTGAAAAGGATTTCGAATGCCATTTTTATCCAAAAATTGCTTCTTTACTTGGTGGATCGTTCCTCTTGAATAAAAATTCCTCATGGAGAGAAATATGTCAAGTATACCAATCAAAAGCATTTAGGATGAAGAAAAGCAACTACTCCCAAACACATACCACAAACATTTTGAGAGTTGAGCGCAAAAGAAAACTCGTGTCATTTAAAGACGAGAGATTTATTCGCGAATAGCACATGGATCAAAATGAAAAGAGGCATTTCTTTGCTCTACCATACACACTGTAGGTGATCATAGTTAGGCCCATTTGAGCCTTTAAATGTGCAAAACTTTTATAAAATAGCCCTGTCAAGAACCACCTCCACACTAGGGCAAATATGGAGGTTTCAGTTGACATCACTTGGTGAAAAGATGAGAAGAATTTCTTTGTTCTCACTTGCATCAATCTTCTTGTGATAACTTTCAAGTGAACTCGAATGGAAGTTGAAAACATCCCAAGATGAGGAAGAGCATTCAATTCTCTAACTTAAACTCTTATATCCCTTGTTAAGCCAATTTGAGTCTATTAATTTATTTCTTGAACCCCGATTGGTGATTGTCTCCCTACACTAGGGTAAGGTAAATGATTTATCAAAGGCGATGACCAAAGACAAGAGGTCTCGAGAGTTCATAATACTCACAAGTAGAAAACTTCTGGATGTATATTGCATAGCCTTGGAATGGCAATGTCAAAAAGCATGGAATGAAAAAGATGCTCAAAGTTGAAGGGTATAATAAAAAAAGAAAGAGAGAAGAAAAAGTCACAAATGGTGTAAAAATATGGCAAGCCCAAGTGCAACCAAAGAAAGAAAGCTAAAGTGCAATCAAGAATGAAACTCAAGTGCAACCAAAGAAAGGAAACTCGGAAGTGCAATCGAGAAAAAGGCCAAAGCGCAAATGACTGAATCAAAGTCTTAAAGACAATTAGAAAAGGGGCAAAACTCCTTTATCACAAAGGAAAGACAACGAGATGGACTCTCGAGACTAGCCAAAGGCTATTAAGTTGAATTTCAAAGAGAAATTGGTAATAATGCCCATGATAATCACCAACTCTACAAACCCTTGATACACTTTTTGAGCATATCAAGCCTTTCATTTCTTAACCCAATACCAAACCCCGCATTACATCCCTTATACAACTCTCTTCAGATTGGGATTGTTTGGACTAACAAGAGAGTTTCACAAAGAAAGGTTACCGCTTGAAGAAGTGGAAACAAGGTAACCTTATCTCATCTTAGAGGTTTCTTGGCTTGTAAACCCGACAAAGATGACATTGATTAATATTTCGTTTCATAGCCACTAATGCTTATCTATTGTTAAAACGTAACCAAATTGTGACATTCCGAATTTCGACCCATTTCGAAGCTTATGAATGGACGAAATATCAATCGATGTATTTCAGTAAATCTCGCTCAGAATTGATCACTCTTGAGTTAACTAACCCAAGGGGAAAGGCTAACGAGGAATTAAGTACGTTGACCAAAGAACTCGACCTTGGATTAACGACTTGACCATAAGGATTGCCGAGGGAACATCCTGTACCACCATAGGCAGTTCAAAGATTGGTTTTAGAACGATTTGCTAACGTTATATGATTGGTCCGCGGGTGATTCCGTACGACTAGAGTATAAGTTGCAAATTAACCTAAACTAGATTTCTAATGAACGCGACCCTTGGAACCAACGGTTGACCCTCGCAATTACATGACAATCAAAGTCGCCATGGTTCGAATAACTTTAAAACGTGATGATGATCACGGGTCGATACGCGTAAAACCCTAAAAGCCACCCGTTAGTTCGAGACGCCCTGAAATTGCTATTTATAGATTTTAGTCACGAATTGGACTTCGAAATTAGACGTCAATCATTCGAGAATTTCGACAATGAAACATTGCAATCATCTCGTCGAGACTTTTTGAATTTGAGGTTGTTCCGAGGTTGGTTGGAAATCGGTGATTAAGGGAATTAATTTGGAAATTCCTTGCACCCCTGAATTTAGGCTCATTCCTTAGATCTTTTTAATTGATGGCACATTTAATTTTTGGCCCCCTATGTGACCGAAACTTTAGGGCATTAATGCCTTAAATGTGCATCTTTGTATAAGAAACAAGAGTGAGATTTTGTGGGCCCTCTTCTTTGACTTTCAAGCCACCCATCACCTCTTGTCTTCCTCTCTCCTACTTTATGTCACTCAACCCATCACTCATAGCCCTTACTAGACTTCCTCTCATGTTACATTGTTATCTTTCCCCAAAAACCCCACCAAAGCTTCCCAAACAAGCCAAGGTGAAGTTCAAGACAACCTCATTCTCTCTCCCTCTCATAATTTCGAATTTCACTCTCTCTTTCACTTACTCTCTCTCATTTTTCTCATCCCTCTCCCTTCTTGTTCGGCCACCACCACCACCACCTTGCCATCCACACCTACCACCACCGTGAGCCACCTCCGCTCGTGACCGCCATTCGCCCGAGAAGCCGAGGACCCCGCCGGACCAACTTGTGCCGTGAGCTCAAGGGGTGATTTTGGGGGTTTTTCTTGCTTGAATCTTTGGTGAGTCATCCCTAAACCTATGTTAGTACTCTAGGTTACTAATAGACAAGTATGGATAAGGTTTTGAGGCTTTTTGTGGGCTGTTCATAGTGGGAGTGCAAGGGACCCGAATTTGCACTATATGAGATTTTCATGTTAGATGACTTGTAGGCTTGAGATAATGATATTTAGGTGATGATGAGCATGTTTGGTGTAGGTTTTATTGAGATTTAGTGGCTGTTTTGGGCGAGTGAACAATACCATCGAATTATGCCCTATGGAGTGCTTTGTTCTTAATGTTTGTAAGTTTTATGGAAATGTCTTGTGTGTTGAACTTTATGTGATTGGGTGCTAGATGGTCCATGAGTGACCAAATATGTAAGTGATGTTATCTTGGGACATGCAAAAAATGATTATGTGAGTTGTGATTGTAAGACATGCCTTGAGTGCAAGTTGAAGTATATGGCCTATTCTTGCATGTTGGTTATCAAATGGCTTGTGTAAGTGTTAATTGAGGGCCTATACATATTCGGCCTTGTGTGATTATGGGTGAATTGTCTGTGTGGCGAGTGAATGCTAAATGCCGATATTGGACCATAATGATCCCGGCTTTATGAGAGGCTATAAGGAAAGCCGTATAGTAAGAGCCACATATTACTTATTATATGGCCCGATGAGCCGACGGACCAATGACCCAAAAAGATTAATATTATGCTATGGCCCGGGCGCTAAATCGCGTAGTGAGGGTTGGATAGCGAGATTATGACTTATATGTCATGAAAGTTGAATAATGGGAATTGAGTTTTGGATGGAAAGCATTGTTTGTGAATTATAGAATTATTTTATGTCTTAAGAACGAAGCCTAGCCCTAATCAAGTGCTTGTGAGTTTGTGAATTGCTTTTGAATTGAAAATGTGAATGTTTGATGTCGTGTCTTCGTTTGTTAACTCTTGGTACTGTGAATGCTCGTGGTTAGAACTTGCATGTCGTACGAGTCTGGAGGTACCTTTGTCCAAGCATAGGGTTAGCTTTGGCTCACTAAGATTTATTCTCACTCCGTTGTGGGATTTACCATTTTCAGACCCTAGACCATAAGTATGCCGCCGGAGCGTTATGAAGTGCCGATGGACCCTGATGAAGAAGAAGCTGCTAGTGATGGCGAGCCCGACGTCTAGGTGCATCTGTGGCATCTTTTTGGCTAACCGTGTAGAGTAGCAAGTGTAACTTTGGGCTAGTGACTGTCTCCCTTTTGATCGAACTATGTTGTCGTTTTCCCTAAGTTGTACGCTTTTGTATTCGACTGACTTTGGTTATGTTATGAATCTTTTCGGTCATCATATTTTACATATGTATAGAGTTATTTGCACTACCACATGCATTCTTTATTCCGCACCATTGCCCCCGTCGTAGGATCCTGGTTATTACAGAATCGAAACAAAAGTCGATCGGGATGTTATCGCGCTCGTATGGTCCGGGGTGTGACACAAACCCACTTTTTGTTCCTATTAGAAGACCTCTTCGATTGGTTAATGTGTGCTTTGTGCGAGTGATTCTCGAAGCCTTCGACACCGGTGAGGTGAGGTACATTGAGCGTTTAGATTGAATTCCCACATTAATGGATGGGAACAAAACAGCATTTTTTCGAGAGCATGTGAGAAGTTCTTTCCGACTAAAGAACTTTAGAATTGACATGCTTGATAAACCCTTCTCATGAGTCAAGAGTATGTTGACGAAGATGGATCTCCCAAGGAAAATCGAGGACAGAAAGACATCCTCCATGCTTGATGGCAATTTTGTGATATTAAATGATACCAAATGCTTTTCGAACAATTGAAATTAGCTTGTTTTGCTTATGCAATTTATGCTTTTTCATTAATAATATCCATTTGCCATTGTCTCATGATATTCATCCAAATGACAAATTAATTTCACTTGGTATGCTTTCGCTACCATGGTGCTGGCTATAAAACATCCTATTAGATGTGCAGAAATCATCTTGGAACATTCTTAATCAACAAGATGGAACATCATCTCAGCTCGAAGTATGATCTTCACACGAAGTAACATTACAGCCCTCGCCGTCTTGAAATCCTTGTGATAGGTATAGTAAGTTTTAACAGCATGGAAACTTCCCCAGTGAAGTTGATTTTTATAAACTTAACTTCCCCAGTGAAGTTGATTTCCATACAGTCCAAACTTCCCCAGGGAAGTTGATTTTCATAAACCTAACTTCCCTAGTGAAGTTGATTTCCACAAAACATAAACTTCCCTAGTGAAGTAAACTTCCCCAGTGAAGTTATAAACCTAACTTCCCCAGTGAAGCAAACTTCCCCAATGAAGTTATAAACTTAACTTCCCCAGTGAAGCAAACTTCCCTAGTGAAGTTGATTTCCACAACCAAACTTTCCCAGTGAAGTTGATTTCCATATAAATCCAAACTTTCCCAGTGAAGTTGAATTTCCATACAGTCCAAACTTTCCCAGTAAAGTTGATTCTCATAAACTTAACTTCCCCAGTGAAGTTGATTTTCACACAGTCCAAACTTTCCCTGTGAAGCAAACCTCCCTAGTGAAGTTGATTTCCATAAACCTAATTTCCCCGGTGAAGTTGATTTCCGTACAATCCAAGCTTCCCTAGTGAAGTTGATATTCACATGACCAAACTTCCCCAATGAAGCTGATTTTCATATAACTAAACTTCCCCAGTGAAGTTGATTTTCATATGACGAGTTTTCGCGATACGAAACACCGTTCTTAACTTGGCAAGCTTTCGTAGCCCCATAGTCTCTTTCCTTGCGCGGTGTGCTTTTAAAGCCCGCAGCTTTACGCGGTGTGCTTTTGAAGCCCGAGCACTATTTCAACTAGGCGAGCTTTCGTATCCCTATAGTCTCTTTCTTTGTGTGGTGTGCTTTTGAAGCTCGAGCACTATTTCAACTTGGCGAGCTTTCGTAGCCCCATAGTCTCTTTCCTTCCGCGGTGTGCTTTTGAAGCCCGGAGCCTTGCGCGGTGTGTCTTTGAAGCCCTCGCACCATCTTAACCTAACAAGCTTTCGCAACCCAGAATCTTCTTCATCACATAATAAGTTTTTGCAACCCATGACACCATATCGACTAGACGACTCTCCATAAGGTAAAGATTAGGTAAGTATCTCTCTCTCTTTCCTTCATTCTTTCCCTATGCATCAAAGTTTTATCACCTTCTTCTCGTGTATTAAGCGAATAAAGAAATTTGGCTTGAATAAGAGTTTCAAAGAATAATCTCGGGTCAAATGGCATGAAGATTTTCATTTTCATAATTCGACGAAAGGGAGACAATCACTAGTCCAAACTACACTTGCTACTTTACGCAGCTAGCCAAAAGATGCCACAGATGCACCTAGACGTCGGGCTCGTCATCACTAGCAACTTCTTCATCATCAGGGTCGAACTCGACTTCAGTATCGATAGGCTCCACGGCGGGAACAAGTAGAGGCGGCTGGCTTTTTTAGAGATTTACTAACCATTCCTCGAAGTAACGTAGTGAGAGTGCGATTGGTTACCTCCGTTTGGCCATCGGTTTGAGGATGACAAGTGGTGCTGAATAGAAGCCTGGTTCCAAGCATTCTCCATAAGGTCTTCCAGAAATAACTTAAGAACTTAGAATCACGATCAGATACAATGGTCTTTGGTACTCCATGAAGGCGAATGATCTCCTTGAAATAAAGATTAGCCACATGAGATGCATCATCCGTCTTGTGACATGGAATAAAATGAGCCATTTTAGAAAACCGATCAACGACCACCATAATGGCATCTTTTCCCCTCTGAGTTCTTGGAAGAGCCATAATAAAATCCATGCTTACATCTTCCCAAGGCTGCAATGGTACTGGAAGGGGAGTATACAACCCTTGATGGAAATGACTCTTTGCTCTTTGACAAGTTGCACACCTTGAGATGATAGCATGCACGTCTCCACTCATCTTCGGCCAATAAAAGTGCTCTTGAAGGATTTCAAGAGTTTTGTTCATGCCGAAGTGACCAGCCAATCCTCCACCATGTGCTTCTCGGATCAACAATTCTCTAAAAGAACCCTTCGGCACACATAATCGATTTCCTTTGAAAAGAAAACCTTCTTGGACAGAATATGTACCTTGAATTCCATTCTTGCAACTATTGATAATAGTATGGAACTCCGGGTCTTCAGAATATAGTTCTTTCATGGATTGAAAACCAAGAATTCTAGAATCAAGAATAGCAAGCATAGAGTATCTTCTTGATAAAGCATCCGCAACAACATTAGTATGGCCAGGTTTATACTTCGAAACGAAAGAAAAGGATTGAAGAAATTCTACCCATTTGGCATGTCTTGAGTTGAGCTTGCGTTGGCCACTAATAAACTTCAAAGTCTCATGATCAGAATGAAGCACGAATTGTTTAGGCCTCAAATAACGACTCCAATGATCAAGAGCTCTCACAATGGTGTAGAACTCCTTATCATAAGTTGAGTAATTCTTCTTTGAATCAGTTAACTTTTCACTGAAATATGCCAATGGCCTTTGTTCTTGAACAAGAACGGCTCCAATACCCACGCCACTTGCATCACATTCAACTTCAAATACTTTATCAAAATTAGGAAGGGCAAGAACAGGGGACTCACATAGATTTTGTTTGATGAGTTCAAAAGCATTATGAGCAGCTCTTGTCCATTCAAAAGATCCCTTCTTCATGCATTCGGTGATAGGGGCCATGATTGTACTAAAGTTCTTCACAAATCGACGATAGAAAGAAGCAAGGCCATGAAAACTCCGTACATCGGTGATGGATTTTGGAACCGACCAGCTTTTCATTGCATCCACCTTCGACTGATCAACGGAAATTCCATCTTTCGAAACCACATAACCAAGGAATATAATGCTGGGAGAGAAGAACTCACACTTCTCCATTTTAACGTAAAGCTTCTGTTCTCTCAAGACTTTAAACACCTATTTCAAATGAGAAATATGCTCCTCCTCGTTTTGACTGTAAACAAGGATATCATCAAAGTATACAACAACAAATCGACCAATAAAGGAACAAAGAACCTCGTTCATAAGCCTCATGAAAGTACTCGGAGCTTTAGAAAGTCCAAATGGCATAACCAGCCACTCGTATAAACCTCCCTTGGTCTTGAAAGTTGTTTTCCATTCATCTCCTTCCCGCATTCGGATCTGGTGATAGCCACTCCGCAAATTTATCTTGGAAAACACAGTAGAACCACATAATTCATCAAGCATATAATCAAGTCTAGGTATAGGGTACCTATACTTAATAGTGATGTTGTTTATGGCTCGGCTATCAACACACATTCTGAACGTTCCATCCTTCTTTGGTACGAGTAGAGCTAGAACAGAACATGGGCTCATGCTTTCTCGAACATATCCCTTGTCGATAAGTTCATCGACATGTCTTTGCAACTCGTTTGTTTCTTCCAGGTTACATCCATAAGCTGCTCTGTTCGGTAGAGGAGCACCGGGCAGCAAGTCAATTTGGTGCTCAATACCTCTTATGAGAGGTAATTCAGGTGGCAATTCTTCAGGGAACACATCTGCAAATTCTCTTAACAAGGAATGCATTTTCGGATGTATAGGTTGCTCTTTCTCACTCTTTTTCTCAACCATAAGCAAAACAAATACATTTTTCTGTTTGCTAATGGCTCTCTCAACCCGTGTTTCACTCAAGAAAAGATTTTCCTTACTAGTGTTTCCCTCCCGAGGTTGATTTCGATATATCATGCTTGGTTTCAAAGATTCAAGAGTAATGCATTTTCGTTCCTTGTGAAAAGAGTATGTGTTTTTATGCCCATCATGTACAGCCTTTCTATCATATTGCCAAGGCCTACCTAACAACAAGTGACAAGCATCCATGGGAATAACATCGCACATAACTTCATCTCGATAATTCTTCCCAATGGAAAATGATATAAGGGCTCGTTTGGTTACCTTCACATCACTTCCTTTGCTAAGCCACTGAAGCTTGTAAGGTTGAGGATGTTTTGATGTCGGTAGCCTCATTTTATCAATCATGGTTGTCGATGCGACATTGGTACAGCTTCCTCCATCGATAATCATCGTACAAACCTTTCCATTAATAGTGCAACGAGTGTGGAAGATGTTCCCCCTTTGCTCATTCTCTTCGGGAGAGATCTCAGCATGTAATGCTCTCCGTATCACCAACAGCTTGCCATCATCAGCTTTTTCA